>CM077232.1:5149907-5724907 GCA_039654775.1 Spinibarbus caldwelli
GGTAAAATATATCCTGAAAATCAATTCCAGGGGACAAACATAGACTCTAAATAATAAAAATAAAATAAAAAAAAACATACATTTTGCCACTGCTGTCTGCAGCATCTTTAAGTGTCAAACGCAGGTTGTTGTCCTTCTGCCTCAACGGCTGGATATTTTGATGTAGTCATCGCCAGCGGCTGTGACCTGACACAGCACAGACATCTTAGAGCCAATTTTCTCACTGTCATTATGTTTTGACAGTTTTCGGAGGTCAAGCTCTCGAACTTACAAGCAGTGACAAGCGTGCACACATACGCTCTGAAAAACACAGCGGTACCCTGCGCGAACTGTGACCGGCCAGCCTTCAGGCCGCTGTGTTTCAGCCATCCTGTAAGGCCTGCCGTTCTTATCCAGCCAATCAATCCTGAGAGAGCTGCAAGGCATGGAAAGCCCTCATACTTGACACTTGTCTCCTGCTGGCTCGAGGTGATATTTTCACCCTGCGGCCAGAGGAAATCAGCACCCCACTGCTGTTTTCTCACTTTTCTGCTCATGGGAGCCTCTGGTTCTCATCTAACTGATCTGATATCCCTCATTTCTCTCAGGAGACGTCAGCTCCACAACCACTTGACTGCAAAAGACCTTAACAACCAAACTGACAAGAACATGCCTGGGGTTCATTTCAGCCCCAAAATCACAAGGGAAAAAATAAGGAATTTTATTTTGCTTAAAAAAAAAAAGAATGCATTTATGATATTTTGCATTGTGGCATTATTTTCATGACCAATCTTAACCCATCTTAGCCCATCTTAACACAATTATCATTGCCATCATCAATGCAAAAAAATAAATAAAACAAAATTACAAAATAGCATGCTTTGCCTTTTATTCATGCTTAATTATTAAAATCTTAGAGCTAAAATTAGATATGAAAAATATATCGAGATTTCTTCACAAAAAAGTAATAATGAAAAAATACATATAATGCATTATAAAAGTGCATTATAAAAGCATTAATTATACCTTGTAATGCACCTTATAATGCATATGTATGATCTCATGAATAATTGTAACCAAAGTTATAATACATTATAATACTTATCTATTCATTGTTACTTATTTAGAAAATATAGGGCATTAAAACACATGCCACACAACTAATTTCAGTTGTAACAAGAAATCTGAAAATATCATAATGCATTTTAATCTTGGTTACAGTTATTCATGAGAAGATATAATGCATTAAAATGTATATTATGAATGCCTTTATAATGCATTATGCATAAATACTTCTGGTAAAGTATATTTTCACAACAATGATCATCAGCAAAAAAAACAAAACATTTGTAAAAAACTAAATTACAAAATAAAGTATTGACACCTAACAGCATATTTTGCATTTTACTTATGCTTATTTAAATTGTATTTAAATTATTTACAAAACAATTGTGTAATTGTCATGAAAATAATAATATAATGTAAAAAATGATGCAACAATAATGTAAAATATCTTGGTAACACTTAGTATCTTGGTATACGAAAGTAATATGAAAGTAAGTGCCTTCCAATGCACTTTATAATGCATTTGTATGAACTCATGAACAAATGTAACAACAGTTATAATACAGTACATTATAATATTTATCTATTCTTTGTTACAGATTTAGTAAGTGTCACTAAAACACGACAATCAACCAATTTCAGTTGCAAACTTTAAAATGCATTTTAACTTTGGTTACAGTCATTTATGAAAAGATATAATGCATTAAAATGTACATTTATGAATTTCATTAAAATGCATTATACATAAAGGCTTCTTGATGTATAACGTGTGCTATCTTTAAGGTGCCAAATATCTCAATATTCTTAATGCAAAACTTTTTTTTTTGTTTGTTTTTTTTTAAGTGTTGCCAAGAGATTCACCCAATAAAATAACCAACCAGCAGTCAGCCATGATTAACCTATTCCATGAGCAAGACTGTATAAGGGAATCAGCATGGTACAACGAGCAGTATTTGGCTTGTCATGACTTAAGTATTTTGAATATTTAAACATAATATTCAAAAGCACTCTTTATTTTTTATTTGCAAAACTTTTTAATGAGGAACAATTAGTTTACAATTAACTTAAGAACCATTTACGTTTTTTCCCCTCTGTGCACTTTATTTTCCTCTAAAGAGCTGCTAACTAATGAGAGTAGGACTTTAATTGAGGGAGGTAATTTAATTCAAAGTCCAGCTCTAATGAGGTTTCACTCTGTTCAGTTTTGTCTGGTCTGAAAAATGGGATGTATAGCCTCACAAATCAAAAGGTTTCAAGCTGAGTTTGCTAAAGATGACCCTAAATTGCAAAGACAGATCGCTTTAAAACAGACACATCCAAGCGTGCAAAAAATGTGTGCAATATGCAAATCATGCCAAATTGTAAAACTTTCCCTTATAAATTGTGCATAAAGTGTGCTTTGGATCAAAAATCATGCGTCCCAATCTCCACAGCATCCATCTGCATTTGTGATTCCTGTGGTTTTTAACATTTATTTAGAAGTGTTTGCTATAAGATAAGCATCATGGAAGGTGCCCTAGTACTTTAAGTGATCAGACTCACAATTTTCACCTGGCAGGTGAAAATTAAATACCATAGACTTAACATTTATGTATAATAGCATAAATGAAATACAAAAATACTCTTTTATTGTATATGCAACCGTTTAATTTCTGCACCACTAGTGTCACCAAATGAAAATATAAAAATAATGACTGTTTTCGAACAGGTTTCCTGAATACCTTTAAACATTTTGTTTATTTGCTGTCATCTGATCACTTTTTATTTTATCCCTGCCCACACATAAGCTGTATATCTAATGTTTTTCTTTCTTTTTTTGGGGGGGGGGGGGGGGGGGGGGGCACTTTTATTCAGCAAGGATGTGGTATATTGATCAAAAGTGACAATAAGGTCATTTATGTTACAAAAGATTTATATTTCAATGATGTGCTTTTGAACTTTTTATTCATCACAGAATATTTTTAATCTAATTAATTACATGAGGTGCCGATTAATTAATCTAATTAATTGCAAATTATTCACATCAAATTTAGCTGCAAAAGATCATTTAAAGTCATTATTGTGTTAAATGAGAAAAGCATCAAACATGCATTACAAAAGTAGCTTTAGAAAAAATTTATTCAACATAGAATTTATTACAGATTTATTATACATAAACTTTCAGGCTACAACGGTGTAGGATCTCTGTCTCGAACAGACCCAAATAACTATAGAATCTTGATATTCCAAAGGAAAACTAAGATTCTCCTCCTGAATGTTTGCGAGTCGTAAAACTGATCAATGGTCAGTTCAGGCGCCCAATTGTCTCAAACAGTTCCTGTCCCGCTCAGCTTATCTTCTCAAGGGACACAGGAAGAGAGTGATTTAGGGAACAACCTCCAGATCTGCAAACACTAAGAAAGTGATAACGTGACTCAAACCAAAACAGAACAAAGAACTTTTTGCCTGAAATATTCCAGCAACAGATGCTCCTGGCACCCATGACCATTTAACGCATTAATTGATAATCGAATCAACAAAGGAAGATGGATTTACAGCTCCATGTCTGAGCTAGAAGATCACCAGACCTCCACAGCCATGGTCTCTTGACCTCAGGACTGTCCTCCCCCTCTCTCTATGGATTCCAGAAAAATGCGCGTTTCTTCTTTTGCAGACAAAAGAATATGCAAATTCACCTAGACAATTTCAAAAGACAATCATTTAAAGTATAAAAAGGGCAACTATACTCCCAAATAATGTTTTATGTCCTCCATATGCTTGATGTGTTTATTGGAACCTGTGATTTTTTAATCTATGCATTATATAAAATTATGATTTTCGGTATCATATGCATGATTACAACCTTTTTAGAAGTATTAACAAAACTTGCATAGATGGTCTCCTCACATGATGGATGAAGCATTATGTTAATTTATACACGAAGAGGAACTGTGCAGGGCGTGGCTAAGCCTCGCAAAAAACATCTGATTGGGACAATCGCCCGTGGGACGGACCGACTCAGCTCGGTCAAAACTCCAATGTCCGAACAGATTCGGTGCTCTTTTGCTCTTGGCTCTTTGCCTTCGTTTGATTGCGCTCCAACTTGCGCTCACTCGCCACACCATCATGCAATTGTGCCATCCAGAACTCAAAGACTTCGTTGAAACTTCGTGATTGCAGAAACCGTCAAAGCCTAAAGCCACGCAAAGAAACTCTGAGAAGAACTTCAAGCACGTCACCAGCCGTAGCCCAGGCAACTGACTTCCAAAGCTGCTGCTGCGTCACAAGGAAACCCCCATTCATCACCAAGTTTTCCCAAAGGGACATCATCTGAATGACCAATCAGCAACCAGACAGCACCGGGATTCCCTGACCTCAGCCAAAGAAGGAAAACTGAAGCTCAGCTGTCAACTCAAACGCAAGTACAAACAAAGCTTCATCTCTTGTTGGAAAACTGGTGATAAATTCTTTAAGCAGTGAAGATAGCCAAGTCTCTGCTTGTGATTTTCTCAGGTTACGGGTTAAAGAACTAGTAGCGAATAACTTACTAGAATTTTGGGACCTCATGCAAACGCAGTAATTCATTTCCTGAACCTTATGTGTGTGTGTGTGTGTGTGTGTGTTTTCAGTGATTTAGTTCCATGTATCGTAGAATAGCAAATAAAGTCTGTTTCATTTATAAAGAATCCTTGTCTCGTGTTGTGTCATTTTAAAGTCTAAACATTTGCCCAGATCTTGCGTTACCTTGCTCAGATTAAAACAAATACCAATCTTTGTATGACTGTTACCATTGGCCACGTAATAAAACAGAGTTGGTAAGATACACTAAAGTCGACTAAGACGCTGGATAAACAGTTGATAAAGTGTAAGCTATAAATTTTGAATCAGATCAATTTAATCAAATCAACATCGAATCTTTAGGAATCAATTCTAAGAAGCTGAAAATTTGAGTTAATTTCTTACAGCGGCCATGATTTTATTTCATTTTTTTCAGAAGCTGCATAGATGCATGGCTGCACAGATATATTTAAAGACTGTTTATTGCAGCTAAGAGGTGGCATGAATGCATTAACAGTGCAATTACAATTGCATAAATAATGCCATGAGATAAATGGGTTTTAAATTTGTTTTAATGTGTTTTGGGATGTTTATTAATATGGAAGTATGAAATTAAATGATACTTTGAAATGAAAGTAAAACTGCCAGTAGGTAGCCGTAAATTTCTTGATTAAAGAGTAGGTTAATGAGCCATTCACTCATTCGATTCATTCAAATGGCTGATTCATTCAGGAATGAAGTAAATGGTTCTCTTGGATCACTGAATCATTGATTCAACCCGATTCATTCGAAGGATTCGTTCAGAAACGAATTACCGATGTGTGTTGCTTGGAGACACACAAAAGTTCTGCTGTGGCTTTCTAGGTAGTATTTACCTTGGCAAAATTGTGGAAAAACAGACAATATTGTCTCTAAAATATAACAAAATATTATTTATTGAACTTGTATGAAATCAATAGGCCTATCATATTTGCACTTGGCTATTTGGGACAAAAACAACACTTGTGTGATATTGCACTCGTTGCTCATGTGATATTGCTTAGCTACATCATATGACATAAATATGAGACAAAAACTCATACAGGGCATATAGGATAATTTTAGGGGCATATAACTGCATTCTATAGGCTACATCATGTAGTTAGATGTTCGTTATTATTTTAACACATTATTTTTTCCATTTCCATAAGTGATTAATTTAATTAAGATTAAATCAACAGCCCTAATATATACATATGATATACACTATTTACAATGAATCCTGATGTGAGTCATGAAAGCACTTTAAGAGTGCTGGACCAGACTGCCTGTCAGAAACACAATCTAGCCTGCTGAATTCGCAAATGTGAAACACAACTAAATGTAATTCACCCTCCATAAAGAGGCCTGAGTGCAGAGCATCAAATCGAACGCAGCCTCCTGCTTCCGGAGCTTCTTTACACACTAGTGGCGCGTAAAGAGCTTTGAGTAAGACTCCTGCAAAGTCGTGAGGCAGGGACAAATTCGTATCATATTCCGGCACAAAGGCTGTCAGAGATGATCAGCCAAACGCCTCATTGTTGGGTAATGGGAGCTGACAGGACTGAGCTAAAACCATTGAGCGTGATCTGAGCCAGAGCGACAGTAGAAATGCCTTTACAGCCAGCAGTCCGGATAACAACACCACTAGTTGATTAAATGTGTGTGAAGACTACACATATGAGGTTCAGCGTTCCTCTGGTGCCATTATCTGATATCCACTACGGCTTACAAAGAGAGAGTCGATCGCTCACAATTATTCTAACTGGGAAATGAAACCAAAACGCATCCACTGGGAATGAGTGAACATTAGCTGCAGCAAGTTAAGTCTGAGACTAACCTGAGGCAATAAAGGAGAAGACAGAATGCTTACAGAAAAATGCATGAGAGAAATCAATACGGAAGTTGTAGACGGTACTAAAATAAACACCAAAAAGAAATGTAATCTTTCTACAGTATCAGAAGTATGAAGAACCAATGCATTTGAGCTTGTTTACTTATTAACGCTTGAAGGCTGCTGTACATGACATTAATTTAATTTGATAATATTTATAATAACATTTAACTTTACATAAAAGAGTATGTTTGTCAATAGCAAATTACTTTTACTTTACTTTTACTTTTAGTCATTTGTCAATGTCAACTCTATAGCGCACAGGCAACCAGTGCAGAGAACGTAAAACTGGTGTAATATGATCCCGTTTTTTGTTACTCGTTAAAAGCCTAGCAGCTGCATTTTGAACTATCTGCAGACGTGATAGGGCTGACTGACCAATCCCAAAATACAGCGAGTTGCAGTAGTCCAATCTAGATGTAATAAAAGCATGAATTACTTTTTTAAAATTTTTACTAGACAGGATAGGTTTTACTTTCGCTAGAAGTCGAAGCTGAAAAAAGCAGGATTTTACCACTGTATTTATCTGTCTGTCAAATTTTAAACCATCATCAAAAATAACACCCAGATTTTTTACCCAAGGCTTCACAGAAGAGGTTAAAACGCCGAGATTTACTTTCGGTGTACTATGAGAATCCGACGGAGCAGACGCTTTTATCCAAAGTGACTTACAAATGAGGACAACAGAAACGATCAATTGTAGTATTACAACAACTAAAACTGATCCAAAACTAAAAGCTAAAACTTTATAAATAGTATATATACACACACATTCAAAAAATTAATTAAATAAAAATGAGAAATGCATGACAAAATTTCTAAACTTAACATTTAAATGAAAACAAAATAAAGCTACAAACAATTCAAAATATTAAGAGAACAAAAGGTATAAGAGTGTAATAATGATTCTAACATAAAACTAAGCCAAACACCAAAAACAAGTACGTGTATGTACATATACACACAGACATATATGCACACACACAGACACACATATCCATAAATTCAATATTATTTAATTTCTATGTAGTTTGTTGAAGTACTAAAATAACTCAAATTAAATAAAACTAAAATTTAATAAATAACTTATACAGACATAATGGAAAAAAACTAATAAAATGACAAACATTACTACAACTGTAACTAAAATTTAAATAGATAACATATACAAATCAAACTACATTAGTTTAACAGTAATCCTAAAAAAAAAAAAAAAAAAAAAAAAAAAAACTGTGCCAAACATACAAGTAAGAAATGGTTATAAAAACTGAAAAAGAAGTGAAACAAGTAATAGGAAAGAGAATAAATGAAATGCGATACTTATCCCTTGCCGGTGTACCTGTACGGTGGAGTCGCTCGGTAGAGTCGATGGTCTTTACACAATTCGGTCTTCACACGACGAGGGCTTCACACGAGAGCTGCCGCGGTATAATAACCTTTTTTTATACCCGTCTAACAAATCACTAATTGAATTCAGCTGGACACACTTTCCTGTTAATCACAATAAATGGCCACGCAAGTGCAGACACTAACAAGGTACGCCATACAGTACGAGACCAAACGCGATTTCAGCACGTCTCCACTCAGTAAACAAAACAAGCGTTTCCTAGCAACGGCAACTGCGCTAAACACTAATGAGACAAGTAAGTACACTTACGAGCTACTTTTAACTTCCGCTGATAGACTGCTTCTCACAAAGACTATTTCTTACACCGTCTTCTGCTGGCGCTTGAACACACTTTCCTGTTAATCACAATAAATGGCCACGCAAGCGCAGACACTAAGAAGGTACGCCATACAGTACGAGACCAAACGCGATTTCAGCACGTCTCCACACAGTAAACTAATTTACACAGTAAATTAGTTGTTTTTGTGGTATAAATATAGGTATTACAAATGTCACTGATCAGGGTCACACACCATTCGGAGGTGAATTTATAATACCTTTTAATTTCTAATTCAATACTGAATTGTTAGCAAAAAGGAAGCAGAATTACAATCAGAATTTGAAAGCAAAGAAGCAGCATTAAAATTAATACGAGAAATTCACATAAGTATAGATAGGTAGATGATAGATAGATAGATAGATAGATAGATAGATAGATAGATAGATAGATAGATAGATAGATAGAATGATAGATAGATAGATAGATAGATAGATAGATAGATAGATAGATAGATAGATAGATAGATAGAATGATAGAATGATAGAACGACAGATAGATAGATAGATAGATAGATAGATAGATAGATAGATAGATAGATAGATAGATAGAACGATAGATAGATAGATAGAACGATAGATAGATAGATAGAACGATAGATAGATAGATAGAATGATAGATAGATAGATAGATAGATAGAACGATAGATAGATAGATAGAATGATAGAACGATAGATAGATAGATAGAATGACAGAATGATAGATAGATAGATAGATAGATAGATAGATAGATAGATAGATAGACAGATAGATAGATAGATAGATAGATAGATAGATAGATAGAATGATAGAACGACAGATAGATAGATAGATAGATAGATAGATAGATAGATAGATAGAACTACTGAAATTCTGGTATCATGTCAACCTTACCTTACATGAATACAGATTTAACTTTAACCTACAGCATGACTTAAAACAACCCCTTCTTATAATCATCAACCATTTCTTATAATGATCCAGTATCTGATCTGCAAACCCTAAATGACCTCTAATATTGATGCAATATCCAAAGTTTTCCTCAACATCAAAACACTCAGGATCATTAAATCCGGTCTTGTGTTCTCTCAGAGTAAAACTACGAGTCTGGACTGAGAGTCAAGCAGCAGGAACAGAGAGTAATGCTGGACTTAAGCATTCATTTAAATGTCAAGGTTAGAATAATTACACCTCCCTTGAGCTATCGCTCCACTTGGCCTGTTTCTAGAGAGCAAGGGCTTTGTGCACTGGATAGGGGGTCTAGGGAACATATGGAAGAGTGTGTGTGTGTGTTTTGTGCTCTATAATGAATTGTTGGGAGGAGCCAGCAAACGCTGTTATCACATCAACCCAGACTCTATTACACACACGGGAGCGAGAGCAGCTTCTGTGCCGAGAAACTTTCTCAGACAAACTCTACCGCATTATCTCAAATGAGAATGCGAGAGAAAAAGAGTCTTTGGGGCTCGTTTATATGAATAATATATGAACATGAATGCAAAAGCAAATCCTAAACACAATACTGTCCATTCTAATCTCTATTTTAAAAGGTATGCTACTATAAAGCAAAAAGCCATGAGAGACCATTGACTGCAGTGAGTTTACCAAGGTTAAAGAATGGAATTGTCTTAAAGGGACAGTTCACTCAAAAATGAAAATCCTGTCAGCATTTGCTCATCCTCACGTCATTCCGAACCTGTACGAATTTGTGTTTTGTGAAGCATGAAGGATTTTGTTTCATGTTTCAGCTGTGATATTGGTGATATTCTGAAAGTGAATGGGGTCCAAACAACACTGGAGTCCATTGACTTTCATTGTACAGACACACACAAAAAAACTATTTTTCCAAACATCTTATGTTCCACAGAAAAAAAAAAAAAATTTTTTTTTTTGGTTAACTGTGATAAAACTACTGTATGCCTTTAAATTTAGTTAATATTTAACGTAAAACTCGTTTCTGTCCACTTTACTCTGAAGAAAAATGGCATATAATTTCAATCAACAAATGTAAAAATTACAAAAACATCAATCTGTAACAGACCAAAAATTAACTACATTTTCTAAGATTTTGCTATACACTAGGGCTGCACGATATTGGAAAAAACTCACATTGCGATATTTTGTTTTTCTGCGATATATATTGCGATATGAAAAAAAAAAAAAAAAAAAAAAAAAAAAAATCACCAAATGACTTGAATAGCTCTATTTGGAGAGAAAAAAAATATTGATATTGTAGGTGAGTAAATCAGCATAGGAAATAAACAATTTACAAGCATAGATAAATATAATAGAACAAAGATACAAATGAAATAAACAGTGCTTTGTATTTTTAAGGCAAGTCCAACAGTATTCAGGTGCAGAAATTGAATAATAAAATGTAAAATAACACTGCATAACACAGTCTTCATTGTATAAATTAAATCTAATAAATCTGTGTTAAAGCTACAAAAGTGATTTTTTCTCTGTTTTGTTGTTTGATTATGACACAGAAAGCAACTGAGACATTAAACTGCTGTTATTGTTATCCTCTTTCTTTCTCAATTGTTTACCTAAGACATAAGCAACTGTTTTTTTTTTTTTTTACAAGGATACTTGGAGACATGCATTTTGACACGGTTTCGCGCATATGTGTCGTACTACACTGGATGCGGCACGACACGACGAATCCCCGCCAGTAAACTGATATGCCTCGCTCTATCTATGACGTACTGACACAAAGTTGACACGATTGGCAACGGTCGCTTTGTCGCATTCAGTGTAGAAAGACTTTGGGGCTGTTCACATGGTGCATCTGCAAACGCGTGGAAAACTCCCGCCGCGTCACTTCCTCCTCCTTTCCAAAGCGCTCGGGAGCTTGCGCTTTCCTGGCGCCTGCCGTTGCTAAACATCCGTGATGTGCTCTCCTCGACGACGCGGAAGTTTCAACAAAGGATAAATGGATTTCCAGCACTGAAAATCGCTTGCAGTAGCTCTGCTACTAAATTTATTTAAAAATGGGTATCTCTGTGCAGCTGTTGCGTCCGGTGTAGACACGGTGTCTGTGTGTGAGCAAAGAAAACGATCAGTATAAATATAACGATCAGGCCTACTAAACATCGCACATCCTGCGATGTGACTATCGCGGATGCGCACATCGCGATATCGATGCTGAAACGATATATCGTGCAGCCCTACTATACACTATTATTCAAATGTTTAGGACTGGTAAGAAGACTCTTATTCTCACCAAGGCTGCATTTATTTGATTAAAAATACAGTAAAAACAGTAATATTATGAAATATTATTACAATTTCAAATAACTGTTTTCTATTTGAATATATTTTAAAATGTAATTTATTACTGTGAAGCAAAGCTGAATTATCAGCATCATTACTCCAGTCTTCAGTGTCACATGATCCTTCAGAAATCATTCAAATATGCTGATTTGCTGCTCAAGAAACATTTCTTATTATTATCAATGTCAAAAACAGTTGTGCTGCTTAATATTTTTGTGGAAACTGTGATACATTTTTGTTCGGGATTCTGTGATGAATAAAAAAAATGTTTAAAACAGCAATTATTTGATATATATTTTGTAACAGTTTAAAGCATCTTTGCTGAATAAAAGTGTTTAAGTAGAAAAAGAAGAAAAAAATGCACTGATCCCAAACTTTTGTATATAAAAGTATATTATTTTTAACAAATTGTCACGATTCACACAGGGAGATGGAAACCAGGAACGGGGAGACGTGGAAATAATCAAACTAAAGTCTTTAATGAAAATCCTAACAGGTACATACAACACAGGCTGGAAACATAGACACGACAAACAGGAATGACGTGTAATACTCGACAGCAAACACAGGGCAGGACACACTATAAATACACGACGTAATTACATAATTAAACAAACACAGCTGGACAATAATTAACTAATAAAGACATGAACAAGTAACAAACCAAATATGGGCAAACAAGAGGAAGGGGAAGGGGGTGGGTGCTCTGGAGGCCTCCAAGAACAGGACCACAAAGGCAGGACAGACGGCCTCCAGGGCGGCGCCCCTGGCGGGACAGGGAGTTCAGGAGGCCATGGCGGTGCAGGGATTTCAGGAGGCCATGGCGGATCCACCACAGAGGCCATGGCCCGAGCCCCGGCCACTACCCCCCCCCCCACCCCCCCCCACCCCCCCCCAAAATACTTGGAGGTGCTTACGGGGCTTAACTAGAGGTCAGGGCTACTCGCTGGGCTGAACTGGGGATCTGGAGCCTTTCCTGGGCTGAACTGGGGATCAGGAGCCCTCTCTGGGCTGAACTGGGGATCAGGAGCCCTCTCTGGGCTCGACTTGGGAACTGGAGCCTCCCCTGGGCTCGACTCGGGAACTGGAGCCTCTCCTGGGCTCGACTCGGGAGCTGGAGCCCCTCTTGGGCTCGACTCGAGAACTGGAGCCTCTCCTAGGCTCTACTGGGGAACAGGAGCTGGAGTCTTCTGTGGGTTATCCTCTGGAACATGAGCCCTTTTAGGGCTTGGCTCGGAATCCGAGGACCTTTCTGGGCATGACTCGTGCATACCAGCACTCCTTGTGTTGGCTTTGGTGTCAGGGGCCCTCTCAGGGGTACACTCGGGAACCGCTTCCGTAGGGGCGTCCCGCGAAGCAAGCGGCTTGGGAATGGCCTCCTTGGCTATGACAAGAGAAGCTTCCTGCTTCCACGGAACCCCCACAGACAAGACATGACCAACAAGACTGACTAGAAAGGGACTGGAGAAGACTACAGGGGACATGACTGCACTTGGGACAGGCACTGGAGGGCGCTCTGGCAGGCGCTTAAGAGAAGCAGGCACTGGAGGGCGCTCTGGCAGGTGCGTTCGAGGAGCGGGCACTGGAGAGAGGAGTGGAGCTGAGAACCCCAGGGGCAGCTCCATGTCCAGGAGCGCAGAGGGAACAGCGGCTGGCGGGCTTGCGTGAGCCACGGACGGCGGCGTGCGTGACTTCGCCGCGGGAGGCGGCCTTGAACGAGCCACGAACAGCAGCCCTGACTGAGCCGTGAATATCGGCGGCCTTGACTGAGCCGCGGGCGGCAGCCTTGAGTGAGCCACGAACATTGGCCTTGACTGAGTCGCGAACGGCGGCGGGCTTGGCAGCTGAACCAGGCTGAAATCTGTCCAGCTGGTGGGTACCAGCCGCAGACGGCGGCAGCCTTGGGTTAGCGGCGGACTTGCCATCACGGCGGGAGACATACGAACTAAACAAAACAAAAACTCTTCAAAAACGGAAACAAAACACGGGAAAAGGGCGCGCCGCTTACTTCTGTTGTGGTCGAGTATTCTGTCACGATTCACACGGGGAGACAGAAACCAGGAACGGGGAGACGTGAAAGAAATCAAACTAAAGTCTTTAATGAAAATCCAAACAGGTACATACAACACAGGCTGGAAACAGACACGACAGACAGGAATGACGTGTAATACTCGACAGCAAACACAGGGCAGGACACACTATAAATACACAACGTAATTACATAATTAAACAAACATAGCCGGACAATAATTAACTAATAAAGACAGGAACAGGAAACAAACCAAATATGGGCAAAGAGGAAGGGGAACACAAGACACACAAGACAATCCTGACACATATATGTTCAATGTTTGCATATAAAGTCTTTTTTTTTTTTATGGAATTATGAATGGATCATTCATAAAATTTAAAAACAAAATTGTGTCAACAAACATTCATCACTGATTTTATTGACAAAATAAATGCAGATCTGTCTACAGTTGCCAAGCAAAAGAGCAAATTTAATACAGAATGTGCATCACAGGTGAAAGCAGCTCATCCAATCAGAATTTAGAGTCAGATCTATGTGTTGTTTTTTTTTTTTATGAGTAATTGCTTGCCCAGGTTTCCATCTCTCACACTGGCGTTCACTCATACGACACTGAAGAGAAATGAAGAGGATCTAAATTCAGAGCAATATCTAGAAATCCATGCTCTCTCTTGAGAATTCCTCACTCGCTCTCACCCTTCTCTCCAAGCCACTCCACACATCACTTATTATCTTATCAAACACCAACATTTTTCTGTCTGCCAGCTGAATCCCAATAAACCCCAGATTTATAGACTCATGCCTCTGTACACCTCCGGAGATTTCACACTGCGTTTCAATTTCAAAGGAAATCAAAATATCAGGAAACTAACGTAATAACTTTCCTTGCTAAACAAGCCACCATTGTGATCGGCCAGCCAATAATTCAGCACTTTCATACTTCGCTATAAAGGAATAGTTCACCCAACAATCAAAATTTGCTGAAAATGTCCTCACCCTCAGGTCATCGAAGATGTCGATGAGTTTATTTCTTCATCAGAATAGATTTGGAGAAATGCAGCATTACATCACTTGCTCACCATCGGATCCTCTGCAGTGTATGGGTGCCGTCAGAATGAGAGTCCAAACAGCTGATAAAAACATCACAATAATCCACACCACTCCAGTCCATCAGTTAACATTTTGTGAAGTGAAAAGCTGCGTGTTTGTAAGAAACAAGTCCGTCATTAAGGCATTTTAACTTTAAACCATTGCTTCTGGCCAAATATAAGTGCATAATCCATAATAACGCTTCCTCCAGTGAAAATGTCTATCCCCTGTTGTCTCTCACATCAAAATCCACAGACATATTTGTTTAGAACTGGTTTGGGCTGTTTTCACTTGTAAATGGTGCTTGATCTGAGCATATTTCTCTCCTGATTCAGACGAGGCAACTTTTTCACTGGAGAAAGCAATATTATGGATAAAGGATTCATATTTTAGCTGGAAACAAAGGTTTGAAGTTAAAAACATCTTAATGTTGAATTTATTTATTAGAAATATGCAGCTTTTCACTTCACAAGATGTTAACTGATGAACTGGAGTGGTGTGGATTACTTGTGGATTATTGTGACGGTTTTGCTGTTTGGACTCTCAATCTGACGGCACCCATTCACTGCAGAGGATCCAATGGTGAGCAAGTGATGTAATGCTAAATTCTCCAAATCTGTCGTAATGAAGAAACAAATTCATCTACATCTTGGATGGTCTGAGAATGAGTGGATTTCATATTTTCAATTTTGGGTGCACTATTCCTTTAATCTATGGATTTAGATGGTATCATTTCCACTGTACTGGATCTGTAGATTTTTTCAAGCGTTATTCAGGTCCAACCTTTTCACACAGCCAAAGAAAGACCCAACCCAAATCCATTTCATAATCGAGCCAAATATTCAGATCATCCTGGGTCAATCTCAGCTTTGGACAGGTAATCATAAGAGAACGTTTGCATACGGCTTTACCGATCAGCCTCTTCATTGATTCACGTGCGTGTATTTACGTCAAGAACTATTTGCAGAGTTAATTAAAGTCATTTTAAATCATTTAGCACACATACACAAACAAGTCTATCCCTCGCTTTCCTGCCCATTATCCTGATCCGTTCTGATGAGCCGAACACCTGCTCTCGCTGCTGACCTCACTGTGCAAATGGATGCGAGCCATTCGTCTCTGTTCTCCTGCATCTGTTTACAGCCGCCCCCCCCCCCTCCCCCCCTCCCCCCCCTCCCCCCCTCCTCCTTAAAAATGCAACTTAAAATGCATTTTAATTAAATATTACGAAGACAATGAATGATTTGGTCACAATAAGACCAGGAATGTTCATTTAGAAAGTAAAGAGGGTCAATTTTGATCTCATGTTTGTTATATGACTATTGACCTTTGATAATCAACATATTTCATAAAGAAGGGATTTTTTTTTCTTTTTTCAAAAAGACCTGATCAATAAGATGAAAACTAATGAAAGCTTTTTGAAACGATTTTCTACAATATTTAATTCAGTTGATTGGTCATTGGAAATCAAATTTTCTTCAATATTCATTAGGTTCATCAAGAAAAACATGTCTGGACTGAGAACATTAATTATGTCTGTTGCATTTCTACATGAAAATAAAAAACATCAATACTAATATACCAATGAATAATGATTCATTTATCATGCACCACTGCAACAAACAGTCTGAAGAGAATCTTGCTGAGCAAATTAGATAAACATATAAATAACAGCTGGTTTATTGGTACAGACATTCAAAGATAACTTTATCATCCCTTGAGTACTGAGGTTTGTCACCAGCAGAGCATCATGATTCGGTTAGCTTTGGTTAGCAATCTTGTACTTGTAGATGCAGGCAAAAAAACATCTTTCTGCATTGACAGAAAAGGATTTTAAGCCACAGTAAGGCAAGAAGACACTTTAAAGTCAGCATGGAAAGAAGATCACACTTTCAATTTTCTAACTGCATAGCTCTTACCGTGAACAAATCATCCATTAATAAATTAAGAAAAATCACCTTTTTGATTTTCAACCCCAACCGTTTTGGTTTAAACCCCAATCATGCAAACTCACGTTCATCTGCATCCACTTCTGAATGCAATGCCCACATCTCAACATCCAATCAACATGCATAGAACCAAGTCCCTGCCCTACATTTTGTCTTTTTGGATAATGCAGCCCTGCTTCTTGAAATAAAATTTCAGCTGACTGGCAAAAAAAGGCCTACAATTACCTAATTTGATGGTGCTGAATTCAAAAATATCAATAAAAACATTCCATCACAAACAATTTCTTAATAAAATAAGAATTAATTTTCAAATTAATTTTCAAATTAATTTCTAAAATTAATTTTCAAGTTTTAATGCATTTTAAAAATGACAAAAACAATCAAATGTTACCATTTTAATGACAAAAATAAGTATTCAAATGTATAATTTAATATACAATCTGAAAATTAGAGGGAAAAAGTGGAAATCGGGATTAGCCAAAATAATGTCTTCAGAATCATTCATATGTGAAAATGTGCTGAGAATTGGACATACATATAGTCGTAATCTGGCTCAGAGGAAGATGGGAATCATGTGTTGTAGCAGCTTTTCTGCTGATAAAGGGAAATACAGGACTTCTTTACCTTACAAACGGTTGTCGAAAGCAAAAATGCTACAAAATCCATCATATTTTGTGGAAAGTGGGACTTGCTAGAGCAAAATAACCACTATTTTTGGAATCAGCACCCAGAATTAATAAGAAACAAGTATTGGATTTCATTCAACAAATATGATGCAGAGATATGACAATAAATATGATTACACTCTAATGTACTGTATGTCACAACATGGAAGATAAGATCTATCGCTACTTCTGTTTCATTGTGACTTTAAAGTCACCATGACATCAAAATTAAAACCATTTATTTTTCTTAATGCATGTTATTGTGAATGATTCATCCATGCATACATACAGTATATAAATAAATAAATATATCTATATATACACATATAGATATAGATATATATAGATATAGATATATTAGGAATATATACTGACCTTTTAAAATCTCATAACTTGGTCTTCCTGTATTATGACTGACTCAAATTCAGATCCGCCTCCATTTAATGCTCACTTTTCACAATCTTATCAACAACTAACGAATAAACTCAAGTCTCTGCCTACGTTTTTCCCTTGTCGATAAGCTGCTTCACAGTGCAAGTTGGTTAAAATTTGTATTTTCTGCCAACTTTAAATAAGTAAGACACCACTATGCTCTCGCATTGGCTTTGTCAAACACTCGCTACAAATTTTCTGGCCTTAGACGTGATCTGAGAACAGATTGTGGTCTGTCTTTTGCATGGGCTCAAACACAAATTCAGGCAGGAGAATGCAAACACGAGGTCAGGGTTAAAGGACCGCTTCCCACGTTAACCCAGGGCGATTGAGAAATGCATTAACACGATGCACTTCAACATGAGGCGAGAGATGGAGTGAAAGAGATCGTTTAAAAGAGACACACTCTTCTACCAGGAGCACACACACACACACACACACACTGTACTATCAGGCCACTTTATACAGACGACATGCTGCTCTTTCCAGATAAAAGAAGTACGAAGAGGGATGGAAAAAGAGAAATGGCAATGAGCTCACTCACCTTAACCTCAGGACCATGTTCACTGCTCCCTGAACGCTTGAGGGTTTCTCCAAAGGTTGAACCTGAACACAAACACACGACATGATGGTAAGTTGCTTGCTTTTGCCGAAGTGTTCTGGATGTTGAGGTTAAAAAATCTTTACACGGTGTGCGCTGCTGCTTACACACAGGTCTTGAGGAAATCAGGGTTATACTGGAGATGTGAAACAAAATTACTCTAGTCAACCCATAGCATGACTGAACCAAGGCAGAAAAATAAAAAGCTAACAGTGTTAAACTCGAATTACCATAAAAATACACAGAACACACACATTTCGGTAAAACAGTCCATTTTTAATTAGGAATCCACAAATTATTGGTACTATACCTATGTTATCAGTCAATATTACAAATCTTTAATTTATGTTAATATAACAGCTGATAATGGATATTTATATTGACCAATACTGGATATTGAATTTTGCAAGACTTTATTTTTAAATTTAGATTACCTTTGAAGCCATCTAATGCTCATTAAAAATCAGTGTTGCAATTGACTATAAAAAAAAAAAAAGGAATTCATTAATTGAAATAAAAGGAAATATAAATATTACATGAAAAACTTAAAACTTAAAAACCTAAATGCCTTGGCAGCTAACTGAAATTTAAGATGAAGTACTAAAATTACTAAAACTGAAATAAAAATAAATTAAATCTAAATAGAGATATTAGATTTAATTTAATAGAGAAATAAAATGATAGATAATAGAGAATAACATAAAAAAAATAAAGAGGAAAAAAATAGTAATAAAAATGACAAAAGCCCATACTAAAATTACTAAAAATTAAACTAAAATTAAAATGAAAACACAAAAAAATATTTACATTATTAAATACAATAACTAATAGCAATTAATAGTAAAAAAAAAAAAAAAAAAAAAAAAATCCTAGGCAAATCTTAAAATGAATATCCATTTTTCATACAGTAGATTATAATGTTGTGATTTACTTAGAGATTTAAAATAATTGATTTCTAGTTTTTAGTTACATTTTTTTTTCATTCACTCAGGCGAAATAGTATTTTAATTTTAACATTTTAATATCAGCCATTTATTGGTTATTAGCCATAACAAAAATTTAATATTGGTGAATTCCTATTTTAATAAACTGAGCTATTTATTTTATTTATTGATGCTTACTTTCTGATGTTAATCAACATTTCTCTCACTTTGCTCAACATTTTTACCACAATGCATCAGACTTATAATATTGGTAACTAAAATTAACTTAAAAGTCGAAGCACTAGAATTAAATTTAAATATTTTAATTTAAATTCACTATAATTTAAACCGACACAGTAATGTTTAAAAAACAACAAAAACTGATAAAAATGAGAAAAACACAGAAATTTACTAAAATTTAAACTGAAATTAAAAAGAAAACTGAAAAAATAAAAGCTGATTTAAAATATTAATAAAAAATATAATACTATACAAATAATACTAAAATAACACTGCAATGCATTATGGCATTACCTTACAAAGTAGAAATGCAATTGAAAGAAGCTACCACTTCAAACAGTCTTTGTGTCAGCTAAGCACAGCTCTGATGCATTACAATGCTCCCTACGCAGGCGGCTCACTAGGTTTTAGACCAGAGACTCTTTTCCAGATGCTGCTGCAGCAGGCATCCACTCTCACTCTTTATTTGCAATATTAAGTTGAATAGGCTCCCTCAAGGCCAGTCGGCCCCCAGGGTCGTGTCCAGACCACCCAGAGACCAGCCGCCTCACAGCATGAAGCATCAGGGCCACCGAATCAAGACAAATCACATCAACACTGTCAGCGCCGGCCGGGCCTCACCTGGGGATGCTGAATGGACAGGTCCTCTAGCGGGAGACTGTTAGCGTTCACTTCACCCTGTAGAGGAAAAATGGAGTGCTTAAGAGCAAAGGAAGGTACAGAAAGACATCTCTCCACCCCTCACTGTTTCTTTTCATTCCCTCCAAGGACGCTTCTTCAGCGGCTGGGGAAATGGGTTTTCTACAAGCTCAAAGGCTGAGCTAAAAGTCATGGCATTTGGTAATCCAGTGGGAGAAAATATGAGTGGAACATGGCTATGTGCACGCAGACAGTAGGAAATAAGATCTGTGTTTGCGCTGCTTAATTGCTATCTGTCCAATACGGTCAAATAGGCCACACTTGTTAATTATTTAATACGCAGTTTATTAGGCAAACAGCGCAATCCCTCGATACTCTCAATTAAATGATCAAATGATACTTCAGTGGTTAATTAAATCTATTCACAGCCAAACTTAATAAGTCAAGCCCCCTGTGTCTGTGAGATCATATTTACAGCATTTACAGTTTACTAGGATTTCAGCTGTGGCGCAAACTGAAAGACAATGTGAAATGGGAATCACAACCAATTTTACTTCTGTAGTATCACATACACTTATAGATTTTTAATGTTTTTGAATGAAGTATCACCAAGGCTCTGACCAAATACAGTAAAAACAGTAAAATTGTGAAATACGATTTTAATTTAAATAAACCTTTTTCTTTTTGAATATTTTAAAATGTAATTTATTCCTGTGATGCAAAGCTGAATTTTCAGCATCATTACTCCAGTCCAAAATGCAGATTTTGCTGCCATCACCAGTGCTGAAAACAGTTGTGCTGTTTAATATTTTTGTTGAAACTGTGATACATTTTTAGCATTCTTTGATGAATAGAAAGTAAAAAAACCCAGTATTAATTTGAAATAGAAGTTTTTTGTAGTATTGTAAATGCCAAAATTTAATGAATCTTTGCTGAATAAAAGTTTTTTTTTTTTTAAATAACCGTCGAGTTGCTATGCATTTGGGTGGTTACCAGGGCATTGCTATGCATTTTATTAGGGTGTTTTGAGTGGTTACCAGGGCGTTGTCATGTGTTTTACTTGAATGTTTTGGGTGTTACCAGGGCGTTGCCATGCCTTTTGCTAGAATGTTTTGGGTGGTTACCAGGGCATTGCTAAGTGTTTTACTAGAATGTTTTGGGGTGGTTACCAGGGTGTTGCTATGCATTTTGCTAGAATGTTTTGGGTGGTTACCAGGGTGTTGCTATGCATTTTGCTAGAATGTTTTGGGTGGTTACAAGGCCGTTGCTATGCATTTTGCTAGAATGTTTTGGGTGGTTACCAGGGCGTTGCTATGCATTTTGCTAGAATGTTTTGGGTGGTTACAAGGGCGTTGCTATGCATTTTGCTAGAATGTTTTGGGTGGTTACAAGGGTGTTGCTATGCATTTTGCTAGAATGTTTTGGGTGGTTACCAGGGTGTTGCTATGCGTTTTGCTAGGGTGTTTTGAGTGGTAACTAGTTGGATGTTTTCTAGCCTGAATCAAAGACTCCAATGTTTTTATGACATTCTGGTCTATAAATATTGTCCAAATCCCTCCTTCAACAAATCTCTAAAAACAGTCTTTTTTTATTGCCTGTTTCAGTTTTCTTATAAAAATAATAGCGCAAATTAATGGTATTTAACTATCAGAAAGATTTTATAAAGGCTGCAACCACTAAAACAATGACTAAATATCTATTTTTCTACTGGTCAACAGCCTTTATCTGCTGAACAAGTATGTTGTTTCAGAAACGGAGCAAGTTTTGATGAAAGATTGCAAAGACAAACACTACTGTACTTGTACTGATGAATCATTCACATTAAGCCAGTAACATGCATTACATAAAGTAAAGAGGGTCAGTTTTGATTTCATGTTGACACACTCAAAGCAGCGATGCATTACCCCACACGGCTAATTAAAACACAAACATTCTGAAAGGTAAAAAAAGAGAATGACTGTAACTTACATGCTGGTTTTCGTCTTTGACCCTGCGTGACTGCAAAAGCAATAACGAGACAGGATTCAATTATGTTCTCGCTCTCACACAAAGTACGACAGACAGATGTAGCTATTTGTGTGGGAGTGCAATCAGCACTTGCTCATTTGCATTCCATAAACAATAAACACAAGAACAACGTCTCCAGCTTCATTAGCAACCGCTGATTTGCGGACGCTTCGCTTCGGGGGCTCTGATTGTTCCTTCCTGTCGGAGACGTTTTAGCATTATATATTCCACATTTCTGAGTGAAAAAGGCCCTCGGCTTTGATCAAATGGTGTGCGTCACCTATATGGTACAGGCAAAGCGCTTATGATAAAATATTAAGAGAGCTTGAGGTACTGCTCGGCTTTACATCAGAGAAAGTGCATTTGTTCAAATCTCATATGTGGGTTAAATGCAAACACATACCAAAGGCTTTATTTTTACAGTAAGGTCCGGAAGTCTGAGACGACTAGTGAAAATGCTTTCATTTTGCATTTTTCCAACTGAATGCATTACATCTTCTGAAGACAAATTTGTGAGAGAAACAGACCATAATGTTATTGATAATCTGCTGTTACTGGATCATTCAGCGAGTCTAATTCACGACTGAATTATTAAAAAAAATTATTCAGATAAACTGACTCATTGAGAAGATCACACTCAATTGAATGATTTGTTAATGAATCAGTTCAAAGTTAGTATGTTCATTATACAATGTAAATAAATAATTGTGTTATATAATAAATAAACATTTTAAATTATAAGTTCAAGTTCAGTCATCACACAAAAATATTGTATGACTTATTGTATGAATATAGTGTTAATTTTGTCAGCTATCATTTTAGTCTTAAGGTCCTTGCACACTGAGTCTGAAATTTTCGTATGCGTTTTTCCGTTTTTTTCATATTCGTCATCCTTTCCTATCAAAATGCTTGCTACGGATGCAAAAATGCAGAAAATCTAACCTGGTCCGATTTTTTTTATGACAGATGAAAGTCTCGGAGGCAGTGTGTAAACATGATTGACACAATGTGAGGTCGTATTTATTTTTCAACTTGCGAAAATTTTGGACGAAAAATTCTGACTCAGTCTGCAATGGCCTTTAGTCTTAGTCAACCATATCCTATTTAGTTTTAGTCAAGTTTTAGTCGACTAAAAGTATCAACATTTTAGTCTAGTTTTAGTCAAAGAAAACCTGACGTATTTTAGTCTATTTTTAGTCAATGAAAACTTGA
Organism: Spinibarbus caldwelli; assembly: GCA_039654775.1. Classification (NCBI taxonomy): domain Eukaryota; kingdom Metazoa; phylum Chordata; class Actinopteri; order Cypriniformes; family Cyprinidae; genus Spinibarbus; species Spinibarbus caldwelli. Next base: position 5,173,166 of record CM077232.1, read on the forward strand.
CATTTTAGCAATAAGCAATTATTATTAATCAACCATACAGTAGTATTAATTTTGGTAGCCATTTTTAATTTACTCTTAGTCTTACTCAAATGTACATTTTAGATATCATATTAAGTCAACCTTGTCCTGTTTTTGTTTAGTCAAGTTTAAGTCAATCAAATGTATGCGCATTTTAGTCAGGTTTTAGTCAAATTTTCATCATGCTGTAGGCCTATAATAGTTAAACTGATCAAAATTGTTTTTGCTCAAAATTATAATTGCAATTATTGTTGTTATTTGAGAAATTTACTTGCATTTCAGGTATTGCACTTCACCAGTAAGCACAAATCAATAGAATGTGGACTCAGACATGGTGTATTTTACCTCATCTAGTGTAGCCTACTGATTTATTATAGTTTTTTTGTTATATAAATTAATACCAGACTTATGCGATCTCTCTACATTATGAAAACTGCTAAAACAAACGAAAAATATTAGAACAGTGAAATTCCAAGTAATTCCACTAATTCCAAATGGCAATAGCCTATTTCTCTATTAAAACAACAGTTGTTGAGAAAGTGCATTTTTCAGCAACCACAATCGCAAACAATACAGTCGAGATCTCATGACTGAACACAGACTGGCTGAGACACTTTCATTTTGATCACTAAACTCCAGCTTCTTTGTCTGTGTTTTCAGATCATCAGCAGCAGTGCTTCCGCAACAAGGAGCGAGCGCATGGTTGCCAGATTGCTTAAAATAAACAAAACACCGGGCAGAAAATGTATCCTTATAACAGCGAAGCTCTGATTCGGGGATTTGAACTTTTGATATCTGCAACCGCACTCATGAAAGCTCACGTAGTAGAGGCATGTAGAGCAGTCCTCAATGACATTTTGTCTCCTTTTTTGACAAAAATAAAAAGAGGTTTTTGGTAAATCTTTTATCTTTTTGAATACATTTTAGTCTCGTCTTATGTCGTCAACGAAATTGCATGTTGATATAGTCTTAGTTATCGTTTATTGACCTTATTGTCCTCTCGTCTTCGTCTCGTCTTAGTCATGGTGAAAAAAGCTCGTCAACGAACATTTTTCATCATAGTTTTCGTTAACGAAATCAACACTATATGAATATAAAGTAAATAATACATAAATATTTAGAAGTAAATTTGTATGTTTTATAAATAAATATTTTAATGAATCAGTTCAAGTTCAGTCTGTTCATCACACAAAATTAATGTATATTACTTCAGAAGGTTTGGAATATAAAGTAAACAACATAAACATTATAAATAAACACATTTTTATGTATTTTTTAATAAATAAACATTTTCATTAATTAGTTAAATTTCAGTCTGTTCATCTCATAAAATACTGTATGACGTCAGAAGGTAAGTAAATAATATATAAATATTATAAATAAATACATTTTTATATTTTTTATAAATAAACATTTTCATAAATTAGTTCAAGTTCATCACTGTTAATCACACAAAAATATTGTCTTCAGAAAGTGTGGAATATTAAAAGTTAATTATATATAAATATTTAGAAATACATATTTTTATAGTATTTATTGTTTTATAAATAAACATTTTAAATAATAAAAATAATAATAACATTTGTAAATAAAAACATTTGAAAGTAAACAATTTAAAAATTAAACATATAATACATATTATACACATATTTATAAATAAACAATTTTTATAAATATAAATTTTCATTTTTGGATGAACTATCCCTTTAAGAATGATGATTCACATTCTACAAAGCCACGCTTACCCTTCCGTGATTGACAGCAGCCTTCCCTTCCTCACTTCTCGCGTCCATTTCATCATCACTCCATTCCCAGTCTCCATCCTCGGTCTTGTGCAGGTGACCACTCGACCCTGGAACCCTTCTGACCTGCGGGAGTGAACGGGACACACCGTCAAACTCAAACAATAGTGTGCACACAGTTTCCAGCAGGCTTGGTGTTGAAAGTATTTTTTCCATTCGTTTTCTCCATAAGCGTTTCAAAATATATTTAGAGTTTTGGAACCAAGCTAACAATTTTTGCAACAATAATTTTTATATAACATTTATATAAGCTGAAATCACACAGACTTGTTTCTACAGAAGCATATCACTGTTTACCAACTTTAGAGCTCATGCCAGGTCCAACTTGGTATGGCATTATAAAAGATTGTTAAAAATCAATTTCTCTATGGAGGAAATGAATGGCATTTGTACTTTCAGAAGCCTACTGTTGTGCTCTACAGCGTCACGCTTCAGTTTCAGCAGGGGTCGAGTGTGTTAGATATAGACTGTGCTGAACTTACAGGGCTTATTTCTCTGGGTCAGTGAAGTGAGCTTTAATTCATCTCCCAGCCCTAAATTCAACAAAAAGCCCAGCTTTTTGGAGGCCTGCTCAGTGTCTGTAACCAGCGCTGAAATATTCCACTATCTGTTCTTTTCAGCAGGACACATCTCTCAAAAAATGCTAAAGTTTAATCTGGCCAACAAGATCTCAATGTGCATTGAAGTACAGCAAATCAGGGGATCAGCTCAACTCCTGAAACCATGCAATTCTGCTCAACAACATCCCTAAATTCCTGTTACTTAGACAAGCCTTTTCTCAGTCTGACAACCAAGCTCTAATCTGATTGGCTGGCTTTACACAATTTCTCAGAATACGGGCACACAGGTTTTACTCTCCGTCCAACAGGAAACCAATTTACGTTTACAATGTACCAGGTTGATAAAATGAACACTGGTCACTTGCTAAAGTTTGCCAAGCTAGTGACATCAAAACTTTGAAAGATGCTTGTTAGTAGCAAGTGAATTAGAGAGCAATTAGACAGAGTTAGACCGAGCAACTTATGTCTGTGAAATAATTGGTATTTATTACTTTTGGTAATCTGATCACCAGATTACAAATATTTTTATTCTAGTTTGTGTTTTTTTGCTTATTTTTGTGTCAGAATGGTATATCCTTAAAAATAAATTTATATTTTAAAAAATTTATTTATATTTTAAATAATAATGTTTCTTAGAACACTTTTCAAAGTAATGTAAATTTGATATATTACTCATATTTTTAAGAAAAAAAAATAAAATTATATACTATAATATATATATAGTACCAGTATTTAGTCAGCCACCAACTTGCACAATTGGTGGCTGACTAAATACTTTTTTGCCCCACTGTATATATATATATATATATATATATATATATTTATTATACACACATATACACAGTGGGGCAAAAAAGTATTTAGTCAGCCACCAATTGTGCAAGTTCTCCCACTTAAAAAGATGAGAGAGGCCTGTAATTTTCATCATAGGTATACCTCAACTATGAGAGACAAAATGAGAAAAAAAATCCAGAAAATCACATTGTAGGATTTTTAAAGAATTAATTGGTAAATTCCTCGGTAAAATAAGTATTTGGTCACCTACAAACAAGCAAGATTTCTGGCTCTCACAGACCTGTAACTTCTTTAAGAGGCTCCTCTGTCCTCCACTCGTTACCTGTATTAATGGCATCTGCTTGAACTGTTTGATCAGTATAAAAGACACCTGTCCACAACCTCAAACAGTCCAACTCCAAACTCCAGCATGGCCAAGACCAAAGAGCTGTCAAAGGACACCAGAAACAAAATTGTAGACCTGCACCAGGCTGGGAAGACTGAATCTGCAATAGGTAAGCAACTTGGTGTGAAGAAATCAACTGTGGGAGCAATTATTAGAAAATGGAAGACATACAAAACCACTGATAATCTCCCTCGATCTGGGGCTCCACGCAAGATCTCACCCCGTGGGGTCAAAATGATCACATGAACTGTGAGCAAAAATCCCAGAACCACACGGGGGGACCTAGTGAATGACCTGCAGAGAGCTGGGACCAAAGTAACAAAGGCTACCATCAGTAACACACTGCGCCGCCAGGGACTCAAATCCTGCAGTGCCAGACGTGTCCCCCTGCTTAAGCCAGTACATGTCCGGGCCCGACTGAAGTTTGCTAGAGAGCATTTGGATGATCCAGAAGAGGATTGGGAGAATGATGAAACCAAAATAGAACTTTTTGGTAAAAACTCAACTTGTCGTGTTTGGAGGAGAAAGAATGCTGAGTTGCATCCAAAGAACACCATACCTACTGTGAAGCATGGGGGTGGAAACATCATGCTTTGGGGCTGTTTTTCTGCAAAGGGACCAGGACGACTGATCCGTGTAAACGAAAGAATGAATGGGGCCATGTATCGTGAGATTTTGAGTGAAAACCTCCTTCCATCAGCAAGGGCATTGAAGATGAAACGTGGCTGGGTCTTTCAGCATGACAATGATCCCAAACACACCGCCCGGGCAATGAAGGAGTGGCTTCGTAAGAAGCATTTCAAGGTCCTGGAGTGACCTAGCCAGTCTCCAGATCTCAACCCCATCGAAAATCTTTGGAGGGAGTTGAAAGTCCGTGTTGCCCAGCGACAGCCCCAAAACATTACTGCTCTAGAGGAGATCTGCATGGAGGAATGGGCCAAAATACCACCAACAGTGTGTGAAAACCTTGTGAAGACTTACAGAAAACGTTTGACCTCTGTCATTGCCAACAAAGGGTATATAACAAAGTATTGAGATTAAATTTTGTTATTGACCAAATACTTATTTTCCACCATAATTTGCAAATAAATTCTTTAAAAATCCTACAATGTGATTTTCTGGATTTTTTTTTCTCATTTTGTCTCTCATAGTTGAGGTATACCTATGATGAAAATTACAGGCCTCTCTCATCTTTTTAAGTGGGAGAACTTGCACAATTGGTGGCTGACTAAATACTTTTTTGCCCCACTAATATATATATATATATATATATATATATATATATATATATATATATATATATATATATAAACACGTGCATCTCAATAAATTAGAATGTTGTGGAAAAGTTCATTTATTTCAGTAATTCAACTCAAATTGTGAAACTCGTGTATTAAATAAATTCAATGCACACAGACTGAAGTAGTTTAAGTCTTTGGTTCTTTTAATTGTGATCATTTTGGCTCACATTTAACAAAAACCCACCAATTTACTATCTCAACAAATTAGAATACTTCATAAGACCAATAAAAAAAACATTTTTAGTGAACTGTTGGCCTTCTGGAAAGTATGTTCATTTACTGTATATGTACTCAATACTTGGTAGGGGCTCCTTTTGCTTTAATTACTGACTCAATTCGGCGTGGCATGGAGGTGATCAGTTTGTGGCACTGCTGAGGTGGTATGGAAGCCCAGGTTTCTTTGACAGTGGCCTTCAGCTCATCTGCATGTTTTGGTCTCTTGTCTCTCATTTTCCTCTTGACAATACCCCATAGATTCTCTATGGGGTTCAGGTCTGGTGAGTTTGCTGGCCAGTCAAGCACACCAACACCACGGTCATTTAACCAACTTTTGGTGCTTTTGGCAGTGTGGGCAGGTGCCAAATCCTGCTGGAAAATGAAATCAGCATCTTTAAAAAGCTGGTCAGCAGAAGGAAGCACAAAGTGCTCCAAAATTTCTTGGTAAATGGGTGCAGTGACTTTGGTTTTCAAAAAACACATTGGACCAACACCAGCAGATGACATTGCACCCCAAATCATCACAGACTGTGGAAACTTAACACTGGACTTCAAGCAACTTGGGCTATGAGCTTCTACACCCTTCCTCCAGACTCTAGGACCTTGGTTTCCAAATGAAATACAAAACTTGCTCTCATCTGAAAAGAGATCAACAGTCTTCCCCATGATTGTGTAGCCTAGTGAACCAAACTGAGAGACCATTTTGAAGGCTCAGGAAATCTTTGCAGGTGTTTTGAGTTGATTAGCTCATTGGGATGTCACCATATTCTAATTTGTCGAGATAGTGAATTGGTGGGTTTTTGTTAAATGTGAGCCAAAATCATCACAATTAAAGAACCAAAGATTTAAACTACTTCAGTCTGTGTGCACTGAATTTATTTAATACACGAGTTTCACAATTTGAGTTGAATTACTGAAATTAACTTTTCCACGACATTCTAATTTATTGAGATGCACCTGTATATATGTGTGTGTGTGTGTGTGTGTGTGTGTGTGTGTTTGTGTTAATTTGTGTTTTTTGCTCATTTTTTGTTATTGCATCAGAATGGTCTTTAAAAATAAATTCTTAAATGTATATATTTATGTAGAAAAATATTTCTTATGAAATTTTTCGAAGTAGTGTAAATTTGACAGATACATTACTTATATTTTTAAGAATATACATACTACTGTATATAATATTTATATATAATACTAAGAATTTAAATTCTTATGACAATTTTCTAAGTAATGGTAGACTCATCAACAAATAAAATAAAATAAAATAAAATAAAATGTAGTTGGGCACTTTTCATGTCTGTCAGAGATGGTCTCTTCTGGTCTAAGTGAGGGATTCAAAAGTCTGGTACTACACGAGACTATTAGAGTTATAGCTAGTTCCATCCATTTAATCCCAGAACCGGCGATAACTCTATCAAAAGGCACAGAAGACCTTAAATCCTCTGGATGTCTGTGAAATATGAGGCACTAGACTGTGGAGATCAGACAGCGTCCAATCAATGACACTTTCTGAAGTTTGCTCTCTTCTGAGAGGCTATTGACAAAATCATATTGGCCTGATCGAGAAACTCAGTCGACATATACATCCAGCCACACTGTCTTCCAGGAGATTTACTCAGCTTCCGGTTCAAGACAAGAGGTGAAACACGGCACACACACACACACATACGTCTAGAGGTGAGAAGCACTAAGTAAGCGTTCTGCGAGTGAGATAACATGTACCCGTTTCCCAGCATCCTCTGTGTGCTGCTTCCTCTGCTCGGGATCCTTCAAAATAACACACAGACAAACAAAGCAACAAATAAGCATCAGCGCATGATGACAAACTGCACCTGCGGGCTGTGTGCTTATGAATAACACGAGTGGGTCAGCGGCACAGAACGCTCAAACACACACTCGCTGTCATTTAGGGACATTATGTAAGCTCAAATAGCCAGCAGTAAATTGCTTTCGCAGAAAATTTAATGCGCAATCGAGTGTTGTGATACAGACATTCAATTACACAAAACAAATCATTACAATACTGAGAGAGATAGACAAAAGAACATCTTTAGAAATAATGTTTAAAGAAGAATCTAAATGTATTCAGAAAATATATTTCTGCATTTATTATTTATAATTATAGTTTTTTAGGGCCAATGGCACAAATCAAAAACTAAATAAAATTGAATTGAATCACTTCAATGATGTTTACAATATATAAATTAAAAAAAATAAAAATAAAAATAAATAAATTATATATATATATATATATATATATATATATATATATATATATATATATATATATGCCGTTCAAAAGTTTGGTATCTGTAATATTTTTAATGTTTTTTAAGAAAGTTTCTTATGTTCAAGGCTGCATTTATTTAATCAAAAATACAGAAAAAAAACTGTAAATTTGTGAAATATTATTGCAATTTAAAACTACAGTTTTCTATTTTGATATAATTTAAAATTTAGTTTATTCCTGTGAAATAAAGCTGAATTTTCAGCATCATTCCTGCAGTCTTCAGTGTCACATGATCCTTCAGAAATCAAAAAGTGATAGTAAAAACTTATAATGTTATATTAACTTATTTTATTCATATTTATCAATGAATCAAAGAAAAAAGTATCACAGTTTCCAAAAGAGTATAAAATATTAAGCAACACAATCGTTTCAACACTGATAATAAACCAGCATATTAGAGTGATTTATGAAGGATCATGTGACACTGAAGACTGGAGTAATGATACTGAAAATTCAGTGCTGCATCACAGAAAAAAATAATATTTTAAAGTACATTAAAATAGGAAATCAATAATAGAAATTGCAATAATTTTTCACAATATTACTGTTTTTTCTGTATTTTTGATCAAATAACAGCCTTGATGAGCATAAGAGACTCCATTAAAAAAAAAATGTTTAAATTTTACTGATCCCAAACTTTTGAACGGCAGTGTATAAATATAATATGACAACTTGACAATTTTGACAATGTTAGGGCCAATGCCACTTACTATTTCATTAATTAAATGAATTAAAATGTATTAATGAATCAGTTCATACAGATAATGAATTGAATCTCTTCTGATGTTTTTACATTTGCTATTATTTTTGTGGGGCTGAGTGTCAAATATTTGTTATTAAAAGGCTATAACTGTTGAATTGTCATGCAGACATTCAGTTTCATAAAACAAACCATTACAATGCTTAAAGAGAAAAACAAAACCAAAGAACATCTGTAGAAATAATTTGAAGTATCCAAATGTATTCCTACTGCACTCTGTTTATTTCATTTCATCTCTATTTCTGCTCTACTGTATACATACTTCATATGCTTTGGCAGTACAGTAAATGTTTATAGTCGTGTCACTAAAGCTTTGTTCACTGAAATGAGAAAAGAGAAATAAAGACAGTTTTATAGCTAGATATTCAGATTTACATCTTTAATCCAGTACCAGGTATAACTCAGCAATCAATAACAAGAGATTATTAAAATTTCAGCTGAAAATAACTCAAAATAATGTGCTCCAGCACCAGAGTCAACACATGCATCCACTGCAGAGATGCTCAAGAATAAAAAGTAGCAAGCTGCTGCGCCCCCTACTGGACACAAACCACAAACACTCAACTTCACCTGACAGACACAAGAATTACACAGATAAAAAAAAATATCTAATATCTTATTACAGGTATAAGTGAAGACATATATAAGATAAGACCTTATCTCTGGTCAAAATAACACAATCTTGACTCCCTTCATCTATCATAGGTTTGTTCCAAGAAGGTCAAGTTATATATATTATATATATATATATATATATATATATATATATATATATATATATATGTATATATATATATATATATATATATCTCTGTCTGTCTGTCTGTCTATCTCTCTATCTATTAGGGCCCAGGTAATTTCAAAGTACATCAAACTGAATGAAAAATCATATGGAGAATGAATTGAATTTCAATTATGATGTACCACTGATATTAAAATTTAACAAGTAATTTATGATATATGGTATTTATGATATATATTTGTGGGCTGGAAAATCAAATATATTCGGGTTGCCTCTCTGGAGACTGAAATAAAGAAAAATAAGTCTTATTAAAAGGCTAAAAAAAATTTGGGAAAAAAAATTAAATCAATCTTTACTATTTACAATTTGAAATATATTTTTTTAATTATTTTATGATGTTTTTATTAGTATATATTATTATTTAAATATTATGTATATTTAAATAAATATTATATATTAAAATGTCATTAACAAAATTAGCCAAAGCATGGTCTAATCGACATAGAGGAAGCTATTTTGTTGTCATGCAGCAAGGAAATTACAGTATATCTCAGAGTCAAGGTCATTTAAACGTTTAAAAAAATTATTATATTTGTAAAAATATATTTTTGACCTAAAAAAATATTCAAAGAATTATTTTTGCAAATTCTCCTAGTTCTTTGGTTAATTTTAAATGACGCTGTGTTTGAAAACTCAGAGGCCAAATAAAGCAGACATTAAAATCATCATGATTTTCATAGTGCTGCTTAATTCTGTTTCGCTCTAGTGGACCTCACTGACGAAACGCTTTGAAATTCCAAGGTCAAATACTGATTCTCTCCACAGCAGGCCGAACAGAACCGCAGCTGCTAATATTCAAGTCCTATGAAAGGTCTCACAGTGAGGAGAAAGAAAGACACAGAGCAAGAAAGAGAATGACAAAGACGTAGAGAGAGAGAGAGAGAGAGAGAGAGAGAGTGATAAAGGACTACAGACAGAGGCAGAGGAAGTGAGGTAAGGAAGAGAAATGGTGTTTGTCAGGAGTTGTTCAGGTCAGAGAGTCCTTACATGACAGCATCTCTCTCTCTCTGCGGACTACGGCTATGCTGACTGGATACATAATGTGGGAGTGAGGCTGGGTCACAATCGCACACAAACACATCAGCAATGAGGACAGACACCAGGTGACAGAAAGGACACACACATACTGCTGACACTGACGCATCCTGCATCATAATATTCATGAGGGTCGTGATTCAGTTTCATAATTCACATTTTTAGTACGCTACACTCCAGTCTCACACCGTAGCCGTGTCTGAAACCTGAAAAATGCTGCCAACGCAGGCACTACACGAACTTACTATTCATCAAAGAATCCAGAGAGAAAACACATATTTCACAAAAATATGAAGCAGCACAACTGTTTTCAACATTGGTAATGAGAAATGTTTCTTGAGCAGCAAATCAGCATGTTAGAATGATTTCTGAAGGATTATGTGACACTGAAGACTGGAGTAATGATGCTGAAAATTCAGCTTTACATCACAGGAATAAATTACAGTTATTTGATATTGTAATTATATTTCAAAATTGTATTGTTTTTACTGTATTTTAATTAAATAAATGCAGCCTTGGTAAACAGAAGAGATTTCATTCAAAAATATTTTTAAAAATCTGATCTCAAACTTCTGAAATTAAATTATTTAAATTAATTCACAAACATATGTGACCCGTGCTGGTAAAATGAGTCGGAATACGCACGATCTAATTTCGAGCTACAGACAAAAAAAGTGAAAAAATGTTGATTTTGGTCGAATTTGGGGTTTTCACAAAAATGAGTTCATTAAGCCCTCATCTAGCGATTCCAATGCTCCAAATAGTAATTAAACATCTAAAATTATCTTTATTTGTACGTTTTCTGAGAGGAGTAGTCTACCTTTTCTCTGCTCGCTTCTCGCTCTGCAGCTGACTGACATATGAATCGCGCACATAAAGGCGCTTCTGCCAGCGATAAATACACATAGCCTACTGTATACACAGAATTACAGTATTCAAGTAGGCTATTCACGCAAACATAATCTGTTATGTCTTAAGTGAACATTTGGGGAACTGTTGGGGAAAAACACTGATGTGTAACATTATATTAGATCTGTGCATTACAGTAGGAATTACTATAGGCCGTCTGGCTCATTAATGTTAATCTAACAAAAAAAGAAAAGATCGCTGCTCTCGATTGAACTGCTTTTGTAGTTTTAATAATCAATTTATTTGTAATGAACACACTTAAAGTGATTTTTACATTTGATTATTTGTTTTTCTTACTTGAATGCTTTTGTTTAGATGTAAAATAAAAAAGTAATGCATTATTTGTTTCTTTCTTATATTTGTTCTACTGTTTGTTTGTGTTTTTTTCGGTTTTTCTCAGAATTTACTTTGCTGACTATATCGACTTCAAACGGGTGTAGCGCAGTCATTTTTCATCCGATTCCAACAAATCATATATCATTTTGAAGGTCTTTTAATTGGGAGTATGAAAATAAAAATAGCTCATTTTTTTTAAAAATTGCTCATTGTAACTCTTTTTGCCAGGACAGGTCACATATTGATATCATATGAAGAAAAAAAGTCTCACTAAAAGGCTGAAATCATAAAAAAATTAATAAACCGTAAGGCTAATAATAATAATAATAATAATAATAAAGGCTAAACCCTAGTAAAAAATATATAAACATTAACAAAAGCATAATATTTTACTACTTACAATTTTAGTAAAGCAGTTTTGTTTTAAAAAATTACTCATATTTGAAAAAACCTTTAGCTGTCAAATCAAAGTCAAAGCAAGGTGTAATCGACATGTCGTGACAAAAAATAGGAAATGATATCAACGGCAGTATGTTTTTTTTTCAGGTCAAATAGAATAATTAAAAATTATATATTATATATATATATTTTATTACTCCAATATAAATAAATAAAGAACACATTAAAATAAAATCATCATATTGTTCAACATTTAAATTAATTCACAAACATATTGATATGTTAAAAAAAAAAAAAAATCAATCTGGAAAAATCACTTGACTTTTGGTCATAAATTATTTTCTTAATCAGTAACTCTTAATTGAAGTATTAATTAAGTAACTCTTAATTTCTATACAAATTATCTAAACATCCTTAAAACAATATTTATTATTTTAATCTTCATCATTAATTATTTTAAGTAAAATATATTAATACCTATTTTCAAATTGTTTTATTGTTTTAAAGCATACAACACTCAGTTTTGTTACATTTATACTTGAAACAAAAAAGTTGCCAATAGGGTTTAAACAAATAATTAATAAACTCTCTGTAAAACTCTCTGTACACAAATTTTGCTTCTCCAGAAAACCGATTGTGTTAAAAGGATGTCTAAATAGTTCAATTGGGGAGAAAAAGACAAAAGTACTGATTAAAACATGATTATTTTGCAGTTTAATGGCTGAGGGTGGTATTTGAGACAGGGCTAAAGATATTTAAAGCTGCAACGCAATGCAGTGACTACCGCTGAGAGGACAGACGGTGATCGATCACCTGAAAGAGCTGGATATGCCCATCGACTAGCAGAAACCAAAAGCGATAGATCCGCTGACCTCCAGCATTTTAATCACTGTTAGTGTGAACGTCCCTTACAGCGGTTTGTTAACACAGTTTCAGCTGACGAGCTTCACTACTGTACCATCCCACTAACAACTCCAATATCCCAATCGAGGTGCTGCATATAACGTTTCAGATCTCTAATTAAACCTACATTTCCCAGAGGTTCCCTTCCCTGAATACAACGCCTCGGATGACTGCAACTGTTGTCAAATCTAACAAGAACGCATGGGCTCCGTTCCACCCAGACTACAGCCCCTACGTCTGTTTCTCCCTCCCTCCCATTAATACTGTAATTCATTGAGAAGAGTCTATTACTGAAAGCACGACTAGTTTTCTCTGAGCACTTCAGACAACTAAAAAACCATCACACATCAACAAAATCAATTCTAAATGGATCTGCTGTAGTGATTATTCTTTACAAGTCAGACTCTAAACACGCCTGTGTGGCTGCGCGGTAATCTGCCGGCCAGCTTTTAAGTGCACTCATTCGGTCACCTACTGTGGAATAAATCCCTTTATCAGTAAAAAAAACATACCTTTTTTGGATGCACGCAAGTCGACCTAAAAAAGACTATTATGAACAAACCACAAGGAAGTCTGCATGCATTTAACAGCTTCTCTCAGTTCTCTTGTTTGTGTAGCTGGAGGATATAGCTATATGTGTGTGTGTGTGTGTGTGTGTGTATATATATATGACCCAAAACATCATCAGATTTTCACACAAGTTCTGAAAGTGGACAAAGAGAACCCAATCAAACAAATAAGACAAAAATATTTTATTCATCATTTATTTATTGAGAAATATGATCTATTGTTACCTATCTGTGCGTTGCAAAAGTATGTGAGTCTTTGCTTTCATTATCTGGTGTGACCTCATTTTGCAGCAATAACTGCAGGTAAAGTTTCTTGTAACTGCTGATCAGTCCTTTAGAACATCTTGTTGGATTTTCAGCCCATTCCTCAGAACAGAACCACTTCAACTCTGTGATGTTGGTGGGTTTCCTCCTGTGAACTGCTTCCTTCAGCTCCTTCCACAACATTTCAATTGGATTAAGGGCTGGACTTTGATTCGGCCATTCCAAAACATTAACTTAGCTTTTCTTTAACCATTCTTTAGACAAATTACTTCTATGCTTGGGGCCGTTGTCTTGCTGCATGGCCCCCTTTCTCTTGAAACTCAGTTCTCAGACAGATGTCCAGAAATTTTCCTTTAGAATTTGCTGGTATAATTCAGAATTCATTGTTCCATCAATGATGGCAAGTCGTCCTGGCCCAGATGCAGCAAAACAGGCCCAAACCATGATACTATCACCTCCATGTTTCATAGATGGGGTAGGTTTCTTATGCTGGAAAGTAGTGTTTTCCTTTCTCCAAACGTAACACTTCTCATTTACACCAAAGAGTTCTATTTTGGTAATATTTGTCCACAAAACATTTCTCCAATAGTCCTCTGGCTCGTTCACATGATCTTTAGCAAACTGCAGATGACAATGTTCTTTTTGGAGAGCAGTGGCTTTCTTCTTGTCACTCTGCTATGCACACCATGGTTGCTCAGTGTTCTCCTGATGGTGGACTCATGGACATTAACATTAACCAATGTGAGAAAGGCCTTTAGTTGCTTAGAAGTTACCCTGGGGTCCTTTGCAACCTTGCAGACTATTACATGTCTTGCTTTTGGAGTGATCTTTGTTGGTCAACCACTTCTGGGGAGGGTAACAGTGGTCTTGAATTTCCTCCTTTTGTATACAATCTGTCTGACTGTGGATTTGTGGAGTCCAAACTCTTTAGTGATGGTTTTGTAACCTTTTCCAGACAACTCTTTTTCTGAGGTCCTCAGAGATCTCCTTTGTTCGTGCCATGATTCATTTCCACAAACATGATCAGACTTTGATAGATCCCTGTTCTCTAAATAAAACAGGGCAGGTAATGACACCTGATAGTCATTCCACTGAATGAAAACACCTCTGAACAGATGGACTCTAATTTCATCTTCAAATTAACAGATAATCATAGAGATTCACATACTTTTGCAACGCACAGATATGTAACAATGGATCATTTTTCTCAATAAAAAATGGCAAGGAAAATATTATTGTCTCATTCATTGAACTGGGTTCTCTGTGTCTACTTTCAGGACTTGTGTGAAAATCTAATGATGTTTTGGGTCATATTTATGCAGAAATATAGAAAATTGTAAAGGGTTCACAAACTTTCAAGCAGCACTGTATGCATGTATATATCAGTTATTTATATAAAATAACCAAAATAACAGTATTATTTAAAATAAAACGTAAACAAATAAAAACCAATAGTTGGCAAAGCATTTGTCATTTAGAAAATCTATTGATCTTGATACTAAAATGTTACTAAAATAACTAAAACTCAAATAAAAACTAAATAGACATATTAAAAAAACTACTAAAAATGCCAAAAACACACAACTCAATTACTAAAACTTTAACTAAAATTAAAATGAAAACAGAAAATATAAAAATAACTATTTAAAAATATTTATAATATTGACACCAAAATTACACTCTGTGTGTGCCGTAAAAAGGACTATTTTTAGTCAAAAGAACATTCAAAATGTTTAATTAAAAAAATTACAATAAAATAAAAATAATCAAGATTTTTTTTAACTAAATGAACATAATATTTAGTGAATATAACATTTATTGAATTTAATGAATATAATATTTAAGTTTCATTCATAAGTTATGAATTATTAAATTCGTATGCACTAATATTATACTACTTAGTAACAATGCATATATTTTCACGAAACACTTTAAAGAGATTTCCATGAACAATTTTGAGTAATTATGCCAACAAATCATTGAATTGTTGAGCTTAGACTCAATAAATAAAAAAGACAGTAAATAAAACAGTTAAAATAAAAAAGACAGTTTGAACTGAGTCATAGAAATGATTCAAACCTAAACTAAAAATAACAAGTTTAAAATATTAACTAATATTAACAAACTAATAAATAACTCATTTAAATCAGAGATGCTAAACATCTAATGACTTGCAAGATGAGGAAGGATTGCAGACTTAATCTTATGCCAGTCTTTTGCAAACTGCAATATTCACAATGTTTATATCACCAGCAAAATCACTGTGAATATTCTATATATGCACAGCATATTTCCCTCACTCTATCAGCTGCACCTCAACACAATACCAGCAGCACACATTTGCAAACACCAACATCCCCCCATCAATGTCACAGCCTCCACCGGGAGATTCTGTACCTCCTCCTAAATGGATGGATGTGTGCAGCTCTTTAGCCACCATTTCTCTCATTCATTTAGTGGCTGGAGGTGTGGGGTGCTGATAGCCGACCCATCAGCACTATCGCACATGCGGCCTGCATGCAAACGGCTGTTTAAACGCAGCACCCTGCTGCCTGCATTAAAGCCCATTTTTCTTCATACTGTAGCTCATCAGAGCTCAGAGACATTAGGTGTCTGCTAAAGGCATGAGCTGAAACAATGACTTCATTCAGTGTGATTGAGTTTTACACCACCTGCTTAGTAAGAAAACACACGGTACGCAATCAAAATTTTATAGGGGAGGATCTATAGCAGCATATTGATGAAGCATAAAACATGTGAAAAAATGCATAAACATGAACAGAAATTCAAATTTGAATGTAAAGAATAGAATTATAATTAAACTAAACTAAATTCACTAATAACTAATAAACAGCACAGACAGACAGACAGACAGACAGAGAGAGAGATGATACATAAAATATTACATAAAAAGATAGACAGATAGAACGATAGAACATCAGAAAGCTGGAATGATAGAACGATAGATAGAACGATAGAATGATAGATAGAAAGATAGATAGATACATAGATAGATACATAGACAGAATGATAGAACGATAGATAGAACGATAGATAGACCAAATGATAGAACGACAGATAGACAGAACAATTAGAACGACAAATAGCACGATAGAATGATAGAACGAATGATAGACAATGATAGATAGAACGATAGATAGATAGATAGATAGATAGATAGATAGATAGATAGATAGATAGATAGATAGATAGATCTGTTACATAGGACAATATACAGAACGATACATCAGAAAGACAGAATGAAAGACAACGATAGATAGAACAATAGATAGAACGATAGATAGAACAATAGATAGAACGATAGAATGACAGAACGATAGATAGATAGATAGATAGATAGATAGATAGGTTACATAGGACAATAGACAGAACGATACATCAGAAAGACAGAATGAAAGACAACGATAGATAGAACAATAGATAGAACGATAGATAGAATGACAGAACGATAGACAGAACGATAGAACGATAGAACGATATATAGATAGATAGATAGATAGATAGATAGATAGATAGATAGATAGATAGATAGATAGATAGATAGATAGATCAATAAAATGATAGAACGATGGAACAAATAGGTAGAATGTTAGAATGATCTAACAATAGAATGTTACAATGATAAGAGAGTGTGTTAGAATGTTAGAATGATAGATTGGTAACGTTAGAATGATAAAACGATAGACAGAATGCTAGATAGAACAAAGACAGAACAACAGATGGATAGAATGATAGACAGAACATTAGCTGGATAGACAGAGTAAACACAGTATCTAGCAGAGAGAAACAAGTGAACACACTGAGGGACAGTTCACAATAGAGTCCATGCATGATCTGCTCTTACAGTAATAGGTTAGAGTGCATTCAGTATCAGAGAGACACTCAGTGAGTGTTGAGGGCAGATGTCCTGCAGTGAGAAACATTACAGCTTCCGATCCCTCAATCAAAAGCAGCCACACGGTTTAATCAATACAGAAGCACTTTACTGAACATGAGAGCACCAAGACCCAACTGGCCTGTGGGAGAAAATACACTCAAATGTGCAGGGAAGAATGAGACAGCATTACCTTTTTGGCTCTTTGGCTTATATTTGGTCCTTTACTAAGCAGCTTTTCAAACAAGTACTCTCGATTCTACAACACAGAGGCAAGAGGGGGAAAATACATAACATATATCAGTGACAGACCACTGTGAAGCACTGGTTAAAGCATTTGAAGTATGGAGGGAGAGTATACTGCCGTACCTTAGCCTTTTGGAAAAATTTACATTTCAAAAGCTCGGCTGCAGTGGGCCTGTGGAGATGAGAAAGAGCGCTTGATGCTGACATTTTCAGACAGCTCCACATTTCAAGACACTCAACAATAAGGATCTTTTTTTGTTCTGGTCAGGCTGGGCCAGTAGTTCAGATATTTACTTCACCTGGCGACATTTTCACTGTCCACTGTTTCATAAATATATATATATATTTTATATATATAAATATACAGGTGCATATACAGGTCCATCTCAATAAATTAGAATGTCGTGGAAAAGCTCATTTATTTCAGTAATTCAACTCAAATTGTGAAACTTGTGTATTAAATTAATAAAATGCACACAGACTGAAGTAGTTTAAGTCTTTGGTTCTTTTAATTGTGATGATTTTGGCTCACATTTAACAAAAACCCACCAATTCACTATCTCAACAAATTAGAATATGGTGACATGCCAATCAGCTAATCAGCTCAAAACACCTGCAAAGGTTTCCTGAGCCTTCAAAATGGTCTCTCAGTTTGGTTCACTAGGCTACACAATCATGGGGAAGACTGCTGATCTGACAGTTGTCCAGAAGACAATCATTGACACCCTTCACAAGGAGGGTAAGCCACAAACATTCATTGCCAAAGAAGCTGGCTGTTCACAGAGTGCTGTATCCAAGCATGTTAAGAGAAAGTTGAGTGGAAGAAAAAGATGCACAACCAACTGAGAGAACCGCAGCCTTATGAGGATTGTCAAGCAAAATCGATTCAAGAATTTGGGTGAACTTCACAAGGAATGGACTGAGGCTGGGGTCAAGGCATCAAGAGCCACCACACACAGACGTGTCAAGGAATTTGGCTACAGTTGTCGTATTCCTCTTGTTAAGCCACTCCTGAACCACAGACAACGTCAGAGGCGTCTTACCTGGGCTAAGGAGAAGAACTGGACTGTTACCCAGTGGTCCAAAGTCCTCTTTTCAGATGAGAGCAAGTTTTGTATTTCATTTGGAAACCAAGGTCCTAGAGTCTGGAGGAAGGGTGGAGAAGCTCATAGCCCAAGTTGCTTGAAGTCCAGTGTTAAGTTTCCACAGTCTGTGATGATTTGGGGTGCAATGTCATCTGCTGGTGTTGGTTCATTGTGTTTTTTGAAAACCAAAGTCACTGCACCCGTTTACCAAGAAATTTTGGAACACTTCATGCTTCCTTCTGCTGACCAGCTTTTTAAAGATGCTGATTTCATTTTCCAGCAGGATTTGGCACCTGCCCACACTGCCAAAAGCACCAAAAGTTGGTTAAATGACCATGGTGTTGGTATGCTTGACTGGCCAGCAATCTACTTCAGTCTGTGTGCATTGAATTTATTTAATACACGAGTTTCACAATTTGAGTTGAATTACTGAAATAAATTAACTTTTCCACGACATTCTAATTTATTGAGATGCACCTGTATATACATGTGTGTGTGTGTGTGTGTGTGTTAGATGTATTATATATTATATGTACTGTGTTATATTTAATATCAATATTATATACATAATGATATTATATTTTTAATTATATATATATATATATAATTAACTTATATATTTTAATGAGTCCATTCTAAAAAAAAATTGATATTTTATATATTTTATCAAATACAGATATTAATATAATATCTAACATAATAAAATACTGTTATACAATATATATTCCATTAATGTACAGCAAAATCTATAATTAGTCATTTATATCAATATTGTTATTGTTCAATTTTTATAATCACACAATTTAAACTTTTTCTCAACACATCTGATTTGAGCCCATTATTCACAAATTATGCATTTGTAATGATGCATTATATTATATAAAATATAATATTTATTATCTATCTATCTATCTATCTATCTATCTATCTATCGATCGATCTAAAATAATAATTTTAAAAAACATCAAAATTAACATAATAAAATGCTATCATACAATATACAAGTCATTCGTTTAATTTATAGTAAAATGTATAATTATCTAGTAATTTATATTACTATTGTATAGTGATACTGCACAGTCATCATGTTGTCATTACATAAAATGATTATAGTCCACCACTATAACCCTACTACCCGATGTCCATTGTATTGACCAGATGAGGCAGCTGATATAGAAAGCAAAGAGACCAGCAGTGATTTATTGTCTCAAGATCACATTAGTTCATCCGTATCTATTTGAGCTACTTTGTCTGTGTGGCATTCTTGTATTGACTGCGATTTTTCTTTAGAGAGACCAAATGGCGAGCAAACGAAGGACAGACAATGAACCGCTATTCAAAAATATACAAAACACAATTCGAATCAATATGTTTGCTTCTAGTATTAAGGCCTTTGCTGAAACTTCTGGTCATGTAAGGAAACAGTTTGCAGTCTGCACACCATTCAGCATTCTTTGACACAGATTTACTAATTTGTGTGAACAAATAAGGTAGGTTTGTCAATTCAGATTACCTCTTTGCAGGGTCCTTCTGAAGGCACAAGGATATAAGTTTTCTAAAAGATTTCCCATACTTCTTAAGCATCTCTTTGTCCTCAACGCCAGTCTCCAGGGTTGGAGGATCGTTCTGCAGCGTGAGCATTAAAACCTGCAAAACAGCAGGAAGACATCAGATATGAAAATACATAGATATGATAGAATGACAGAACGAATGAAAAAACGATAGACAGATACAGTAGATGGTACAACAGAACAATAGAATGAACAACAAACAAACAAACAGACAGACAGACAGGCAGATGATAGATAGATAGATAGACGGATAGGTAGACAGACAGACGGACGGACGGACAGAATGACAGAACTATATATATATATATATATATATATATATATATATATATATATATATATATATAGTATATATATATATTAGGGGTGTCAACGTTAACGCGTTAACGCATGCGATTAATCAAAAAAATTTAACGCGTTAATATTTTTTTAACGCAAATTAATCATTTGATAATGTTTGACCCCAACTTCTTCCCGTCATCGCAGCGCGGAAGGTTATCTATCAGTGTGTGATGAGGGCACAGCTAGCCAGTGTTGCCAGGGTAACGGCACAATTGGCTGTGTGCTATTTTGAAAATACAGTCGCGGGAAATATTACAGAGCCGCGGGTTTTTGGGCTAACGTTACTTTTATAATGTACAGCGGCCGCCCAAAGTGTATATAGACAAATAAAAATTAAAATAGATCCTTTTGCGAATGTGTATTATACTTGAAATGTATACCTGGCAACTTAAGAACGGAGAGGCGGCTGTAAACATCACAAACAACGTGAGTTTCAGCAGAGCACATGTTAAGGCTTTTACACAGCAGAAATAAACATGACAACAGCCACTATAGATTATACAAGATAATAAACACACGATTACAATAGGATATTTGTATGTGATTCTCTTGAGATGAATGTGTACATCTGAAATGCTAATTTGTGCAGCGATATAAAAGGCTATAAATAGCATATTTTAACAACAGTAAACGACCAAATTCCACATGTGATCGTAAAAGGAAGTTATTACAAACACTCGATGGTGGTTTAAAGTGAGTTCTGAGCAAAAGTGTACTATTAATCTCATAAATTGTCTTATGAAGCATGATGCTAATGTTAGCTCTAATGCACCTGCAGAACAGGTCCAATTCTTCTTTAATGCATTTTGTCATAATACTTCACGCAAGGTCGCAAGAAAATGTTTTGTTGTATTTATTCAGAAATACTTTTGATAATAGTTGGGTAAATGTAAACTGGGATTGAAGCGATGTGGCTTGGTAAACGTTTTATTGCCAGTTTAAAGGCTGATAATGGCTGAATAAAAACAGAAGAATAATGATAAAAGAATAATAAGGATTATGTCTCATACCTGGCGGAGTTATGAAAGGTTCTGTTTCCTTAAACTAGTTTGTCATGCATTTCTTTTCAACACATTTACAGGTAAATCCTAGTATTTTAAATGTGCGATTAATCGTGATTAATCACAGTCCAGGACTGTGATTAACGCAATTAAATTTTTTAATCGATTGACAGCACTAATATATATATATATATACACACATATATATATATATATATATTGGATGGATGGATGGATGGGTGAATGGGTGAATGGATAAAAGGATGCATGGATGGATGGATGGATGGATAGAAGGATAGAAGGATGCATGGATGGATGGGTGAATGGATGGATGGATGGATAGAAGGATAGATGGATGGATGGATGGGTGAATGGATGGATGGATAGATGGATGGATGGATGGATAGAAGGATGGATGGATAGAAGGATGCATGGATGGATGGGTGAATGGATGGATGGATGGATGGATGGATAGAAGGATAGATGGATGGATGGATGGATGGATGGAATGACGGATCAAAATATTGGATGGATGAAAGGAGAGAAGGATGGATGGATGGATGGAATGACAAAATTATATACTGGATGGATGAATGGAAGGATAGAAGGATGGATGGATGCATGAATGGAATGACAGAACTATATACTGCACACGCCGCAAAACATTTCTCTTTGTATTTTCAGAAAGAAAGCCTGAACAATATCAAAGTAGGTATAAATTCTGATCATTTTCATTCTGGATGACCTGCTGCCCGCCGAGCCTGGGACGATGGATGCTGCTGTAAAACCACATTAGATACGGTTCAGCTGTGCAGGCTTTGCATTCATTTAGTTAATATCAGCAATACAGACAATTAAAATGAATCTCCAACTCTTGATTTACCTTGTGTAACTGGTATAATTTCATATACAAAAGAAGTTATGGCAGCTTGACAGGTTAACAAAAGAAGTTTGTTTTTCACAAACACACAGCATGAATGGTCACATGATCAGACAGTCGTCGTGTTTACCTTCATAGGGGGGTAGCGATGATACGGCGCAGAGCCTGTTGCGAGTTCAATGGCAGTGATTCCGAAACTCCAAATGTCAGCTTTGAAGTCGTAACCCCGTACCTGCGGTCACATGACATGCTAACTGATCATCAGATGATGGGATAACAGTCTATGACCACACCAGTCATAAACAGTGCTTTTTTCACGGCAGAAATCCAAATATTAAACAATCTCTGATCTGCACTAGAACAGTTGAATGTTATTAATAATTCATAGCATCAGAAGAGCTCTCAGAAATAGTCAAGCTGTGAACACTTTCATGGTGCCAAGATCCATCATATTTACAGTAAATGACAGAAACCCGTTGGATCCATTACAAAACCTAGAGCGTCTTTCTTCTTAGGCAGCAACTTTGCTTCAATTGATTCAGTTAGCATATCGCTGATCTAACAGCATGATGCTCTAAACACAAAAATGAATAGCACACAGAAATATTGAGTAAAATAGTCGATTTTAATTCAACTTTGGATCACCATAATTTTGTTTTTATATTTACGAGAAATTGACACCTTTAATTCAGCAAAGGTGCGTTAAATTGATCAAAAGACATTTACATTGTTATAAAGGATTTCTATTTCAAATAAATGCTATTTTGATCTTTCTATTCATCAAAGAATCCTAAAAAGCATGGTTTCAACAAAAATATAAAGCATCACAACTGTTTTCAACTTGTGCACCAAATCAGCATATTAGAATGATTTCTGAAGGATCATGTGACACTGAAGACTGGAGTAATGATACTGAAAATTCAGCTTTGATCACAGGAATAAATGTAGTTTTAAAATATATTAAAATAGAAAAAAGTTATTTGAAATTATAATAATATTTCACAATATTACTGTTTACTAACCTTCTAGAACAGCTTTCATGTTGACTGTGCATCTATCAATGATTTAAAATGCTGTCTATGTAGACAGCTCACTAGGTATTTGAAACAGATCCACTTGTACATGTTTAATGTAGGATCTCAGAGCAAACTGACCTGCTCCATCACCTCTGGAGCCATCCAGCACGGGGTCCCCACAAATGTTTTCCTCACTTTGTGTCTAGTGACGTCTCCACCGGTGGCCAGAAAAGCACTCACACCAAAATCTATAGGGAATGATTAACAATCTCATTATACCCTCAAATAACATCTACTGCAAAATCGGTTGACAGTTGGAAAGTAAATGTTTAAATGGATATTTAATTTGACATACATGAAAATGAAAGATCTGATCTTAACGGTCTGATAAATTGTTTGTACTGTCACATACCATTGTATCTATAAGTCAGTGAAAATATATCTTTCCAAAAAATATGACAATTAGATGTGAACTATGATATTTGGACAGAGCAACCTTTTGAAAAGACTGTATGTCTATCTTTCACAGCTTTGCAAACATCGACTGTGCTTCAACAATCATAAAAGATCTCTTTGTGAACAGTCCTCACAAAATATATCAAAAACAAAGTCATTTCAACCCCAAAATCACACTGAAAAAAAATCATAAAAATAAAAAGGTCTTGTAACTGGGATCCCAGTTAAATGCCTTTTTGCCTTGACTAGTTCTTTTAATTATGATATAAATTGCAAAATAACTGTATTACAGCATTTTTTTTAAATATAACAAATAAATGAGAACCTAATAAGAATCATCATTGAAAATATTGAGAATTACAAAAACCTCAAAAGTAAAAACATGAGAATTTAAAAAAAAAAAAGGTTATTCAATTAAATTTCATGAAATTATTTCACAATGCAAACAACCTTAAGTGTCCTAAAATAGGCCTTATTTTTGTTATGCAAAATCTTATTCTATATTTTTTTAGGGGTTGAAATTTGACCCGGACACATTCTTTTTATAATATTAAAAAAAAAAAAAAAACAAACTTGTCTGTCAAACATTTCAATAGAAAAATCTCAGATGTGAAGTACAATCTGAACAAAGCCGAGCCAAGGTCATTAGTGGAAACCCCTGTTACATAAAACCAATCAATATTCTAGAACTAGATCAGCCAGTTTCCCCAGGGATGGAAAAAGCCCCATTTCAGGAATTTAACACTTCTTCAGACTACGATCAATGTGTCTCAGGCCTGTTTTTCTGCTCTCCTTTATGTGGCTCTAATGCACAATTTCATAAAACAAAATGAAACACAGAACAAAAGTGGGGAATATATTATCTTTTAATAATCAAACCATACTTAACCTCAATGAAAAATATTTAAGTGGATTTACTGACTAATTAAATCACAGCTAGGTTATTGCTTTTATAGTTAGCATAATTAAAGCTAATTACCATGGTTCAAAAAGCAATATAATCTCTCTAAAGGCCCATAAATGTTGCTTTTTAGATTGACAACCAATATTAATTAAAGCAGGATTTTTACAGCTAAAGAAAGCTTAATTACCTCATGGCTATAAATAACTTCTTAAAGAGCTGAAATAATTATGCAACTGAATTAAGAATGCATTGGTCAAAATCAGTTAAGAGCAACAAAGAATTTTATAAAATATTCTGAGTCATACATCTTTTAGATTTTTTTTTTTTTCCCTGAGCTAATTTAGTTTTTCGTGACCATTTTACCTGCTCTCTTACTCCTATAACTAAACAGGCAGGTTTTTTGTGGCAGTGTCTTTAAGACATCTATGTAAATATTCACTTTGCATGTGAAATAAGATGAAGAACATATTTGCAAGATGCGGATTTGTTGTCGAGCTAATCGAGTATTTAACTGCCCCATGAAAAACTCTGGAGATGCTAAATGCCATGATGTTGGTGGTTAACTTACTAAGACAATAAAAAAGGATCAAAACATTTCAGAAAATCTATGTTTCAGCAAAGTCAAAGTCAAGCTAAGCTACAAACCTGCGATCTGCACCGATCCATCTTCTCCCAGTAGAATATTACCAGCCTTCACGTCCCTGAGGTCAAACCAAGACAAAGCACATCCATGT
Organism: Spinibarbus caldwelli; assembly: GCA_039654775.1. NCBI lineage: Eukaryota > Metazoa > Chordata > Actinopteri > Cypriniformes > Cyprinidae > Spinibarbus > Spinibarbus caldwelli. Next base: position 5,198,640 of record CM077232.1, read on the forward strand.
CACGGTTTATTATAATCTTAAACATTAACAATAACGCCAGTGGCTGAGGAATGAATCCGCATGTTTATGAATTTTTCAGACCATTATTACAGCAGCGATGGCCTGAAGCGAAAAGACCTCATTAGTATTTTCCAGCACTTAACATGCAGAGGAACTTAATTAAATCATATGTCACACTAGTCTCACAAAAACAGACTTTTGACTATCAGCATAAAGTCTGGCCCACTTAGCATCTTATCTGGACCAAGAGTTGTACACTTAAAACCAAAAATTGAAATATGCAAAAAATTTACCTCAGGCCAACCAAGATGTAAATGAGATTTGGAGAATCTTAGCATTCCATCACTTGCTCACCAATGGATTCTCTGCAGTGAATGGGTGCCGTCAGAATGAGAGTCCAAACAGCTGATAAAAACATCACAATAATCCACAAGTAACCCACACCACTCCAGTCCATCAGTTAACATCTTGTGAAGTGAAAAGCTGCGTGTTTGTAAGAAACAAATCCATCAGCTTTAAAACATCGCTTCTGACCAAACTATAAGTCCATAATCCATAATAATGATTCCTCCAGTGAAAAAGTCAATCCCTGTTGTCCTCTCACATCAAAATTCACCATCATATTTGTTTAGAACTGTTTTTTAAGTTTTTGCTTGTAAACTCTGCATATTTCTTTCCTGATTATAAGACGACTTTTTCATTGGAGAAAGCAATATTATAAATAGAGGACTCATATTTTAACTGGAAAATAACGGTTTAAAGTTAAGACGTCCTAATAATGGATTTGTTTCTTATAAACATGCAGCTTTTTGCTTCACAAGATGTTAATTGATGGACTGGAGTGCTGTGAATTGCTTGTGGATTATTGTGATGATGTTTTTATCAGCTGTTTTGACTCTGACGGCACCCATTCACTGCAGAGGATTCATTGGTTAGCAAGTGATGTAATGCTACATTTCTCCAAATCTTTTCAGATGAAGAAACAAAATAATCCACATCCTGGATGGCCTGACGAGGAGTATGTTTTCAGCTAATTTTTATTTTTTGGTGAACTATTCCTTTAAACAAAGAGACAATCTGAAAGGCATGCAAAATGACCAACCACAGTTCATTTAGTCATTATTTTTCCTTACCTGTGAATCTGCCCATTTTTATGTAGATAATCTAATCCCTCCAGGACTTCCTTCAAAATGGTTGCTATTGTAGATTCATCTAGGACTCCGTTTTTATGCTCTCCTTTGCTGAACGTGTGCTTTATGATGTCTAACACTGATCCTGGATGAATAAAAAGGTTTATAATCACACAACAATCTTCAAATATACAAAATATGCATGCATATAACACATACAGTGACTGCAAATAGTATTTGGACATACAAACTATATGAATTTGAATGTATTAGATAATGTCAAATCAAGTGACATTTATTTTAAAGAAATAAAGCAAAAGCACACTTTTCAGGCAAAACATTTCATACAATAAGCTTATTTTAAATGATGAAACAGCATATGCAGCATTGAAAATGAACATGTCCACAGTTAATTGAAAAGATTTTTCTCACCTCCACTCAGGAGCTTCATGACCAGCCAAAGTTCATCTTTCACAACAAATGAAGTGTAGTAGGTGACCACATTGGGATGGTTACACTGGCTCATGGCTTGAATCTCTTTCTGTGAAGAGAGTTGAAGGTGTCTAGCTTTATAATGCATATCTTTAATAATGTCCATGTGATTTACAATGCATGCACATCAAAGTAATTGCAATGGCAGAAACAGAAAAACTCTTGAACCGATTTATAACAGACAGTATTCACTAATAGAATAAATCTCGCAAAATCTGTTAAGAACAAGGTCAGCCTGTATTTCACACCAAAATCAAAAGAAAGAAGGAAGAAATTTAAGCCCATGTTTATGACTATTTTACCATATTGGAAATAACTCAATTCTTTAAAATTGTATATTATTTAAATTTTTTAATTATTTATACACAAAGGTAAAAATTACTGTATGACCTTTAATTAATCAATTTTTTTTAAATGAATGTAATAAAAGTTTGATTTACATTGATTCCATTCCATGATTGAAATGATTCTAGTCCATTTCAATTATTTGATTCAATCTGACTCAATTCATTTGAGTCATCATTCAAAAATTATATTTCTGTGAAAATGTATTAAAATGTTTTAGCAAAAATAAGCATGTAAATTTCTCTGTTATGTTCCTACATATTGTTATATTGGTGTAATTCCATGAAAATGATTAGTAAATCATTTGATCATTTGATTTTTAGTATATTTTTAAACTTACATTAAACATTTTGAATCTTTGGTTGAAATGACAGTTCATTTGATTGAAAAGAAAAAAGCACACATAATTATTATAAATATGATAATATACAGCAATCTTTATACTCATAAGGAATACTAAAAAGGACACTTAATTTGTGAAAACATCAGACAAACAAATTCTTATCCTTGAAATCTGCAGTGGCAATCAATGCTTCAATATTGATGCTGTTTTTCAGTTTATTTCAGAGCAGAATTCATACATGAACATGTGCAGTAAAACCTGTTTAGCTGCAGTAGGTCTACATACAACTGATGAAGTAATTTTGCATGTTCCAATAATATAAGCCTTTAATAAAAGGACCGCAGGATGCAAACCTGAAGAAAATTGAAAAAGTACATTACATATGTGCTGTCTGGGTTCAGCATGAATTTACACAAACCATATTTCCGTGTCAGCCAATTTGAGAGTAAATCTGGGAGATGTTTATAGCAGATTCCCATCTCCGGGAATAAACTTGTTTCCGTGACAGATCAGTCATTAATCAAACCATCAGTTTCCAATCTCACTGCACCAAAACAAAGATCAATGGAAAACAACTCAGTCGTGAGTGTCGGAGTGAGAGGCCTGCTGGGTGGGTGGGTGTGTGTGTGTGTGTGTGTGTGTGTGTGTGTGTGTGTGTGTGTGTGTGTGTGTGAGAATGATTACAGTAGGGAAAGCACACTCTATGAGAGAAACATGAAGCATGTGTGTCTCTGACAGATATGAAACACATTTCTGAAAAACTAGGGCAGTCAAAACTGTAAGTGTTGGCTAATGATTAATTATCACACAGATAATTGTGATTAATGATTTATTGACTTTTGTGACACTTACACATGCACATTAAGAAGTCATTTATTCATTTAATCATTAAATATGGAAGTGTTTGTTGAAGAAAATCATTTTCTCTACAGCAAAAAGATGTTTGGTGCAAATTAGAAACTTTTTAAGACTTAACTTTTAAGATTAAAACCTATGTTATATGCTTTTATAGAAGAATTAAGACAGGATGATTTCAAATTGATTGTTTAAATTATTTGAAATTATTTATTAATTTATTTATATAAAACTTTGCAGCAGGAGTTTAGCGACAATCGTCCAATCCCATGCAGCATTGGGAATGACATAAGAGAATCAACCTTTTTTTTACATTTGCATATTTTTGGGGGGTTTTTTTATTTTATTTTTAAACAATGTTTTTGAAAGAAGTCTCTTATTGTTCACCAAGGCTGCATTTATTTGAACAAAATTACAATAAAAATTGTAATATTGTGAAATATTATTACAATTGTAAATAACTGTTTTCTATGTGAATGTATTTTAAAATGTAATTTTTTCCTGTGATGTAAAGCTGAATTTTCAGCATCATTACTCTAGCCTTCAGTGTCACGATACTTCAAAAATCATTCTAATATGCTGATTTGCTGCTCAAGAAACATTTTGTTGCTGCTTAACTTTTTGGTGGAAACCATGACACAGTTTTTCCAGGAATCTTTGATGAATAGAAAGTTCAAAAAACATAATTTATCTAAAATAGATATCATTTTTAACATTTAAATATCTTTTAAGTTTACTTTTAATTAATTTAAAGCATAACTGCAGGAAAATAAATACTAATTTCTTAAAAAAATAAGTTAATCTACACTTTTAGAGAAATGTAGCATTATACATCACTTGCTCATCAATGGATCCTCTGCAGTGAATGGGTGCCGTCAGAACGAGAGTCTAAACAGCTGATAAAAACATCACAATAATCCACAAGTGATCCACACCACTCCAGTCCATCAGTTAACATCTTGTGAAGCGAAAAGCTGCGTTTGCAAGAAACAAATCTCTTATATCCATAATATTACTTTCTCTAGTGAAAAAGTCATCTTGTCTGAATCAAGAGAGAAATATGCACAGATCAAGCACCGTTTACAACGAAAACAGTTCAAAACAATTTAAAACAAATGTGTTGGTGGAATTTGATATGAGAGGACAACAGGGGATGGATTTTATCAGCTGTTTGGACTCTCATTCTGACGGCACCCATTCACTGCAGAGGAACCACTGGTGAACAAATGATGTAATGCTACATTTCTCCAAATCTATTTGGGTGAAGAAACAAACTCATCTACATCTTGGATGGTGTGAGTTCATAGTTCATTTTTGGGTTAACTACTACTACTACTTTAAGATTATTGTGAAATGCCAATAATGAAAATGAATGGGTAAAATGGAGCCAAAAAATGTCTGTCCGGCCCAGTCAGGCTGCTCAAAAAAACAAACTGCAATTTACATGTAACTATTTGCATTTCCATATAATGAGTGTGTGTGTGTTTACATGCATATGCATGTGTATGGCACAACCTGCATGAGTAGACACAGCTGTTTTTATGTTGTTCCTCACCAACAGCTCATCCATGCTGGTCTGGCATTTCTCCAGGTTGATTCTCTTGATGGCCACACGCTCCTGTCGAGGGCTACAAAGCGCTGCCTGGACGACTGCTGTGGCTCCGCTACCTACAAAACACAGTATACACGTCTCTAATCAACAAAGCACACGCCGTGTCAAAGACATTATTCTAGATGAAAAGCAGACAGTAAACATGCCCTCTGGAATATAAAAGCTTGTGCACAGCAGGTGCAGCGGATCATATGATGTGCTTATAGGATTGATAACAGATGTGTGTGACGCTGTGATAAGTAGCTTTACTGTAAGAGAGACAAATTGCATGCTATATTGTTTGCAATATAATGTTGTTATTTTCTTGTCTCTAAATCAATTAAAAATTCAATTTTTAATTTGTAATTATTAACATGATGCTGTGTGTGTGTGTGTGTGTGTGGTCCACAAGACTTTTTAATTTCTAGTTTTTTTTTTCAATATGTTTATTTAATCAAAAATACAGTAAAACTGTAATTCTGTGAATTATTGTTACAATTTAAAATAACTGTTTTCTATTTGAATATATTTTATAATGTAATTTATTCTTGTGATGCAAATCTGAAGTTTCAGCATCATTACTCGTCTTCAGTGTCACATAATCCTTCAAAATTCATATTAATATGGTAATTTACATATTATTAATTAATGATTATGGATATTATCTGATGAATAACAGAAGTGGTTATTTTGCCTATTCAGTTGCAAAAATCTGCCGACAGCCTTGGGCATAAAATCTGCCATTTTTTCAGTAAGTAAATATTATGCAAAAAAATTAAATTCAATTTAAATTCTGAAATTTGTGTGCATATTATTTGCAATCATTAGATTCTATTTGATCCAGCTGCAAGGAATAGTATTTGAACCCTTGGATTTACCATGTAAATCTCATTCTCAAACAGCTCATCAGGAATAGACAAACACAGTCTGCTCAAGCAAATAACAATACAAACTACTTCATTTCTTTATAAAACAATGTGTTCACAGCGTGAGTGGAAAAAGTATGTGAACCCAATTGGCCTTACTTTGCCAGCAATAACCTCTTCTATACAAAACGGTTTCAGTTCTGCAGTATTTTCAGGTTGTCTACCTCTGTAGGTCACGCAAAAGCATCTCAGTCGGGTTGAGGTCAGAACTCAGACTGGGTCACTCAAAGCGTTGTATTTTTTCGGTTGTTCTTCTACTCGTGTGTTGATTTACTGACTTACGTTGAGCTTCAGCTGACAGACAGATGACCTTCAGTCTCCTGCTAAATGGCCTGAATCTTGTAAACTTTGGAATTAATTTACAGCAAGCTGTCCAGGTGACTTTCTGCACATTTTTGGTGTGCAGCGATGCTTTTTTGGGAGAGCAGTGGCTTCTTCTTTTCAGGACACCCACAGCGCTGAACTTTCTCCATTTATAGACAGTTTGTTTTACCGTGTTGATGAACACCTATCAGAGATGATTTCATAACCCTTTTTCAGCTCGCAAGTCGACAAGTTTCAGTCTGAGGTGTGCCAAGCACTCTTTTGGTTTTTGAAAGTGTCCTTCAATGTCTGTGATATCTAACAATCCTGTATGTGCAGTCAAATGGCCATTTTTGAACTTATGACTCAATTTCTACAGTGAAATAAGCATTAAAGGCAGTAAATATTAGCTTGGTTATGCCTAAAGTTAATTTGAATTTGATCTAGATCAACAGACATGACGTCTGAAACCAGTTTCCTTAGGAGGTAGTAATATCTTCATACAAAACCACTGTCTGTCATTGACTGAACTGGGAAGTGAGGCAAAATTAAACTCCATGGGTTCACAAACTTTTTCCTGTAACTGTACTGCAGCATTATGTATATAGGCCAACAGCTACCATTCTCTCTAAATATTGAAAAAGCCACATTGGTTGACCACTAATCATTTTATACTATTTAATTATGATAATTATGTAGTTATATAATATATAATTATATAATTATTTAGTTATGTACAATAATACAATATATAATACTTTATTATATAATATGATACATTTATATACAGTACAATACCATTCAAAAGTTTGTGGTCGATAAGATTTTTTATTAATGTGTTGTAATTCCTTGATAAAAAGTACAGTAAAAACAGTAATATTGTGAAATATTATTACAAATTCAAATAAATATTTTCTATTTGAATATATTTTAAAATGTAACATTCTTATGATGCAAAGCTGAATTTTCAGCATCATTACTTCACATGATCACATGATTCTTCAGAAATCATTCTAATATGCTGATTTGCTGCTCTTTTCTTATTATCAATGTTAAAAACAGTTGCATGGCTTAATATTTTTGCAGAAACTGTGATACTGTATTTTTCATCAGGATTCTTTGATGAACAGAAAGTTCAAATGAACAACAGTTATTGGAAATAGAAATCTTTTGTAATATTATGAATGTATTTAGTGTTGCTTTTTATCTGAATAAAACTATTAAATTCTTGTTTAAAAAAGTCTTAGTGATCCTAGACTTTTGAACTGTAGCATACATATATGTAATTATACATTAACTAATCATGCATATATTATTTCATGTTTATATTACGTCTATATACATAATAAAATATACATAATTAAATAATGTAATACTGACAACAATTAATCTATCGATTCAAATGCATTTGAAAAGGATGTGTGCAATTTCTCCATAAATATGTAAAGCCTGTTTGAAAATATTCCACATTTTCTAGGCAATTAATGCATCAAACATAATGCGCTAATAGCCAATTGCTGATTCACATCAGATATGACACGTCACATTTATGACTATAAACACACAAGCACAAATACAAATCCAGTGCTGCTATTCACACCGTAAGAGTGTGACACTCTGCCAACTGCGGCTGACAGATAAGGAGAGGGTCCTGACCACACGCCGCACCGATTAGCAGAAGAAGTGCACAGAAACTATAGAGAAGCTCTCCGGTAATGCTAGCTCTTATCTGAACTGATAGCATACTGCTTTAACACGTATCTCACAGCCATGAAGAGGGCCTTCTGTGTTTCTGTCTTTATTTACTTTGGGAGACTCATATCTGCACGCAGTGGCTCCAACATTAGCAGCCGACTCAATTTGAGTCACACTTTTATGGATTTCAGAATGCAGCAAAATGTCAATGAAAGAAAAAACAGAAGGAAAAATGTCATAAAATAACAGCTATTGATTATTAGGAAAAATTCACTCTGTGACGACACCTGGGGTCGCTATTTGGTTGGGTGTGTGTGTGTTGTGTCTGTGTCTCAGCAGGTGTCCGGATGGTTGCTGCGTGATTGGGAACACCGGCGCACAGTTGGGTTTTGCTCTATAAAGCTTCTCATTCTTGACGGACTGGCGCTCCACTCTGGGTTGGATCCGGTATCAGCTCTCCGGTCTCTATGCTCAGTTGCCTTGGCTCGAGATGGGTTAAGAAATTATTCATTTTAGGCCTGATGGTTAAATAAAGTTAAATGTTTTTCAACATAAATGCACTCGTCTTCTCCTTATTTGTGGTGACCCTCTCGGGGTTGCAACAAGTGGGGGCTCGTCCGGGATTGCAACCCCGAGAGGGTCACTACAAAGTGACCCCAAGTGTCGTCACAACTCATATAATTAAAATTCAATCATTATTTGGAAAGTTGACGTCCTGTAAACAGTCTTTTTGCTATAATTATTATGCATGCTTTTATGGCCTCATATTAACCATTCAAGTAGTGAAAACAGTTTAGAAATAGCCAAAAAATATATGAAAATGCATAGAAACTTTAAACTAACATCTAAACGTTGACCCAAAAAAGCCCATATGCAGATATGCATAAACTAACATCCACAAACTGCATGATGGTTTGCAATTATTATTATGGATTTTTACAGTTAGCATAAGAATATCTTTTATAAAGTTAGTAATATTTCAAGATGAAGACTTACTGGACTAAAGCAACTTAGGTTTACTTGATTATCCAGACATATATATATATTTTTTTAAATCATGTTCAAAGTATCAAACATGATCATCAGGCTTTTGAGAAACATTTATTTGTTCATCTCTCAATCATCATTGTATTGCATTGCATTATATGTTTTGAAACTACAGAGTTTTTATCCTAAAACTATCTAAATATCATCTTACTAAACATATTATTGGGAGACAGAGTAACAGCTGATATTTAATTCATTTTATGTCAGTAATCTGCTATACTGTTACAAAGATCTCACTGATTTACATTACAGAATTTCATCTTAATTTTTGTCCATATAAATATCAGCATCTGCACTAAATTGCATATTTTTCTCCATTTGGACTTCTGAATATATTTGAGATATTTTTTTTCTTGAGTATGAGCTCCAGATATAGTTTATTATTATAGTTTATTTATATAAAGTTTTTTAATTTTTTTTAATTTTAATTATATATACACAGTCTTAAGTTTCAATAAACAGTTCTTTTAAATTAGATTCTGACTGTTATTTCATGTGTCAGGCATTACAGGGTTAATATGTTCACTGTGTGTGCTGTATAATATAAAATATACCTATAAATTCTAATAAAAAATAATATGTACATTTGTCAGTGTTCAAAATGCTTTACAATGCATAAACATAAAATACATAAATTAATAAATCTAATGTCAGTGTGTTACGAGATTAATACTCCACTTGTGTTTAAGTGACGTATATAAATGTGTCATTGTAATTCAATTTCTCACAACTGCTGTTCATTTCTATGTGAACAAGTTTCTGAAGCAGCAAAAAAATAAAAATACTAGGCTGCATGCACTTGAAAGAAATGAGCAGCAGAGGGCGTCATGAGGCGCGCAAACGCATCGCATGCAGTAAATGACACCTTTGAATCTCACAGACAGTGCGAAGGCGTGCAGGTGCAGATAAGATGCACACATGCACTACACACTCAGAATATGAATAATAAAATATATAAAATCATAATAACCACTCTCGTTGTCACAGTTATTTTGTTAAATATCCGCCAGCCTGCGCAATGCATCAACTTCAAACCCCTAAAACTTGCGTGCACTTTTTTGGCCAAAATAACCTTCCCTGTGTATAATAACAGCACGTTTGCTGTAAACGTCACAGCAGCCTGAGGTCTCTCTGGACACATGCTATTATCATAATATGCGCACTGTCATCTAATAGCTCCAAAACATAAGATAGGAAGCTCCACTTGTCATATCCGCATTGCATTACTGTCATCGGCCAGTGCATATGGGAAAAAGCCGGTAGGCCCAAACCAAAGCAACAAACCGCAGCCTCTGACGGGCTCAAATCCATCTGCAACTACCCACCGATCACCTCCTGGAGCTCGTACGCCTCCTTGACTATGGGCCAGCTGGTGGCGAGCGCGGGCTGCGGGGTTTGGACGGCCGCTGGAGAGTCGCTCTGCTCCGCCATGATGCTGCTGAGAGAGTCTCTCTCTCTCTCTCTCTCTCTCTCTCTCTCAGCTCACCGCTGCTGCTGCTGCTGCTGCTGGAGGATCACTAGCGCCTGAGATGAACACATCCGGACAGAGACATCACGTATTCTACTACAGCGAGGGCTGAGCTCATGAATATTCATTGCGGCGCGCTGATGTCGCCTTAGCGTAACACGTGGATATTAAGTAGCTCATGAATATTAATTTGGCCGCGGTGACGTTGTTTGGTGACCTTCGTTGGCGCATCTAGTCACGTTAGATAGATAGATAGATTTATTTATTTATTTATTTATGCTTTCTAATAGTCTAAGCCCCTGTTATTTTGATGAGTAAATGTAATCTGAATGCCATTTTGTTGTTAAAAAAAATTAGTTTGTTTGTTTTTAATAAAACTGAAATTTAATTTATTAATTTTAGAGTTGTCTTCATTCAGTCAGTTTGGTGACCTTTGTTGGTGCATCTAGTCACTTTAGGTAGATTTATTTATCTTTTTATGCTTTCTAATAGTCTAAGCCCGTGTTAGTCAGTTATTTATTTATTTATTTATTTATTTATGCTTTCTAATAGTCTAACCCCCTGTTATTTTGTTGAGTAAGTGTATTTTGAATTCCATTTTGTTTGTTTGTTTGTTTGTTTGTTTTTAATAAAAATGAAACTTAATTTAATAATTTTGGAGTTGTCTTCATTCAGTCTTCATGTTTGGTGACCTTCGTTGGCATCCAGTCAAGTTAGGTAGATTTATTTATTTATTTATTTATTTATGCTTTCTAATAGTCTAAGCCCCTGTTATTTTGTTGAGTAAGTGTATTTTGAAAGGCATTTTGTTGTAAAAAAAAAAAATGTCTGTTTGTTTTTAATAAAAATGAAATTTCATTTATTAATTTTAGAATTGTCTTCATTCAGTCAGTTTGGTGAACTTCCTTGGCGCATCTAGTCACGTTAGGTAGATTTATTTATTTATTTATTTATTTATGCTTTCTAAAGCCCCTGTTATTTATTTATTTACAGTCAAACCAAAAATTATTCAGACACCAGATATAATCTTTGATTTTTTTTACTAGTGGGTGCAGGACACTATAGTTAATTTATAAGTGAGCAAAATAAAGTAAACTGTGACATTTATCCAAAAATGCTTCATACAGTGGACTACCACTAAAATTTGGAACCAAAAATTTGATTTGACACTTTGACCTGACCATGTTTTGTTACATATCTTTCTATTAAAGTTATCTTGATACATTATCAAGATGAATTTGTTCTGACACAGTTTAACTCTTGTGTTCTTGTCATATTTTATTACCATTTTCCAAATAAACTGTGATAATGAGAGAAATGTTGTAGGTGTCTGAATAAATATTGGTTTGATGTATTTATGCTTTCTAATAGTCTAAGCCCCTGTTATTTTGTTGAGTAAATATATTTTGAATGTCATTTTGTTGTAAAATATTTGTTTGTTTTTGTTAAATAAAACAATCTAAAAAATAAAAAAATAAAAAAATAAAATCTAGTTTCATTTATTTATTTTGGAGTTTTCCTCATTCAGCTTGTTTTAGGTCAGATTTCTGTTCATTTATTAAGGATCACATGATTATTCCCAGCTTTCACCTGTGTTTTGAAAACGTTTTTCTTTTGGGGTTTTTCCACTAATGACACATCTTATGATACGGAATATTATTAAATTAATAGCTTCTACATGTATTGGCTGAATTTAGTATACATAAATGTAAATATGGAGATGTTTTTTAATCTTTCAAAGGCAGAAGTTCAACAATACCTAGAAATAACATTAAGAGTGAAAAATAAGAAATGTGTAAATTTTGTAATTAATTGTAAAGATTTTAAAGTTTTATTGAACTTTTTTATTTATTTATTTATTACTTAGTTTTGTGTATGCACAAAAAATTGTCATGAGTTCATAGTTGAAGTTCTTCACTATAGTAGGGTTCGTTAGAGCTTAGGTGGACAGAGAATTTTTGAGTCCTACTAAAGCAGAAGCTTTGCTCATGAATATTCATTTTAGGCGTGATGATAGCCTATTGCAAAAGCGTAGCTTATAGATACACTGTAAAAAGTGAAAGTTGACTTAACTTAAAAAATTGAGGAAACCCGTTGCCTTAAAATTATTAAGTACATAATAATTCAAAAAAAAAAGTTAAGTGAACTTGACAATTCAATTGACTTATTTTTTTTTAATTATCATTTACTTAAAAATTTTAAGACAACGGGTTTCCTCAATTTTTTTAAGTTAAGTCAACTTATCACTTTTTACAGTGTATTAATTAGTCGTGGTTTATGACGTTGCTTGATAATCTTCTTTGAGCGTTCATTCAATTGAGGTAATTAATATTCATGATCAAGTCGTAACCTTAGTAGATTTACAAATTGCGCCAGTAAAAAAGTTTCCCTATTTCATCGGGTTGTGTGTGTTATTTATTTATTTATTTATTTATTTATTTATTTTAGTGTTCTCCAAATGTAAAGGCTGAGATAGGCTATAGGCTACAATTCTGAAATAATTTAATGACTGATGATCTCTCTCTGTAATGACTAATACTCCTGTAAAACACTTTAATAGCATTTTTCCCCACAATGTATAGCTTATGCAACAAATTCTTGAATTATTTAACCCCACTTCATTTAACAAGATTTAAGAAGTCGGATCTTGATGAATTTGGCTTTATGCGTAAAGAAAACTATCCGTCGACCAGCAGGTGGCGCAATTTCATAAGATTTGACAGCTAAAGCGACCCTGACTGTAGTCCGTTCTGTGCTTTTATTTTGATATGTGACTTTTATAGGAGGTTTATTGCAAGAAGCCGGACTAATACAACAAAAAGCGCTTAATTACATGCGAGGAGAAAATCAGAAGGGATAACAAAATAAAAGCAAACATTAATTAACAAAATAAGTAACAATGAATTATTAGTAAAACACATTAATAATAATTTTAAAAATATCACAGATGAAAATGTACAGATGAACGTTGATTTCTTTCTTGTTTGAACACAGTACTAATAAAACATCCAAAAATAAAATAAAATAAAACCACTACTGGTAAGTAAAACTACTTAAATCATATTTGTTAATTGAAATAAATCTGAAATAGCATAAAATATGGATATTAAATGAAAAACAAACTAAACGAAAACTGCAAATGTTGCTTTGGCAACTAATTGATATTGCTGAAGCTAAAGCATTAAAATTACTAAGTGGATATAAATAAAAACCAAAACAGAACAAAAAATAAATTAATCTTAAATAGTAATATTTAAAGAAAAACTAATAAAAATGACAAAAGCACACATCAAACTGAGTAAAAATTAAACTAAACTTAAATCTAAAAATAAATTATGATTTTTTTTTTAAAATCAATTTTTTGTGAAAATAAATATATATATCAATTCTGGGGGGATGTGTGTTGAAGCCCGTTTCCGCCACTGAATAAAACAAAAAACGTTATTGCGACCTTTTATCTCACAATTCTGACTTTTTTTTCAGAATTGCGTGATATAAACTCGCAATTGCGAGTTATAAAGTCATAATTATGAGATATAAACTCGCAATTCTGAGAAATAAAGTCAGAATTGTGAGTTTATATGTCGCAGTTCTGACTTTATTTCTCAGAATTGCTACTTTATGTCTCGCAATTGCGAGTTTATATCACGCAACTCTGAGAAAAAAAAGTCAGAATTGTGAGATAAAAAGTCGAAATTACCTTTTTCTTTTTGTTTTATTCAGTGGCGGAAACGGATGTGAGGTTGAGTAAATAATGAGAAATAATAATAATTTCTGCCCGTACTGTTCCTTTAAGCGACGCTTTTATGATTGACAGGCGCACGGACCAATCAGCGTCGCGGAGGAGGAGCGCGTCGAGCGCGTTCTACTTCCCTACAAACGGGCTTAAATCATCATCATCATCATCATCAGGCTGGAGCTGCAGAGATCAGCGCGAGAGAGCGTCGCAAGCCGCATCGGCCACTGACTGCACTTCAGCGCGGGCGTCGAGACTTCAGATCCGCTGGAAATGGCAGGGATCCTGGCGTGGTTCTGGAACGAGAGGTTCTGGCTCCCGCACAACGTAACCTGGGCTGACCTGAAAAACACAGACGAGTCCAGCTTTCCGCAAGCCGAGGATCTGTATCTGGCGTGTCCTTTAGCCTTCTGCATGTTTATGATCCGGCTGGTCTTTGAGAGGTACGTGTCACACCTTCATCATCTTCATCATCACCATCACTGCGCTCAGTCAGGGTTCATCCTCAGCTGATGATGAAGATGATGATGAAGATGATGGGACAGGTTCGCATTGTCACTGAATCTGTGTATGAATTAGCACAATGACAGGAACCCAATATGGCCCATCTTCTGGGATAATAATAATACTGATGATGAAAGTAGGTCAGTGCCTCTCTTTGTTGTGTAGGTCATTCTTAGGGGTGCCATCTATTTCTGTTTTTGTAAACAGAGTGTTTTTATACCACATCTGAAGTTTGAGAATCTCCACTGACTCTTAACACAGGGGCATGTTGTCACGCTACTGTATGGGGTAAGTTGTCACAAAGGGAACCTGTCATTTTTACCACAAAAACAGTAAAACATTCACTCCGTGAAGCGCAAAATTGAGTTTAATATGTGTCTGATTATGCATTAATGTCATGCATTAACCCTGTTAAGGCAGTGTTCTAGAAACCCGTCCAAGGTGACTGGCGATATGCTTGTGTTAATCTGAATTTTGGGTCATCTTATTTAAAATATATACAAACATTTAAAAGAAACGATGAGGCCTACATTTTTAAGAGTCTCTTGACCTGCATTTTGCTGTTCATCACACTGCTGAATTCCTGAATATGCTGATTATATCTATACAGGAATATTTCAATAGCTGTGGAGCATGTAAACATCTTTTTCAGCCATACCTACTCTGACGTGTAATAAAAATAAGAATAGTAATAATAATAATATGATTTAATTTTTTTAAGAAGTCTTTTATACTCAGCAAGGCTGCATTTATTTAATCAAAAATACAGTAAAAACCGTAATATAGTGTGAAAATGAGTACAAATGTTTTCCATTTAAAATGTCATTTATTCCTGTTTATCCCAAAGTTGCTGAAGATCTCTTTTTTGAGGAAAACATGATACTTTTCAAAAGAACAGCATTTATCTGAAATAGAAATATTTTAAATAGTAAAATATAAAAAAAAAAATATTAATGATATTATAATATTATGAATATATTAATACTATATTCATTTTTTTTTTGTAATATTACAAACATCTTTACTATCAGTTTAATGCAACCTTGCTGAATAAATGTATTAATTTCTGGGGGAGAAAAACATATTGACCTAAAACTTTGTATATATGGGTAATTATAAGGTAATCATACTCATTTTTGTGTCCAACCAAACACCAAAAAAAAATTAAAATAAATAAATAAATCTCTTTAAAAAAAACAGTCATAGCATGTGATATAAATAAGAATCAATTAGTTGTATTTTTTTATATTTATAAATATATTTATATTAAATATTGGACACATTATTTTTGCACCTGATGTTGTTTACTCTTATTAAGTGATAGACAAGGGGAAAATGTTAAAAAAAAAAAAAAAAAAATGCAAGTAGAGATGCACCCAAACCATGTTGAACAGTCAAAATAATTCCATAATACAAAACCTTTTTTTTCTGTTCTGTCCAGAACCAGTGTTAGGTTTGCATCCAACATACCAAACCACTGTTAGAGAAACAAGCTTTTGTGTATTTGGACACTTGACTAGTTACTGACATATAGCCTCTTCCCCATGTGACAACTAGCCCCTGTCCCCCCCTACATTGCAGTCATATGCTTGAGATTAGATGATAAAACCAGTCAGTGTGCACCTGATATCAGCAGTATATCATGCTTTCCAGTGAGTTATGAAACTTAGACATTAATTTTGTGCTATTATGAGCTTTGACATCTGAAAAAGTGTATGCCACAGACCATCTGCTCTTCACCTTCATCTGACAGAGTTCTTCAGATCTCTCCAGCTGAATTTTGGTCTTCATAGTTTGAAGGTGAAATATACTGTCAGGGTCTCCTCTGGGATTGAGTCTAGGGAGGAAGATGGAACTTTTAAAATATTTTTTATTATAAAAGTTAGTGTATAAGTTTAACCTGTGTGTTCAGTCAGTTCTGGACGGGCTGAAACCTTGGATCTGAGTTTACATATAAACCATTTGCAAAATAATAAAAAGCCATCAGTGTTCAACCGAAACTTCTTGATAAAAGCTCTCGCGGTCTTCATTGTGGCATCACGTGGCTTCCTCTGTGGAAAGAGGAGACTCTGGCTGCTTTCGAAATCGCCTACTCAATGAGTAGGTACTTAATTGCAATAAGTACTTACTTATCGAGCACTAAAAGAGTACATACTCTACAGCCAAATCTCGTTAAGTATGAATGCGATCCGGACTTCATCCGCCATGTTGACGTTGTCATGTGATCTACGACGTTATAACAAGCGCAACAACTTATATTAGCGACACTAAACTATCTGTAAATATTTTGATGTTGATGAAATTTGCTTATTTTGTGGTCTTGTTGAAGAAACAGCTGCCTTTTTATTGTGATTGTAGTATAACCAATACAGTTTGGATTGATTTAAGTTTTTATATTTTTAACCCTATTAATATGACCCACAGTTTAATCCTTAAAGATATTATTTTTTATAATGAAAACCCAAAATTGTTATCTCTTGAATATGTTGTTAATTTCTTTATTTTATGTGCAAAATTGTTCATCCACAGGCAAAACTGGCTTAAATCTCCTTTGTTTTCCTTTTTCTTTTTGAATTTAACTCTCGTTTCATGCCTCAGGCTTATAAATAACAAAATGCAATTTTTTGATGCATTATGATTATATGAATATTATGATTATTCAAAGATATTTAAGCATTTTTTCTGTGTGTACAATATCTCATACTATGATGTACGCAAACCCATTATATTTGTTTTTTGTCATTATGATTGTTCATTGTTAAAGATACAACCATCTTTCCCTGAGCTTGTATGTAATTATAAGTTCTGCAGTAATAATAATAAAAAGAAGATAAGAGGGACAGGTGCACAAACACCTCAAAGCACCACTAACTCCACAACCCTACCTAGTACGGTTTTCCTCAGCGTTTGTAATATCTGCACAAAGGAGATGTTGGGCAGCTGCTTGAAGATCTCGCCTTTGGAGAAGACTGTTGATTTTATACTGGAAAAAAATGTAAGTATTACTTACTTAAAAAATAAGATTACCCCAGAATGCATTGCTAGCCCACCCCAACACTTATGAACAATAATAATGATAAATGTTGACCAATAATTAATTACATTAATATTGTGTGTATATATACATATATACAAGCAAAATGTAATTAGTTTTTTTCATATGCCATAGCTATGCATGAATTCACACTAGACAAATGCAGCCAAGGTGGCTACATCTGCATTTTCAGTCAAGTAATGAATTAATGCATAAGTTAATGAAACAATTATATTTTATTTACTGACAACAACAGGAAACATGAATAAATGAGTAAAAGAATGAATAAAAGTAACCATGACAATAAATAAAATACAAGTCAACAACACATTAAACAAAGCTTTATTCAAACATATTGTTCTGACAATCATGTATTTACAGGCGGTGAACCCCCGACCCTACTGCCATCTCAACACAGCTGTGCCAATTCTGCAGCTGACCACCGTGCCCACCTTCACCTGTCTCTGCCGTCCATCACAACCCTCACTGCTGCCGTCAGACTGAATCTGATCATGGATGAGAAAGGGACATCGAGGCTATCGTTGTCTGAGTGCACAGAGAGGATGAGGAAGACCATGATGATGCCCCTGAACCACAAAATCATGAACAAGAGCTGGAGAACATGTGCGGGACAATCTGGCTGCTGTGTCTGCTCCAAACATTCAAACAGTTTATCACTCTGCACTGGATAATCACTCGTGTGTCTCATCTGTCCCTGTAACATCCAGACAAGATTCAGTCACCTGTGATTTATCTGCTCAATACACTACATTTACATGTTGAGGTAGTTGCTGATGTGTTAACTCACTTTTTTATCCAACACAAATGTTCCTCAATTTATCAACAGCACTAATAGACAAATAAAAGAGATAACTCATGTTTAGTTACTCTATGTAGATTTGTTTATGTACATTACTTACATTCATCTAAAGCAGTGTTGACAACAGTGGATTCTACTATAATATCACACACATCACTCACTCAGATGTCTGTTCATGTTGTGATGTGCTCATCTGGAATTCTCAGAACATTTTACTGTCACAAATCAAACAGACATTTTGTAATCATCTGTATATGGTTTATGTAAATTCACTTTGGAGATGTGCGTGTGGTTACTGGAGTTCCCCTGTTTGCTATAGTTACATAATAAAACGTGTTTTTACAGAAAAATCACACATGCTGTAACGTTACTGTCTAGTGTCTTACACCTTCAGCAATTTAACAGTTTACTCTACAGTAGCTCAACAAATGCGATTTTAACACATGTACTGGTGTTTTTGGTTTGTAATACTCACATTTGTAAACACCCTCGTCGCTGTTCTCCATCACGTTCGATGATGACGTATCCTCTCCCGTTGTCGTCTTCTACTTCTTTTTAATGTTTTCTCCCGTGGGCTTCTGGGATAGAAAAGTATCCCTCGATCGGCACTTTGGAGTCTGGGCGGGATGCAGTAGGACATCCGGGGATTTATCACCTACTCTTTTATGAATACTGCGGTTTCGGACATACTACTCTTCTCACGTACCCATTTCACCTACTATATAGTAGGTGAGTAGGCATATTCAGACGATACTTAAGTATACGTACATCCAGATCTCGCGAGAAATAGTGCTCCATCCAGGTAAATCTCGCCTAGTCTTTTGTGGATATTGGGATTTCATGCATACTTTTCCTTCGCCTACTGCTTTTTGCCTACTAAATAGTATGGAAGTATGCGGTTTCGAATGCAGCCACTATCTGAAGTACAAACATCCTCTTCCATCCTCCTGCGTTGCACAATCGCTGTAAATTTTTATGATGAGCAGCAGCCCATTTATGGCATTTCAGCCCCACAAAAGCAAACAGCGCACAGGCCGCAAATCAATCCAGCCGCCCATAACCTTATCGCAGCTTTTCAGCTTTATATAAGAATCATTTCTAGAGCATTTTCTGCACTGAATTGCATTTTCTTTGTGTGGGGCCTCTTAATTAGATGAGATTATTAATTAAGTGGCAAAAGCTCATTAAAACTGTCTGCTGACACCTCAATTTTCCATTCTTGTGACATCTTACTTTCCCAGACTTACAAGGCCAGTTCATCTCTAAGCTTTGACATGTCTCTTTTGCTTACCAAGGCGGCATTTATTTGATTAAAAATACAGTTAAAAACAATAATATTGTGAAATATTATTACTATATAAAAAAACTGTTTTCTATTTGAATATATTTTAAAATGTAATTTATTCCTGTGATGCAAAGCTGAATTTTCAGCATCGTTACTCCAGTCTTCAGTGTCACATGATCCTTCAGAAATCATTCTAATATGCTGATTATCAGTTGAAAACAAATGTGCTGCTTAATATTTTTGATAAATAGAACATTCAAAATAGCATTTATTTAAATTAGAAATATTTTGTAACAAATGTCTTCATTGTAATTTCTGAGCCTTGCTGAAGCCATTTCTGTTTTGAAGTACCTGTTGAAAAAAAAAAAAAAAAAAAAAAAATGCTTGTGTTGATGTATTTCTATAAAAGGACCAGACCATACTGGACTTTCAGAAATGTGCTTTGATCAAGCTAAGAAACTTCAACTTAATTATAGCTGATTTACACAACAACTAGAAAATGAACAGGATGTAAATACAGAGCTAAAGTTAGCCATTGCTGGATTGAGTTCGCTTACATGAGTATGTCAATTTATTTGATATCAATCTTGATATCATAATGATTTGTTTAATTTGATCAAACAGGATGAAATGTTTCAGAAAGATACAAACCAAATAATACCACAAAACATCACATATTTATCAAACCCATTGCTAATACTCGCTGATATTTGTGTTGCTGCTTTACCAGTGCAATGATGTCACTTCCTGATAAAAGATGTCATTAAGAAACAGGCTTTTGTTAAAGTTTTAAAAAAAGACTAACCCAGCTAACAGAGAACTTGTTTCAAAAGTAACGTTCCCGTGACATTTGCACAATTATAAAATGGAATGTTCTCTTAACATTCACTAAACCAAGAAAAAATATTTCTAAAACACAAACAAAAAAAAATGACCTTTTGAACGTTCAGAGAACATTCAGAAATAATGTTTTTATAACTGTTGGGAACAAACAGCAAAATGTTCTTGGAACATATTTTTGGGAACTGGTTGTAAAGAGAAAAATCTATTAAATGATTCCCAAATAAGCACTATTGCTATGTTTTGTTTGAAATATTTAAGTTGTTGTCAGTTTATCATTTCATAAATCATCTGCTCAAAGAAAGTGAAAATCTGTTCATGTCATTGCCACTGTGAACTAAATATGACTTTCATAAACAGTGAGTTTGATATTTAGATTAAGACGAGGATATGAAAATGTAATGCATAGTAGCAATGACCCATGAAATGTTTGTTCTGGTTGTTGTTCCTTTTTAACATTCTCATTATCAGATCGACAAGATAGAGTCACATTAGCATAACAATACCAGCTGTAATGCAGTGGCTCTGATCAGCGGCAGTTTATTTCCTAATACACCGATGTTTATCAGACCTTCTCAAAAGCAGCCAGTCAGCTGCAGAAAGACAAAATGCGTACAGCTGGCCTGCGCGGTTTAACGCTCCATCTCTGAAGATTTGGCAAGACGGCCGCAGTGATTGCAAACAGGAGGGTTTCTTTAGCCGCCCGCTGTGGTTTTACCTTAGAGGTTCCCTTTGAATATTGAGTTTTAATGCAGCCTCTCAGACTTTCGGAATTAAGTTAGCAGGCATTGATATTACAAGTTATTTATCTAATAAAGCGTTCTTTGTTATTGATTGTTTTAGGTTTATTGCAAGGCCATGTGCACTAGGTCTGAAAATCCAGGCCAACGGGCCGCAGAAAGCTCAGCACAACGCCATTCTGGAGAAGGTCTTCACTGCCATCACCAAGGTAAAGACCATGTTTCTTACCACACTTAAAGAGGATTTATTGCTTCAGGAGGCTGAGAAAATCACTACAACACAGTTTTGAGCGGTTTACTGCTATTATAAATGGCTGGAACAGCAGTTTGATAAAATGGGGTTATCACAAAAATTTAGTAAGCCAGTTTCAATAGGACAGCAGCCAGCAACTAATGTGCTTTAACAGATATCTGTATTTAACAAGTTGAATATAAATATTAACACATTAAATCAAGACATCACCTTCAGGCATTTATCGGTTAAATTATTGATATTTTTTACTGCATTATTACTATTATTATTATTATTATTATTAACCGTTGTGCATCAATATAAGTGTTACATGTCCTTAGAGGACAAAAATGTCTGTCAAAAATGGTCATAAAAATATTTTTTCCTGTTTTCGCTCACAATTTTTTACCAACATTAGTTATGTTCATAACTACCAAAAATTCATTAATTTTCAGGATTTTAACCCTTTAAATGCTAGCTTGTTTACATAATGCCACAGCTGTTTATGAAGAAAAAAAAAATCATTTTCCTTATACTAAATGCTAAGCTTTTGAAAAGATTACTACAGTCCTGGATAATTAAAAACAAACTTCATTTTGATGCGGTTTTTTTTTTTTTTTTGTGCAGTATCAGATTTTAAAAAGAGAAGAAAAAAAAGCTCCATAGGCCTGACCTCATAAAATGGTGCCATCAGGTGGAAAATAGTAATGTTAAGTGTTAAAAGTAGTAAAAATTGATTGATAAATATTAAAAACACCAGACAGACATGTAATCAATGTTAAAAAGTTGATTTTTACCACAGGGGGTCTTTAAATATAATATGTTAATACTGGCCTGTAAATCAAATTAGCTGAACATTTTCCTTCTATGTTTTAGATTGAAACGTCTTATTGAGCCACCAAAGTTATCCAGCCGAGAGAAGCAAGTGTTTTATCTTGTCAATATTGTCATTTCATTTATATTAATGGCATAATAGACAGTGGCAGATCTTTTAGGCTGCATTTACGAAGCGTACTGATCTGATAGTTTGACACTCGTCCATTTTTTGTCCTGCCTGTTTAAGTTGTATTTAAAGGGACAGTTCACCCAAAAATGAAAATTGTCATTTATGTGCCAGATGTCTTTGTTGTCTTGAGTGTTTAAAAGAAGAGTCATATAGGTTTAGAACAACAGCGAAGGCTTTCTTTTTTTAAGTGAACTATCACTTAAAGATGAACAGGCTGTGTTTGTGCATTAATACTGTACCTCACCAACATGAAACAGACGAGGATGATGATGTAGAGAACCCAAGTGAAGTTTTTATTTAGTGATGAGCCAAAAACATGAACTATGAATTAAATCCAAGACCTGAAACAAAATATAAACTATGAGCTTGACTATAAACAATAATACTGAACTGCATACATACTTCAATACACAACAACGTAAAGTGGCAAACATGAGGGCTTAAATACAAGACTGTGGATTAATCACATGACATAAACAACCAATGAGAAAATGCAAATTCTAAACAAGATAACAAGATAAATGAACATGGACCAATGAGAGAACAGAAGTAATGACAAGACAAGGAACCAATGAAACATGACATGAGAAACAAGCAGGAACAAGAGGACACATGACATGAAGAAGGAACACATGACTGAATACGTCTAAAAAATATGACAATAGACCTGAAGTAAAAACATGAACAAAAATACAAAAATCTGGGGAAAAAAAAAAAAAAAAAAAAAAAATATATATATATATATATATATATATATATATATATATATATATATATATATATATATATATATTTAAAAAATAATTACAATTATTTTAAAAAGATTTTCAGTAAAACGTAAAAAATTGTTCAATGTATATAAGGGGGGGAAAAAAAGGAAAAATAGTCTTACTGGTGCTAAAATGAATCATGATGCTGAAAAGCTTTTGATCAGCCATTTATCTTTAAAGAATTGTTAAATTATGCAGTTATGTGATTAAAACCTGCAGAGACTGTGAATCAGAATCAAATTGAAGCGCTTCTCACTGTCACTGAAACGAAAGACGCCTCGATTAAAGTGAATCACATTAGTCTAAGTGAACAGAACTATTCCTACATTCACTATGGTACTGTGAGTTTTTTTGTTACCATCACCTCCACTGAGTTGAATCAGTATGTAATGTGAGTTGATTTATCTCGAATCAAATGTAAGTGCTCTTACTGATGTTCATATGGGAATGAGGCCGACGGAGTTTAGTCCACAGCGTGAACTTCCGAACTAAAGCAGACTAGCGGTTGCCATGTAAAAGAAGAATAATGCTTCACCTTTTTGAGCCCTTGTCTTGAAAGAAAGAGATTGTTGTTGATGGTGACGGCAGTGTGGAGTGACGCTAATCGCAGTCTCAGAGCGACAGCGTGGCTCTTTGACGTGTGTGGCTTTATCAGAGCTCATGTGGCACTATTTTTAGCCACAACAGAACTAAGTTTCCTTGACAAATGTTCAGATTCTCGAACACACTTTAAGATATAAAAAGACAATCCCTGCCTGAAACGGAGCTATGCAGAGAGAGACCTCAGGGCGAAACTCATCTAGCTGGCGTGTTAGCGGATACAACCATTTAATTGGAAACTGATTGAGTTTGGATGAAGCCCATTAGTGATAGACATCAGTTTTGGGGCTGTTATTTTTATTATAAAAACAGTATAAGTTCATTGAGGGAAAAGTCATTTTCTATTCTGACCATTTCTTTAGAAAAAAGAGATTTTTGTTGGCTAAAGCGTGGGAGTCTTGAATCATCCCAAAGGGGTTTATTGTGCAATAATGATCATTTATTACCCCACTTTAATAAAAAATAAATAAATAAACTGAGATAAAATATTGATTTAAGATGATTTTTGTAACCTTTTTTACATAAAAATGAAAAAAAAAACTTTATTTACATTTTACTGCAGGTTATATTCTATATACTGTCAAACCAAAATTTATTCAGACACCTTCAACATTTCTCACATTATCGCAGTTTATTCACTGTAGTTTAAAAAATGGTAATAAAATATGACAAACTCAGAGTTAAACTGTGTCAGAACAAATTCATCTTGATAATGTCAGATAACTTTGATAGAAAGGTATGTAACAAAACATGGTCAGGTCAAAGTGTCAAATCAAATTTTTGGTCCCAAATTTATATCAGTTTTACTGGTAGTCCACTGTATGAAGAATTTTTGGGTATAATATGTCACAGTTTACTTTATTTTGCCATCCTCACTTACATAAATGAACTGTAGTGTCCTGCACCCACTAGTAAAAAAAAATAAATATCAAAAATTATATCTGGTGTCTGAATAATTTTTGGTTTGACTGTAGAACTGTATATGTGACAAAAATAGAAATCTTACCTAAATCTTATCTTTAATTTTGAACTTCTAAAGCATTTATTAAACTTAATGTTACTTTATTAATTTGCATTTTCTTCATGTTCTTCAGGAAATGTCAACGAAGCAGATTATCCCCTTTATTTTATCCAACTATAAATAAATAAATTATGATTTTCAATAATGTCTTCACTCTCAGAAAAAAAAAAAAGTACAAAAGCTGTCACGGGCTGAAGGTACAAGTATGTACCATTTAGTTTCTAATATGTGCATTTTAGTTACTAATATAAACCTTTAAGGTACTTAATTGCATCCTTTAGGGGTAAATAAGATACAAAGGTGTACGTTTTGAAAAGATTCTGAGACCCAGTGAGAGTTTTTGTACCTTTTTTTTTTTTCTGAGAGTCTTGGATAATAATTAAACTATTATGCTCGCTATTGACGTCATTCTAATTGTGTATAATCACCAGCCATTTATACAGATTCATAATTTGTGCAGTATGCATTTTCCGCACCTGTTAAACCTGTTTTTGTGCCAAACTCTGCTTTGGTTTTCCTAACACTCCTTGTTTTAATGAATAAACTTGCATGTGAACTGAATGAACATATGGCCCCTTTTGTTCAGTTATCGATGGTCAGCAGATCCTCATTCATTCTGTTTGCACTGTCTTCAGTGCGATTCTGAGTCATTCAGACAAGTTCAAAGGGGTTACGTAAGGTCAAAAAATCAATGAAACGTGCCTAGAAAGGAGGAAATCACGAATTAGTGCAAAGAAGTGACTGAGAATGCTTTGTTCGCTTGAAAGATGGGTTCATTCACAATGGAAACCCCACTACTCAAGCATGCCTGCGCAGCAGTACATTACACAGCGTGATTACGTCTCGCTGGCTCATATGTGCAGATGGCTTTTTAAAGACAATGGTTTTAAATGTGCACTGAGTGAATTTTTCAAGCTGTTAAATCCACATTGAGGCGGTTTGTTTGTGCTCTAACTGTGGCAGATCTCTGCAGTGACACGCTTCTGTCTGCTGTGTCTTCCAGCACCCCGATGAGAAGAGGTTAGAGGGTCTGTCCAAGCAGCTGGACTGGGACGTGAGGACCATTCAACGCTGGTTCAGACAACGACGCAACCAGGAGAAACCGAGCACACTGGCACGCTTCTGCGAGAGCATGTGAGAATCAGCTTTGTTGAGAAATCTGCTTGTTTTTTGTCAGGGCCTGATTTGTTATAGTCAAAAGCACTGTAAGCGTTTCTGCTTTTTGTTAATAACCACCCGTGCAGTTCTCAGGACGCCTATTTCAGTGATATATGTCAGTAGGGACATTATTTTTTTAAAAAACAAATGGCATGAAATTGTATTAAAAGGTTGTTTACCTTCAGTATCTGATGTATTTCTGTGTGAAACTGTATTCAGTAAGAAAAAATAATGTAGGACGGGACTTGATTTCATCCATCCATGCTGAAAAGTGGGCGTTACTTATTTGAGGGGCAGAGCAAGTTATTATATTTTGATAAAGTGTTATGAAGACATTTTTTTCATAATAATGTGCACTGTTGAATCGTTCACAATAAGGTACATTTATTAAGTACAGTACTGTTCAAAAGTTTGGAGTCGGTAATATATTTTTAAGGATTTTTGGAAAGTCTCTTATGCTCATCAAGGCTGCATTTATTTGATTAAAAATAGAGTAAAATGGTAAAATTGTGAAATATTTTTACAATTTAAAATAACTGATTTCTATTTGAATATATTGTAAAATGTAATTTATTGCTGTAACGCAAAGCTGAATTTTCAGCATCATTACTCCAGTCTTCAGTGTCACACTCTTCAGAAATCATTCCAATATGCTGATTTGCTGATATGCCTAATATATTTGTGGAAATTTTTATTTTCTTTTGTTTTTCAGGATTTTTTGATGAATAGAAAGCTCAAAAAACAGCCTTTATTTGAAGTAGAAATATTTTGTAATTATGTTTAATAATTATAAATGTCCTTGCTGTCACTTTTAAACAATTCAATGCATTCTTGCTGAATAAAGGTATTAATTTATTTAAAAAAAATCTGACTCTAAACTTTTGAACAATAATACAGTCAGTTTAGATTTCAAGTTAACCTGAGGCATTGAAGCCTTTATGAGTATTTTTGTTGCTTTTGTCAGATCTCATTTGGTTTGTGTTTTTCCATGTGAGTTTCTGGCTGAGGGAAGTGTGTCTGCTCTAGATAGGTGTCACCTGTGTGTCTTATTGTGTACCAGTGTTGACTAGTTAGGCGGCATGAGGGCACAGTCTATTTCTGTTTCTCTTTCTTTACCTCTCAGTCGTATCTCTGCATGTTGTTGCCTGTCTTTCCTCATCCTGTCCACAGCATCTATTCTTGTCCTCTGCTGGTTTATATTTATCATCCTTTCCAAAGTCTCCCATTACTTAAACACGGTTTCAAAGGAATATTTTACCAGTAACAGTGAATAACTCTACAGTAGTTCATGCTCCTCATGTCACAGCATAGATTTGACCTCTGCTAAACTCTCATCAGCAGCCCATCGTTGCTCTTATCACTGTAAATCAACAACTTAATGACTTGCAGTCGCTTTGTTGACACAAAACGCTGTAAGTGTGAACGATCTCACCGTTTTGTTCAGCGGTTGTATCCTCAGCGGTGGGATTCACTGGTTTGTGTCTGATCTCCGGTCGGGTCTGAAAGCCCCAGAGGTTATAGTGATCATCTGATCAGTGCTGAAGCATGACACTACCTTTTACTTCAGAGGCAATTAAGCCACGGTCTTCAGAGATCACAGAACATGCTCACGTTTGAGTGTAGCCTAATGAGAACCATGAAATGATGCCTTTCTCTCACAGAATAATAGAGCGACTCTGATTTTTGATGAAGGCTCTTTGGAGACCATGTTCGGTGGCCTTTGAAAACTAACTGTGCAGTATAGCCTAAGGCTGCACCATTTGGGGAAAAAATCGGATTGCGATATTTCAGAAAAAAAAATTGTGATTTATTTGATAAATTATAAGATTTATCGACATAAAATTTCATATAAAAATAAATAAAATAATTTTATTTTTATGTGATTTATTTATTCATTCATTTATTTTTACTTTTTATATCCAGCTTTGTTGTGCTTGTTTGTAGAGCTGCACAATTTGGCAAAAAAAGTGATTATACAGGTGCATCTCAATAAATTAGAATGTCATGGAAAAGTTCATTTATTTCAGTAATTCAACTCAAATTGTGAAACTCGTGTATTAAATAAATTCAATGCACACAGACTGAAGTAGTTTAAGTCTTTGGTTCTTTTAATTGTGATGATTTTGGCTCACATTTAAAAAAAAACCCACCAATTCACTCTCTCAACAAATTAGAATATGGTGACATGCCAATCAGCTAATCAACTCAAAACACCTGCAAAGGTTTCCTGAGCCTTCAAAATGGTCTCTCAGTTTGGTTCACTAGGCTACACACTCATGGGGAAGACTGCTGATCTGACAGTTGTCCAGAAGACAATCATTGACACCCTTCACAAGGAGGGTAAGCCACAAACATTCATTGCCAAAGAAGCTGGCTGTTCACAGAGTGCTGTATCCAAGCATGTTAACAGAAAGTTGAGCGGAAGGAAAAAGTGTGGAAGAAAAAGATGCACAACCAACCGTGAGAACCGAAGCCTTATGAGGATTGTCAAGCAAAATCGATTCAAGAATTTGGGTGAACTTCACAAGGAATGGACTGAGGCTGGGGTCAAGGCATCAAGAGCCACCACACACAGACGTGTCAAGGAATTTGGCTACAGTTGTCGTATTCCTCTTGTTAAGCCACTCCTGAACCACAGACAACGTCAGAGGCGTCTTACCTGGGCTAAGGAGAAGAAGAACTGGACTGTTGCCCAGTGGTCCAAAGTCCTCTTTTCAGATGAGAGCAAGTTTTGTATTTCATTTGGAAACCAAGGTCCTAGAGTCTGGAGGAAGTTGTTTGAAGTCCAGTGTTAAGTTTCCACAGTCTGTAATGATTTGGGGTGCAATGTCATCTGCTGTTGTTGGTCCATTGTGTTTTTTGAAAACCAAAGTCACTGCTCCCGTTTACCAAGAAATTTTGGAGCACTTCATGCTTCCTTCTGCTGACCGGCTTTTTAAAGATGCTGATTTCATTTTCCAGCAGGATTTGGCACCTGCCCGCACTGCCAAAAGCACCAAAAGTTGGTTAAATGACCATGGTGTTGGTGTGCTTGACTGGCCAGCAAACTCACCAGACCTGAACCCCATAGAGAATCTATGGAGTATTGTCAAGAGGAAAATGAGAAACAAGAGACCAAAAAATGCAGATGAGCTGAAGGCCACTGTCAAAGAAACCTGGGCTTCCATACCACCTCAGCAGTGCCACAAACTGATCACCTCCATGCCACGCCGAATTGAGGCAGTAATTAAAGCAAAAGAAGCCCCTACCAAGTATTGAGTACATATACAGTAAATGAACATACTTTCCAGAAGGCCAACAATTCACTAAAAATGTTTTTTTTTTATTGGTCTTATGAAGCATTCTAATTTGTTGAGATAGTGAATTGGTGGGTTTTTGTTAAATGTGAGCCAAAATCATCACAATTAAAAGAACCAAAGACTTAAACTACTTCAGTCTGTGTGCATTGAATTTATTTAATACACAAGTTTCACAATTTGAAATGAATTACTGAAATAAATGAACTTTTCCACGACATTCTAATTTATTGAGATGCACCTGTATATCAAGATGACTAAATAATAATAATAATAATATTAACAATTTATATAAATTCTAATATTTTTTTATATAATAATAATTAGTGTTGGATCATTGTTGATCCGTGATCCGTACAGACCAGTCCCCACGGTTCGGCACGCATGTGATTCGCGGATTAACTGTTTGAGTTTATTTCAGTAGATAACCAGTCTGTTGCACTCTGTACTATAGTTTTATATTATTAAAACGGATAGTTTAGGTTCAAGATGCTGAAGGGTCAGACATGCTGGAATACACCAAACTATTTTGCAACCGTTTTTAATATGCTCCTCTATCCTGATCTGAAATTAACTGTAGAGTGCATCAAAACAAAAAAGTGTCATTCTTATATTCACTTAAATTCCCTTCTTTGGATGAGATTGGACGCGCTGCATGATTACAGTCATCTCTGGCATTATGCAATAACTGCGTCAGGCTTAACGTCAACAAACACACAGCATCTGGCAGATTTCATACAGCTCTCTGACAAAATACTGACCTGAAACGCACAAAACTGACCACACAATCTGTGGAAACGTTCAAGTCATACGTTGTTTCTATGGAGACTAAAAATATTCCTTATTCTCTGTGAGTGTGGAATAATCCACTCTCTCTGTGAGCTGTGATTCTTCCCTCACAAAGTGCGAAAGATGATCAAAAAAAACCCTGTTGCGTAAAGTCAGTCGAGGTTACACCACTAACAAGAGTCTGTGCTGTAAATGAATCAGTGTTTCTTCTCCTTGTGCCAAAAAAACAAACAAAAACGAGGACAAATACAACTGAACTTTTGGTGTGAAAATGTCAACTTGTTAAAAATCTAAGCCAAAAAAATACAACACTGACAGAATTAGGTTATGTTCAGAGTAGTATATTACCACTGTTTACAGATTGTGCAGAATATGGCTTATAATGAGCATTTGAGACCACAACACACCAACCATGGGCCGGTTGCATAAATACAGTCACTATATTAAGACTGTCTTAAAAACTAGTCTGACCACCTAGCAGTTAGACAAGGAGTAATCAGTCTTACTTTTTAAATTCAAATTAGACTAATCTTTGCTTTTATGTAACTGACTTAAATTTTTTAAAGAAAAAAAATAGATGAATAACTTGCAAGTCTAAGCAGTTTATACAATCACCCACCAAACTTGTAATGAGAAGTGTTTATAAATCATTAAAGAAGCATTTACAAACCAATTAAAACAGACATAAATATTAGTATTGTAATTTTACAGTTGCATTGTAAAATTAAATAGTAATAATTAACAATAATTATTATTATTATTATTATTATTATTATTATTATTATAGTTGTTGTTGTTATTGTTATTATTAGTAGTAGTAGTAGGGCTGCGCTAATTATAAATCAATATGACTATATAATAATAATAATAATAATAATAATAATATAGATCTTTTCTATTAAATTGTTTTGTTTGATGTGCTTTATGGAATTGTAGTTTATTATTAGTATTTTTATAGGGCTGCACTAATTATATCAATATGGCTATACAATAATGATGATAATAATAATAATAATAATAATTATTATTATTATTATTATTATTATTATTATTATTATATAGATCTTAATAATATATAATCTTTTTTATTAAATTCGGTCATTTGCTGTGCTTTATGGGATTGTGGTTTATTATTATTATTATTATTATTGTTGTTATTATTATTATTATTATTATTATTATTATTATTATATAGAATTTATTAAATTGTCACTTGCTGTGCTTTATGGGATTGTAGTTTTTCCCTCAAAAAAAGTTCACAGTCTTCATTGTCATTTTTCCTGATTTTTGATTCAAATTTGTTCGATTGGATTTTTTTTAATCCGTGTGGAGAAAATGAATGGAAAAAATACTTAGACAAGGCTGCTGATCACAGATTTGCTGTCTAGTTAGTAGATATTGAACCAACTGGGGGAAGTTGTGGCCTAATGGTTAGAGAGTCGGACTCGTAACCTAAAGGTTGCGGGTTCGAGTCTCGGGCCGGCAGGAATTGTAGGTGGGGGGAGTGAGTGTACAGTGCTCTCTCCACCCTCAATACCACGACTGAGGTGCCCTTGAGCAAGGCACCGAACCCCCAACTGCTCCCCGGGCGCCGCAGCATAAAAATGGCTGCCCACTGCTCCGGGTGTGTGTTCACGGTGTGTGTGTGTTCACTGCTGTGTGTGTGCACTTTGGATGGGTTAATTGCAGAGCACAAATTCCGAGTATGGGTCACCATACTTGGCCACATGTCACTTCACTTCACTGCAGTAATTATATGAATTCTATAGATGAAATCTATAAATGCTTATTTCTGTATTTTTCTATCCACCCCCACCCTTATTTAACTAACCTGTTTCCAGGAAACTGCGTTGACCTCTAATTAAGTAAATAAATCCTGCTTGTTTGTTTTTGCTATTGATCAAGAATAAAGCTCAAAATTGCAGTGTGTTAAATTACCAGGATCCCAAACAGCAAAAACGGCCTTTTCATTTCATTATTCCTCAACTGATTATTTTGCCGCTGCTTAACAAAAGCCTAACTGTGCTCAAAAGCCTTCATTAGCCCAACAGTATCTTTCCTTTTCTTAGCTGTTGATTATAAAGAAGCGCCTGTGAAAGCTCTCATCTCGGTTTAATGAAAGATGCAGTTTGAAGTTATAGTGAAGCTAGTAAACAGGATCTGGTGTTTCCTGTGCTCCATGGTCCATCGCAGTCCTCCAGAACAGCCTCAGAGGCCTGTCAGACAACATCACGAATCAACTACAGAACAGAGCATCTCTGTTTTTGAGGAGAATAGGTGTATCTGGAAGGTCTTTCAAGGTCAGGCTTCAGCTGAAGCCCAGTGGCTCTGATTTGCTGTCTGGTGCTTTCAGTACAGCAGCTGAAAGCAAGACGTCCAAAGCTTCTCAAATAATGACCCGAGAAACACACTGAAAAATGCATTGCTTTCTTCCAATTAGGACTGAGTGCTAGATCTTGTGTAATCCTGATATTATTTCAGCCTTTTGGAACATTGTTTCAACCAAACAGTAAAGTAGAATTAAAATGATTAATGCAAGAAGTAAAATACTAGTTTTAAATCGCTAAAAAATAATCAAGATTTTTTTGTACATAGTATTTCACTAAATGAAAAGGGAAGTGTTATATTTATTTTTTATTAAATGCAAAATAGCAATACATAATAATCATAAATGGCAATATTTACCTATATTTAAATATGAACAGCAAAATTTTGCTGTGTGTATGTGTATATATATATATATATATATACATAAAAAATTTTAATTCACATTTGGGTGAACATTGTGATGACACAAATTAATCAGACTTTTGAATTTATTCATTAAAAAAGGATGGAATTCAATTCACAGCTTTTGATTTATTCATTGATTATTATTTATTTATTTTTATTATTTATTTATTTATTTTTTACAGATAGTCAGTTTTTACAAAACCTTGTTTTTGCTAAAAATTTAAAGATGAATTGTGTAATTTGCAATTGGAATATATGAAAATATATATATATATATATATATATATATATATATATATATATATATATATATATATATATATATATATATATATGTGTGTGTGCAAATTACACAATTCATCTTATATATTGTTATATATATTTATATGTATTTTATATAAATATATAAATAATAATAACTTTTATTTCTGTTAATTTCGCATTTTATTTTCGTATTTTAGTAACTTTCAGTAACATGACGTACTAAAACTACTACTGATGTACTAAAATAAAAACTATTACTACAAAATTACTAAAACTTAACTAAAAATAAAATGAAAACAGAAAATATAAAAATAAAAACTAGTTCAAAATATTAATAATGATTAAAATAGCGTCTCAGTGACACTAAACAGTGGAATAGCATTTAGTTTTACATTTTAACATAATTTTTAAATCATTTGTAGTATATATTTAGTGTAAATCTTAACCAAATTTTTGGTATATTAAATTTGTAATTATTTTAAAATACTTATAATTCTAAAAACTATTTAATACAAATGCATAGATCAATTAGATATTCAAAGTCTTTAAACTCATTAATTCATTACTAATTTTAAAAAAAAATGGATCGTGATTCCCATAATTAGAGTTGGATCAGAATTGATCAGAAATGATTCCCAATTAAAGATTGCCTGAAGATTCATGGTAGTGCACTCTGATGGTATCTTGCAGTTTTTCACTGTCGCTTTACAGTTTTGTGTGCACCGTGCATCAGACAGTCAGTGACTGTTACTGTGGGTGTTTTCCATGTCTGTCTGTACTGGAGCTCAGCCTTAAAGGAATGTTGTTTTCATTTCTCATGCGGAGTGACTGGGAATTCTGTCTGTGTGAATATCAAAGCCGTAATTAATGGCATATATCACATGGTAAACCCCAGAGGGCTGGACGGCTGCAGTCAGTCGGCCTCAGGGAACGCTGTGTGTCTGTGGTAGGTGTTTGTTTGGCTGCGAGACTCTATTACTCATTTCTTTGTCTGCTTTGATCTCTGAGGTATCGGCTGGCACAAGAGTCTGTGCCTGGAAACTCACCACAGGCAGAGAGATCTATAACCACAGGGGCAAGTTAAAAAGGCCACACTAGCTTAACCCACCTGGCTTCCCCTGAACACACCGACTCTTCAGTCCTTCCCATTGATAGACCCTAAATATTGCTGTTTCCCTGTAAAATATTCCTGATAAATCCTTGTCTGACAATACCAATCTGAGAATCATTCTCCCTGATAATATTTCAGCAATCATGTCATCTTTAGAGAACTAATGATGCCAGATTTGTGAATAAATCACTTTTTTGATCTACTCTGACCAACGGGGTTTGCAAAAAAGTCTGAATTTGTTTGCAATTTGGTTTGATTCATTTGGGCAGTTTCACCTTGCATTCCTGTGTGATTTCTTTTCATGCATTTCTCTTACCGAAATAGAAACGCAATAATGACAGAAAACAAATGATATGATGAAAGTATTTTCAAAGGCAAACCCAGTTAGCATCAACAAAGACCCAATAGGATGTTTCCATTGGCTTTTGAATTTTTGCCAAAAATAAGCTCTGTGACCAACGAATGTTTATGATTCAAGATAATCTTCACAAATGAACACAACTTTGATGATTTTTGAAGTCCAAATTCAGTCAGCAGATGTAAAAAGCTAAAGTTAGGCCAATATACACCACGGTTTAAAAACATTTCCCTGAAAACTTGAGTTAGAATAGTTTGCAAGAATGTGATTTATAAACACATTGAGGATTTTAAAGCAGACTGGTGAGTAGATGAGTTTACCTATTCAGCATGATGATGTTTAATGTTCCCAAAAACCTCTGTAGTAGGGTTGGGCCGATAGACAATGCCGAGCCGACATCGTAATTCCTTCCCCCCACCCCCTATTCCGCAATCCGCCACATCCCAATACCATGTTCCAAAAGGAAATTAAGTGTACTACGGAACCCCTAAAGGGAATAAATAGCCTATGAAATGGGAGGATAAAAAAATATATAAATTTCAATATATTCTCTCGCAATAAAATCTTTGGGTAATTATACTGTATATAAATTGCGGGCATCAGGAAGCCGCTACTAATATGCAGGGCATTGAAAAGGCTTTCGAATGCGCGCTGTCATTTCACTTTCACTTTCGAGGTTCGCAATCACACGGACTCTATACTACGGAGCGGCAGTACTTACCACACATTTTACAAGATTAGATATTTGACAGTGGTGCAAATCATTTCCCATTGTCCTATCAGTCATCTCTCCTTACTCTGTGTATGTGGTAAGTGTGGTAAGTAACTTTCATGTGCTGTAATGTAACGGGCAACCGCTAGCTTTCCGTGCCTTTCTGCATATGGATTCACGCTTCGGGCACACCGCTAACCCTGCCCCCCGATGTCATCGTCCATCACGATGTTTCACTGTAGACATTGTCTGATGCCAATTTGGTAGACATCGCCCAACCTTACTCTGTAGTCCTATTTAGCCATCTGTTAATAACCACCTTTTCCAACCTTTTTTTAAATAGGGTGTCTATACACCCTCTTTTTCCCAGAGTGCCCTGGCTGGGATTTCTAAATTGCCTAAAATGTCAGGGTTTGGATTTGTTTTCCTATTGTTTTCATACTTAATGAAGTATGAAGTTTTTTTTAGATTTAACACAATCAACCAATCACATCATGCAAGAGGGTGGGATCTACACGCTCTCAGAAAAAAGGTACAAAAACTGTCACTGTGACTGTATCTTTTCAGAAAGTACTAATTAATGTACTAATATGTACACTAAAGGTACTAATATGAACCTTTAAGGGGTAAATAAGGTACAAAGGTGTAGTTTATAAAAAAGGTTTTTTTCAAGAGTGCGGAAAACGTTCATAAGGAAATATATTTACATATAATGTACATATGAGGACTGTAGAGAGCTCATCAATAGGAAAACAAGGCAAAGCACAGGTATTTTAGGCAATTTAGAAATCCTGGCCAGGACATGTCTACAGCTGCTTCTGCAGCGATGTAGGACGATTTAGGATGATTTTGAAGTTGGAGGAGAAAATGAGATGGGAGTTTTTAGACCTACCTTAACTGTCATGAACCAGAAAACACAGAGTTCACGCAGAGCTAGACAAGGCAAGTTTGAGGTTAAAAAGTAGGGGTGTGACGAGACACTTATCCCACGAGACGAGACGAGACACGAGACTGGGTTCACGAGAACGAGAACGAGACGAGATTTTTAGACTTTTTTTTTTTAATCCTCAATGATGAAATATATAGGGAAAATAGTCTTTTATTCAACTGAAAAACACAAAATACAAAAAATGTAGGTGCATTTTGAAATCAGCTTATACTTAATGAAATTGAACTTCTATTTTAATGAATTATATGCAGTAATAAACAACATGTAAACTAGAGCTGCACGATTCTGGATAAATTGAGAATCACAATATTTTTTTTAATAAATTGGAGATCACGATTCTCTAACGTAATTAGCTGTTCTGACAAAATGTTCATTGCTTAAGTCTTTTAAAATATATTCATTTGTACAAAATTAAAAAAAAATAAAAATTCAATGAAGGAGTCAGTGTCTCACCTCATAAAGACTTGTTTCACTATTGTATTGGAATCTCCTGAATGAATGATTCAATGTCAAATACATTTTTTAAACGGGTTGTCGCCACCTCCTGGCGGAAGATGATAAGTGTTACAATACAAGTGTTAAGATACTTTCGTTTTGATCGCTACTGTAGAGAATAAGTGTTTATACCCAAACTATAAACTTTTATCTCAGTACTTCTGTTATTTATGTCTGTAACACAGAAATAATGATATGTGGTTGAAAAGACTGTTTGTGTTGCTCTTTCTGGATCAGCAGCAGCATGAATGCATTTGAATTTTGAATGATTTGAATGTCTTTAACACCTGTTTCACATCGTTAAGCGTCAGTGGAGCGTCAGCAGCGCGTCTTTAGTCTGACAGCGTTCACATCGGAGGCGTGATGATGGTCGACCCTCTGATTCATCAACATCTCACGCTCCACTGACACTCGCGATGTGAAACAGTCTTAATAGACATAGCTGAATCGTTGTCATTCAGGAATAAAATCGCGTGGGTGTTTGAATCACGATCGCAAGCGCAATTTTTAACGATTAATGGTGCAGCTCTAATGTGAACATTGCAAAATATTTTGCGAGGATATCGTCACGTTCTCGCAAGACCAGTCGGATCTCGCGAGACACATCGGATCTCGCGAGATCTCGTGCCACGAGATCTCGTCACATCCCTATTAAAAAGTATATAAATTGTAATTTTTTTTAGAAAATAACTGATAGTTTCGCTAGATAAGACCCTTCTTCCTCGGCTGGGATCGTTTAGAGCCCTTTGAAGCTGCATTTAAACTGCATTATGGAAGTTCAAACTCGGGGGCACCATAGAAGTCCATTATATGGAGAGAAAGGCTGAAATGTTTTCCTCAAAAAACATATCATCTTTACGACTGAAGAAAGAAAGACATAAATATCTTGGATGACAAGGGGGTGAGTGCATTATTTGTAAATTTTTGTTCTGAAAGTGAACTACTCCTTTAATAGCAGTGGTTCTCAAACCATAGATGTCTATTAGGTGTTACGCAGCACAGCACTGGAAATGTACAGTATGGAAATAAGAAATACAATTAATTCTAATTAATTCTAATTAATTCTCTGGTTTTTTCCACTTTATGTCTGATTCCCAGTTTTAATATATTTTTATACCTCGGTAAGACTCATGCATAGGCCACATTTTTATATTGTCCATTCACATCCTGCACTGCCAGTGTTTTACATGCACTTGTGGCAGATGCTTTCATCCATTGACATTGAATGTGACATTACATTCAGGCTGTGCATTTGATCACTTCATGCATTTCCTGGAAATCTGACTCATTATCTCACCATTGTTAGCGCAGTGCTCTACTATTTGAGCTTCAGTAATGTTTTCTTTGAGCTGCATAAACCTCATTTCTCATGCAAAAAAGACAACAGGCAAAAACTGAGAAGATCAGCCTAACACTTTAAAGAGTGGGTTGATTTTGACTCAGTACTGAATTCAGCACTCAGTTTTAAGCATCATTGCTCCAAATTAAAAAAAAAAAAAAAAAAAAAAACATTTATTAAGAGATATTAGTGAGTTTTTAAACTGGATTTTTAAACATTGTGTTATTTTTGCTGTGCATATGTGTTTTTGAGGCTCTTCCACAGATCTGCTATTTAATTGAAGGTGGTTCTTGGCCTGAAAAGTTTGAGAAACACTTCTCTAGAGTATTCAGACTTACAGAAGTTGATGGATGGAAAAAAATTCAAAAGAATAGGGGAAAAGGTTACATGAATCAGCACCGGAAAGCCTGGTGAGAGAAGTGTAAGTGTGTGTGTGTGTTTGGTTTGTGGTGGAACAACTGGTTTAGGGTGACTCATACAGATGACATGTTGAAAAACAGGGCGACTGGTGCAGAGCATTTTAGAGCAGTGCTTCTAAACTGGTGTTGCTTTGGGACCCAGATTTTACTCTCAACATCAAGTAAACGTGTATAAAATGTTCTTAAAATCAAACATTAAGGTTTATTCAAGGAGAGATACCATGAAGAATATAATTTTCTTAAATTTTTGGGAGTTTGTTCTAGTTTTAAGATGAATTGGACTGCAAAATTAGCATAGCATTTGTGTTTTTTTAAAGTCGGGGCCAGTCAAGGGACAGAAGCATGATTTATCTTAACCATTGGAATATTGAAGTTAATCACATAATGGCAATAGAGGTATCTATTTGCTTAATAGTGGATGGTTGGCTATTCTGAATTGATCAGAAGTGATCAATTTAGGAAACGCAGGTTATACTTTAAATTCCAAAGGTACAAAAATACACCAAAAAACAGTAATATTGTGAAATATTATTAGTTTCTATTTGAATGTATTTTAAAAAGCCGAATTTTCAGCATTACTCGAGTCTTCTTCAGAAATATCTATGCTGTTCAAAAAGTATTTCTTATTATTATCAATAACTGTTTTCATGAATTTTCTGTGTTCTTCTGTTATCAGCAAAGTGAAAATGCATAAAATTGTGAACATATTGATATCTTCGTTAAAAATATGCATTGTTGCATGAGTTTTGTTGTATCGCAAAATTAAAAAAAAGAAAAGCTGAGCAAGTTTTAGAGGCAATATGTCTTACTCTTATCAATAGTACAATAGTAATACTTTAATATACAATTTAATAATAATAATAATAATATATATTTAATGCACATTTGAACATTAACAAAAAATTACACTTTGAAAGGAAAGTGTCGTACTTTACATTTATGCTAAATCTATCATATGACACGACATTTATTTGCATTAAAAGATTGACTAAAAAAAGTGTTTCCAAACAAGTTTTTGTGACATTGACATAGAATTTATGCACTAAAGTTAAATGAATAAAGATTGTTGACACATTTTGGTGTGCTAAAAAGGTTTTTTTTTTGTTGTTGTTGTTAATATTAACAACAGTTAATATTAACAGTTGTTAATATTATTGTGTAAAACCATGATGCAATTATTTATTTATTTTTACCCAGAAAGTTCAAAAGAACAGCATTTATTTAAAATAGAAATCTTTTGTAACATTATAAATATTTTACTATCTCTTTTGATCAATTTAATTGCAGAATAAAACTTAATTTCTTTGAAATTTCTCACTGACCCCAAACTTGAACAGTAGTCTATGTTTGTTATGCACTAAACACTACCTCTCAGTGCACTCATTTAAGGAGTATTTGTGGAGGGAACGGACAGAGCGAGATGTTATATCAGCCCAGGCCAGCATCCTATCTTCAGCTTGGCCTTTGTTATGAAGGATGTGCTGTGAAATGTTGTCACGGTAACAGCAGGATGTAAGAAACAGGACATCTTGCACATTGAATTCCTAATCAATGTTGAAGTACTTGAGTGTGAGGAGTGGGGTTAACCTGATCGCTGAGTTCACCTCCCCATCTCTGGACGAAATGAGGACACAAAGCTTTTCTTGTTGATGCTTCTGCATTAAAATTAGATTTTGGTGCAATAGTAATGCAAAATGAAAGTCCTTTTCTGTGTGTTTCCTTCACAGGTGGAGGTTCACGTTTTACCTGTACATATTTACTTACGGTGTGCGCTTCCTGAAGAAGGTAAACAATCTCTCTTGACTGAATAATTGATGGTCATTGTGAAACAGTACATCTTTTATGATTGACAAGTCGATACATCCATTATTCTGTTTAGCTCTCAGTCTTGTTGTTTCCATAAAACACTCCTGAGTTGTTGACAGGATGTTATCGAGCAGAAAAGCTTTGTTTTTTTCACAGCATTATCAAATAGATGCAGTGTCACAGTTTTTTATTTACTTATTTGGTATCACGACTACAAAATGCAGCAGCACACTTA
The DNA here is from genome assembly GCA_039654775.1 of Spinibarbus caldwelli. Taxonomy (NCBI): domain Eukaryota; kingdom Metazoa; phylum Chordata; class Actinopteri; order Cypriniformes; family Cyprinidae; genus Spinibarbus; species Spinibarbus caldwelli. The sequence continues at coordinate 5,239,087 of CM077232.1, forward strand.
GAGTTATTCTTCGTTTTGCCTTTCATCACCTCTTGGGGTTTTGCGGAGCGAACATGCAGACAAGATGAAGTTAGAGAGATGTCAGCTCTGATTTGATTTTGATTTTATTTGTTGTGTCGTACTGTGCGGTGAGAGACAGCATCCATAAACTCTCTTTCTCTCTCTCTGCCCTTGCTCTCATGAAGCTATTCATAATTCATCACTCTATCCATAATGCAGATTATTTTCCTCCAAGCAAACATGTTCAGAAGAACTGGCCGCATCTTTGACTCTTCAATGAAGCAATTAAAGGATAGTTCACACAGAAATAAAGATTCTCTCATCGTTTACTCAACATCATATTGTTCTAAACTAGAGCTGCACAGTATATCACAAATCGACTGGAATGGAGCGTCATAAGTCATATGCATTTTGATATGATTTTAATGCATTAATCAGTAAATTTTAAGTAGATGCAGCAGACTGATAAGATTATATATAAATATTTATCATTTATATCTATAATTTATATTTATATATAAAATTTGTTAAAAATATTAAAATATATATAAAAAATATTAAAATATATAAAATGCATATATTGTAAATGTAAATTTGTAAAAAATTATTAAAATATATATAAAAATTAAAATATATTAAATGTATATTAAAAATAAATATAAAAATATATTAAATATAAAAATAGTAAAATAATTTAGGCATACAGAAAGTGGAAAGTAAGCAAATAAAGATCATTTTTGAATAAACTGTTCCTTTAAATGAGTATGAAGCATCATTTGCACATTAATTCAAAACCAATGTTCCAAAAACGAGCATATTAGGGAACACATCTATAGTATTGTTTATGAACAGATGCAAATAGGTAATGCTGTGTGTCTTTGTACAAACTAGGCTAAAGGTGAACTGCTTGAACTTCCGTGATAGTGCACTATACTGAATGAGTTCATTTGCCTCAGATGGGACGCGTTTCTCCTGCTGCTGTTATTAATAGGAGCAGAAGTGGAAGTGGGCTAACATAAACCCTAAACAGACCTACAGCTCATACTGGCTCAAGGACTGAAGAACAGATTCACCTGTTGCGTTCATCTTAGTTAGGAAGAGTAGGTTTTTGAGAAATTGGTACTGGATTCTTGTCCTTGTCCTAAAAATGATTGGTCATGGGAAGACAAACACTATAAAGTGAAATGAAATGCAGCTCCACAATTGAATAAACTAAACGGAGAGTATTTGTTTACTCGCTGTCCGTTTGATGCAATGCAGAACAATAAAATTGGACACAACCGTGACCACTGAATTTTTCATCAGCTTTGGATCTGGAAGTGTTTTCCCCGATTCATTTTCTGCAAAGGCATTTGAATTTAGTGAAGCATTTGAACCCTTGAACCAAGCAAACTGCCTGAATCACAACAAAACAGAGTGTTAGCACTGAATAGATTTAACACGGAGAGTTGGTCAAAAAATTCATGGACATTTTAAGCACTATAAAGCACTTGTTTCTACTTGTCCTAAGGAGGATTTACCATAGTTCTTGCACAGTATTCATAGTTTATGTAATTTAAAGAATATATAATGATGTTACAGCATCAGACGTCTGTCCACAGGTTTTCTTATTCTCATATGTGGCCTTTGAGAAGGATGCTGTGAAGTTGCTAATTAGCCAAAAGTTGCGTTGGATTGGATCATATGTCAGTATTCTCAGAGCACAACAGCAGATCTCACAGGAAATCATCAGCTTCACAATACCAGGCTTTGATGCCAACTAACTTTCCTACATGATGTGGTTTATCGAGAGGGGAAAAAGTGAATTCAAAGCATTTCAATTATGTAGCTAGCACTGAGGATAATGACTGTATTTTCACACTTTGATGTAGCAGAATTCAAAAGCTCTTTCAAAAGACATTATCTTGTGTCTTTAGTGAAAAGCTCTGGAGATCATTTGTGTCTCTGTGTTTGATTTTAAAGAGCCCGTGGCTGTGGAACACCCGAGAGTGCTGGTACAACTACCCCTATCAGGTACATTTATACTGTCTGATATATCAATAACAATTATTAAATAGGTCATACTGTATCATGCTTTTTTTCTCTCTAAGTGTATGTTTACACGACAATGATTTACTAAAAACTGAAAAGTTTTTCCTTTTGCGTTCTTGAAAAGTTTCACATACTGACAAAAACATTGTTAAAACGATCCCCATTTACACAGGTCAGCGAAAATGACTGAAAACGCTATGTTATTCATACCAGGCAAATAGCTGGCGATGTCACTTTGTAAAGAAACACTACACGTCTGTGCAAATACCTATAGACTGTATGTATAATATGCATGTGCAAGATGTCACTGTTTCACAAATTCATGTTTTTGCAGTTTACATGGAGACAATAATGCTAACGTTTTCAAAAACTTGCACTTTGAAACATGTTTTTAAAAGTTTGCATTTTCAGGCCCCAAAATGCCGTTGCTGTGTTAACAGCCAAAAGTTTTCTATTTTTAGTTTCGGCAAAACGGTTATAGTTTAGTTTTTCATGACTATATTCCACCCTCTCTCACTCTTAGATCCTTTTTGAAAGTTAGTAACCATTGTGCATGGCAGTGCATTAACATTAATGTCAAACGGAATCAGATAATTCAGTTTTTACATTTCTAATGCAATTTTTAAGATCCTAAAGCAGGGATTCCCAAACTGGGGTTTACAGAACGTCATAAAAATATCCAATTAAAATATACATAATTTAAAAATAAAAATATTATATTTGACATTTAATTTTAAGTTAAAGAGTATTTAATATTTTATCAAATAAATTAAAAATACAAACAAAAAAAATTAATTTTATTTGTTTATCAGCATGTCATGTGACCATTAACCAGCATCAGAGAAGCATGAACATGCAAATGTTTTGTTAAAATCGAAATACTAAAGGAATAGTTCACCAAAAAATTTAAATTTGCTGAAAATGTACTCACTCTCAGGCCATCCAAGATGTAGATGAGTTTGTTTGTTCATCAGAACAGATTTGAAGAAATGTAGCATTACATCACTTGCTCACCAGTGGATCCTCTGCAGTGAATGGGTGCCGTCAGAATGAGAGTCCAGCTGATAAAAACATCACAATAATCCACAAGCAATCCACACCACTCCAGTCAATTAATTCACATCTCGGGAAGTGAAAAGCTGTGTGTTTGTAAGAAACAAATCCATCATTAAGATGTTTTTAACTTTGAACCATTGCTTCTGGCTAAAATAGAAGTCCTCTATCCACAATATTGCTTTCTCCAGTGAAGAAGTTGTCTCGTCTGAATCAGGAGAGAAATATGCACAGATCAAGCACCGTTTACAAGCCAAAACAGCTCTACACAAATATGTTGGTGGATTTTGATGCGAGACAACAGGAGATGGACTTTTTCACTGGAGGAAGCGTTACTATGAATTATAGAGTCATATTTTGGCCAGAAGGGACAGATTAAAGTTAAAACGCCTTAATGATGGATTTGTTTCTTAGAAACTTAACTATTTAACTTGCATTTTTGGTCAGAGGAGTTCAGCGGCCAAAAAAGTTTGGGAATCCCTGCTGAAAATACTCATTAGGGCTGCTGTATGTGTGGTTTTGTGTTGCTGACTGTATTGTGTCTGACTTTTATAGCCGTTAACTGTGGATTTGCATTACTACTACATACTGGAGCTGTCCTTCTATCTGTCGCTGCTCTTCTTGCAATTCACAGACATCAGAAGAAAGGTACGTTAACCGTGAGTTTTCAGCCTCAGATAAAACTCTTCTTCATCTTCAGAGCATCAGTATTGGGCTGCTGGCAGCAGTTACTGCACATCTGAACTTGAAAAATAGCTTTGTGGAAGGCAGCGAGCGATGCTTTGGTCTAGTTAGACGCGTCTGCTGCAGTTTCTCGTGAGGAGGAGGATCGTGCTGGGTTTATTAGCAGCGACGTGCAGGTCTCTTGTTTCCTCTGCTTTGCAGGGGCTGAAAGGTTTTCTGGTTTCGGGGAACTTCCTTTTAATCGTGTGAAATCATGACCACTAATAACTGCTGCCACTTAATTTCAGCTGAAGCTTGCGGTGTTTAATATTCAGTGTGTTCTGATATTCATATAAGGTTATGAAAAAAAAATGCATATTTATGATCAGTATGCATGATGTTCATTTATATGCAAGATTTAGATGAGTTTCTTTATGAATGCATTGTCATGTGCATAAATTGCAGTTTTTAAATTAACATTTGGAAAATATTGCAAGTCAATGGGTGCCTGACAAATTATGCTGATTTATCTGGAAATTAAACTTTTGCAGTATAAATTGTTGCAAATTATTTTCAGCTTTGGTATTTTGATAATACAGGAGCAAGTAAGTGTGAAAAGTGGGAATACTGTTTAAAATGTTGTTGTATATTAAGCACAGTAAATAAATTAATAAATACTCTATCATTCTAAAGGTTGGGGTTAATAATTTTTTTTTTTTTTTTTTTTTTTTTTTTTTTTTTAAGAAATTCAGCAAGGATGCATTAAATTGCTCTAAAGCAGGGGTGTCAAACTCAGTTCCTGGAGGGCCGAAGCTCTGCAGAGTTTTGTTCCAACCCTGCTCCAACACACAAACCATGTAGTTTTTAAATAAGCATGAAGGACTTAATTATCTGGAACAGGTGTGTTTAATTAGGGTTGGAGCTAAACCAGAGATTGTCAACTATAGGGAGATGAGAGGGTCTGTATTACTTACTATTGGAGAAAGCGTAACGGTCAACTTGGATCACGGGTCCCTTAATAACCAATCAGATTACAGCCGTGACGTCAGAATTTTAGTCCGAGATGTGCAACACTCATTGGCCGTTTACGGATCCCGTAGGAATGAATGTAAGTGCCGTAAGTTGAATCACACCTGTCGCAAAAAGTCAGTGACTTCTCTTATAAAACAGAATTTTTTTCGTGGTAAACTCTAAAAATAGTATTGTTTAAAAAAAAAAGTATTGTTTAGTGTAAAACATGTTGAAGATTAGCAGATAGGCTTTCAATTCATTAAATGATAAGCTGTTTCCTCTAAAAAGCTGTTTATGCAGTGTAGTGAAGCCTCTCCTCCATTGGCATCCATTCAGAAAAACGGCCTCCTTTCCCACGTACTGAACAGACCGGAAGCGTTAGCTTTAGCCGTTACGCTTTTTTGGCTAATGGTTGCAGGCTTGCCTGTTAGTGGCTTTGTCTAAACTCTGCAGGGCTCCGGCCCTCCAGGAACTGAGTTTGACACCCCTGCTCTAAAGTGTCAGTAAAGGCTTTTATATTGTTACAAAAGATTTGCATTTGAAATAAATGCTGCTCTTTTGAATCTGCTATGCATCAAAGCATCCTGAAAAAAATACAGTATGACAGTTTCCACAAAAATATTAAGTAATGCAACTTTTTTCAACATTGATAATAAAAAGAAATGTTTTTTGGGCAGCAAATCAGCATATTAGAATGATTTCTGAAGGATCATGTGACACTGAAGACTGGAGTAATGATGCTGAAAATTCAGCTTTGATCACTGGAATAAATTATATTTTAAACTATATAGGCCTATTAAAATAGAAAAGTTATTTTAAATTATAATATTTTACAAAATTGCTGTTTTTCTGTATTTTTGATTAAATAAATTTATCCTTGATGATCACAAGACACTTCTTTCAGAAACATATATAAAATCTCAATGATCTCAAACTTTAAATAAATGAATAAATAAATAAATAAAATAATAGCTAAGTACCTAAAGTAAGGAATCTTTTTTGTGCTCATGGACCAAATCATTTTGGGAAACTGTCATACATTTGCATTTAGGATGATTTTTTGACAAACAATAAATGATAAAGCGTTTTTTCCTAACCAGCTTCAGTTAGACAATCTGTCAGTTGCACTGTTTGTTCAGGCTGCACTGGGTTGCCCCACCCACCACCAAATCTCATTGGTCCAAAATCCTGCCTCACATAATTCATAATGCTACATTAACATCATTTATCTTCTGTTTGGCTGTTATTGCACCATGGTACACATCATTTCTGCTTTTAGTGTGGACAGGCAAATTACTTGACGCATTCACTTCTCATGCTGCGCCTGTTTGGGACACAACGTCATTCTTAAACAAATGTCATGTAAACGAATGCAAATGTAAACAAGTAAAATCCAGACTGCCCTCAGCGCTCTCAAAAGCTTCATTGAGCTCCGCAGGCTGTGTAATTGTCCTGTGTTGATTACGGCAGTGCGGTCTCAGTGTAAAAGTGCTCTCCTGCAGCTGACATGAGCTCTCTATCGCAGCCGTACTGATTTTGTGGCGTAACGCAGGAGAAGCTCAGCCTGTGTGTTTGAACAGGTGGACGCTTGCTCTCAAAGACTCCTTGAAATCAGTTAGCACCTGCAGTCTATGCTTTATAGATGTTCTTTCTCTTCTTTCCTTCATAAGCCCCTAGTGCCAGACTCATGCACTCAGCCGCTCTCATTTCTCTGCTCACTGTTGACATGTTTTTCTGTTTTTAGTGTGTGCAAGGCAACAACATACTGGTTAAGGTTTGTTGGAAACCGGTAACTCCACATATTAAACTTCTGCAATTAATTTCATATATTTGCGCACACACAATTTTTTTTTTAATTTTATATATATATATATATATATATATATATATATATATATATATATATATATATATATATATATATATATAATATAAACTCAATCGTTAATTACTAAAATTATAAAAAACTTCTTACTTGACATAAAAAAAATTACTTATGAAATAGAATACAAAAAACTTAAACTTTACATATTTATACAATACAAATATGTATCAAGGTTATTATGGTACTAATGAAACATTAAAAAATTTCTTTACTTGAAATAAAATTGTAAACATTAACTGATATTAAATAAAATATTTTAAAAACTTACTTATCAAGCTTATTATTGTTAATTACTAAAACCATGAATAAATTTCTTTACTTGAAACAAAAAAAATAAATATAACTGAAACTTATTTTATTTCAGCTATTTGCCAAGGCAACATATCTTATTTACATTTAGTTTAAGTACTAATTTAAAAAACTAAATAATACATTAATTATAACATACATAAATGTTATAATATATAAATACATAGTATTATATTATATAAATACATATGTACATAAATTATAATAATTACCTAATTATATTAATAATTTATCTAATTAAAAATGTTTATATTTATGTCTATATAGTTAGTTTATATAAAATGTTTTTATTTAAATTTTTTTATATATATTGTATATTGTTTTTTCCATGTACAGTTGACTGCAAACAAGACAATGTAACAGTAAAAAAAAAAAAAAAAACACTGCAACTCAAAACCTACGTACAACCTAAAACTCTATCTAAAAACTTTTTTTTTTCTGCCTTGCATGTCCGTCTGTTCCTTCAGGAAATGCAAATCTTGTTTTTCTTTGCTCTCTCCTTTCAGTTTTTTTCCGTGCACGCATTGAGGATGTGCTCTGCCCCATTCCCACCAGTGTGCCCCTTCTCTTCGTTTGCCATGCTTCCATTCTGTTTTTCACCCCACTGCACTTCCTCTTCATCTTCGTCTTCATCATCATCATCAACCAGCTTACTGAGTCAGTGCAATCCCACGATGCCACAGGGGAGCATGCAACACCTGGCCTCTTAACAGCTTTCTTCAACAGGATTTCCTCAGTGCGAATAGAGTGTGAGGACACTGAAGGCTCCTTCTTTATCTATGTGATTCATTAGGTAGCAGTGTTTGACAATGAAGCCGTTTCATTTGAATAAGGCTTTTGGATGCATGTTAAATATGCACAAATGATCAAGTCCTGTAGTTACTAATATAGTGACATGCTGTATCTATATGGAAGTGTTTATGGGAAAATGTTTGCAGTCCTTCCTTAGTCCTGTTTTGCAGTACATTTTGGACTCTTAAAAGCCTGAATATGCTTGTGTTGTAATTTAAAAACACTATTTATATAAAGAGTGTAAGAGACTTCAAGAGAGAAATATATTTGGTCAAGCTCAGACACATAAACATTTTTAATTATAGCTTGATCATTTACACAATGGCAAGAAAATGAATCAAATGACTAACAAGTATGAAATAAAGAGCTACTGTTAGTCATTCATTGCTCAGTCAGGGTTTAGCAGTTGAAGTCAGTGCTTTCATGAGGGAGTCAGCTTGAAGCAGTGTAATCTTGTCAGTATAATATTTATATACTAAAAATCGGTTTTTATTAATAAATATTTGTTAATATTAATATGGTTTTTATTAATATTTTAAATTTGTTTTTATATTATCAGTGTTCATTTTCATTTGTTATATTAATTTTGCAGCATGTTTTTGTCATTTTATTTTTTTTATTTTTAAAATGTTTCTATATAGGTCTTAGTTTTTTTTATTTCAGTTTTAGATATTACAGTACAGAAATGTCTTGGCCACAGTTTGAAAAAACATTTTTTTTTTTTTTTTTTATACTTCGTATTTCTGTTTTATATTTTCAGTACAAATTTATTTTACTTCAAATTACAATATTTATGTTTTTAGTTTTTATTTTACTTTTAGTTAACAGTTATAACCTGATGATTAAAAATTCACATTTGTGTTCATTTTAATTGTGATATTGTGATTTTAAAAAAAAAGTAACTAATGATATAATTTTAATATTTGATCCATATATTAAAACATATGATGAGAACAGGAAAATGTACTGCATAGCAGGAATGTTTGTCTTGTAGGTTTAAAGGACATGAAACATTTACACTTCCCGTGTGACTTCCTGCAGGACTTTCTCCTGATGTTCCTGCATCATGTGGCCACCATCTCTCTGATCACCTTCTCATATGTGAATAACATGGCTCGAGTGGGAACGCTGGTCATGTGCCTGCATGATGCTGCCGACGTCCTGCTGGAGGTGACTTCCTCTTACAGCCATCAAAACTGCTGAAAAAGACACAATGAATTATTAGTATACATGTCAAAACCTACAGCAATAGGAATTCATTAGTAGATAAGTTTTAAAGTTACAGATTCTAATTTTAATGTTGGAAAGTTAGCTGGCTGATCTATCAACTGCATGATCATTTTTAAAGCGTAGTCCACCCAAAAATACAAATTATTTATTATTTATTCCCACTCATGTTCTTCCAGACTTATATGACTTTCTTTCCTCTGGGAAAATCACAGCTGTCAAGCTCCAAAAAGTACAAATAAACACCACAAAAGTACTATAAATGTAGTCAGTATGACTTAAGCTCTATATTCCAGATTTTTATGACCAAAAAAATTTAAGTCCATGTTCACTGGTAATATTGATATTTTCATTTCTGAGTGAGCGATTCCGTTAATCATTGCACTGACTGCTAGAAATGGTTTTGAGACGATGTTAAAACAGCAAGTCTTAATTTGACTCCAATATCAGAAGTGTTATTTAATATATAATAATAAATAAATAAATATAATTAAATAGAATATAAATATTTAATTTAAGATATAAATAAAAATAAAAACAAATATAAGTAAATAAATAACATAGGAAATATATAATTTATTTATTAATATATAATAATAAATACAGTTTAAATAAAATGTTAAATGAAATATAACACATAAAAACAGTATATATAAACAAATATAAATAAGTAAACAAATAATTAACAGGTAATATGTTATTTATTAATATATAATAATAAATAAATACAATTTAAATAAAATATAACAAATAAAACTTAATACTTAAAACTAAATAAAACTATTTAAAAAAAAAACCTATAATATTTATTTATTTATTTACTCCATATTATCTGTCACATTATTTTGTACAATCAGGAATCAAGATAGGTGATGCAAGATGTGCTATTTACATGCATTAATGTCTGTCATGTTGATATTAATCATGCAGCAAATCTGTGTTTGCAGGCTGCAAAAATGGCCAACTACGCCAAATGCCAGAGACTCTGCAACGTCCTGTTCGTCATGTTTGCCCTGGTGTTCATCAGCTCCAGGCTGGGAGTATATCCTGTATGGTAAGACAGTCCTGCCAGTAACAGATGATGAGAGCCTCTCGTTCTCATCTGTATATCTCAATTCTTCTATTTTAACATCTTTTCCAGCATTTTCATTTCAGGTTTTGACACCTTCAGTCAGTGTTGTTGCCAAGTAATAGTTACTATGGCTACAGCAGTAGTGTTGAGATGTGGACGGGTTCAGAATGAGAGAAGCAGATGGCCTCGTGCTCTTTACAGCTATAATAGGCATTTAATCACTCAAAGAAATAGCACTGTGCTTTAATAAAACCACTATTTTTAACTTGATTTTATTAGACCATTTAGACAGTTTAACAGCTCAAATAATTAACAGGTTTTTGGCAAAAATTGAGTTACGCATTTGTTTGTGACAATGTTACACCAAGAAATAATTACAGCTATTATAGTATATTATATTAAGTTATATTATTAACAATAATTATTAATTACTAAAACTAGTAAAAAATATTTTTTACAGAAATAAATCTGATAAAACATATATTGGATGCAAAACTTACATTTTAGCATTATTTGACTAACTTTTTGTATTGAAATACTATTACAGTTTTTATTAATATTTTGAATCCGTTTTTATTTTTGTTACATTTCTATTTTAGTTAAAGTTTTAGTCATTTTGTTGTGTGCTTTTGTTTTTTTTTGTTTGTTTTTTTTTGTAAAAGGTTTTTTGTAGTTTTTTTTATATGCTTATTTAATTTTTATATAATTATAATCATTTTAAAATAATGTTTATGTCAGTTTTGGTTATTTTAGTACATTGAGGAACACTAAAAAGAAAAAAAACTTGCCTTGGCAACTAACTGAAATAAGGTTTTTTATATTTCAATTTATTTCTGTTTATTTTATTTCAAGTTACATAAACTACACTAACAAAATTACAAAAACTAAATTAAAAAATGGAAACATGAAATATGAAAATATAAGATAAAAGCTTATATATATATATATATATATATATATATATATATATATATATATATATACACACACAGTCATGGCCAAAAATATCGGCACCCTTGGTAAACATGATCAAAGGCAGCTGTGAAAATTCATCTACATTGTTAATCCTTTTGATCTTTTACTTTAAAAAAATCACAAAAAATCTAACCTTTCATTGGATAATAAGAAATTAAAATGGGGGGAAATATCAGTAAGAAATAAATGTTTTTCTCAAATACACGTTGACACAATTATTGGCACCCCTAGAAATTCTTATGAGTAATATATCTCTGAAGTATATTCCCATTCATATTCACAATTTTGAGCACTCCAGGGTGATTATGAACATGAAATTATCCAGCCATGGCTTCCTGTTTCACAGAAATATAAATAGGAGGGAAAACAAAGCCCAAATTCCCTTAATCATCCATCACAATGAGAAAAACCAAAGAATATATTTCTGATGTGCAGTAAAAGATAATTTAGGTTCACAAATTACTGAAGTGGCTTTAAGAAAAGAGCTAGAGCAGTGAAAATTCCCATTTCCACCATCAGGGCAATGATTAAGAACTTCCAATCAACATAAAATGTTACGAAACTGCCTGGAAGAGGACGTGTGTCTATATCGTCCTAATGCACGGTGAGAAGGAGAGTTTGAGTGGCTAAAGACTCTCTGAGGACCACAGCTGGAGAATTGCAGAAAATAGTTGAGTCTCAGGGTCAGAAAACCCTAAAAAAAAAAAAAAAATAAAAAAAAAAAAAAACATTGTCAAACCGCACCTACATCATCACATGTTGTTTGGGAGGGTTTTAAGAAAAATTCTCCTCGCTCATCCAAAAACAAACTCCAGCATATTCAGTTATCAGACACGGCTGGAACTTCAAATGGGACTGGCTTCTATGGTCAGATGAAACTAAAAAATGAGCTTTTTAGCTGCAAACACTCAAGATGGGTTTGGTGAACACAGGGATAAAAAGTACCTCATGTGTACAATGAAATATACTGCTGTATTTTTGATGTTGTGGGCCTTTATTTCTGCTGGAGGTCCTGGACATCTTGTTTAGACACATGGCATCATGGATTCTATCAAATATCAACAGATAAAAGATCAATAAGTGACTGACTCTGTTAGAAATCTTATAATGGGCCATGTTTGGATCTTCCAACCGTACAATAATCCAAACACAAACCTCAAAAACAACACAAAAATGGGTCACTGAGCACAAAACCAAGCTTCTGCTATGGCCATCCAGTCCTCTGACCTGAACCCTATAGAAAATGAGTGGGGTGAACTGAAGAGAAGAAGCACCAACATGGAGCTGGGAATCTAAAGGGTCTGGAGTGATTCTGGATGAAGGAATGGTCTCTGATCTCTTGTCAGGTGTTCTCTAACCTCATCAGGCATTATAGGAGAACATTGAGCTGTTAAACTGGCAAATGGAGGTTTCAAAAAGTATTGAATAAAAGGGTGCCGTTAATTGTGGCCAATGTCTCTTAGAGAAAAACATTTATTTCATAATGATATTTCCCCCCATTTTAAATTCTTATTATCCAATGAAAGGTTAGATTTTTGTGAATTTTTTTTTTAAATAAAAGATCAAAAGGATTAACAATACAGATTATTTTTTTATTTATATATATATATATATATATATATATATATATACACACACAGATGCATCTAAAAAAATTTTAATATCGTGAAAAAGTTCCTTTTTTCTTGTAACTTATGTCAAAACGTGACACTTTCATATACTCTAGATTCATAACATGTAAAGTAAAACATTTCAAAAGTGTTTTTGTTTTAATTTTGATGATTAGAACTTACAGCTCATGAAAGTCAAAAATCCAGTATCTCAAAATATTAGAATATTTCCTAAGATCAATCAAAATAAGGATTTGCAATACAAAAAAGTTCAAGTTCTTTAAAGTATGTTCATTTATGCACTGAGTACATGGTCGGGGCTCCTTTAGCACAAACTCCAGCATCAGTGAGGTGTGGCATGGAAGCGATCAGCCTGTGGCACTGCTGAGGCACTATTGAGCCTTCAGCTCGTCTGTATTGTTGGATCCACTATTTCTCATCTTTCTCTTGAAAATATCCCATAGATTCCATATGGGGTTCAGGTCAGGCATGTTGACTGGCCAATCAAGCACAGTAATATCATGGTCAGCAAACCACTTGGAAGTAGTTTTGGCACTGTGAGCAGGTGCTAAAGTCCTGCTGGAAAAGGAAATCAGCATCTCCATAAACCTTGTCAGCAGATGGAAGCATAAAGTGCTCCAAAATCTCCTGGTAGACGGCTGCATTGACTTTGGACTTGATAAAACACAATGGACCAACACCAGCAGACGTCACGGCACCCCAAATCATCACTGACTTCAGAAACTTCACACTGGACTTCAATCAGCTTGGACTCTGTGCTTCTCCAGTCTTCCTCCAGACTCCAGACCTTGATTTCCAAATGAAATGCAAAATTTACGTTTATCTGAAAAGAAGACTTTGGACCACTGAGCAACAGTCCAGTTCTTTTTCTTCTTAGCTCAGGTAATATGCTTCTGACGTTGTTTCTGTTTCAGAAGTGGCTTGGTAGCTCTTTTCTTGAAGACGTGTGAGCGTGGTGACTCTTGATGCACTGAATCCAGCTTCAGTCCACTCCTTGGGAAGCTCTCCCTAGTGTTTGAATCGGCTTTGCTTGACAGTATTCTCAAGCTTGCGGTCATCCCTGTTGCTTGTGCACCTTTTCCTACCCAGTTTCTTCCGTCCAGTCAACTTTGCATTTAACATGCTTTGATACAGCACTCTGCGAACAGCCACTCCTTTCAATAATGACCTTCTGTGACTTGCCCTCTTTGTGGAGGGTGTCAATGATTGTCTTCTGGACCATTGCCAAGTCAGCAGTCTTCCCCATTATTGTGGTTTCAAAGAACAAGAGATACCCGGAATTTATACTGTAGGGAAGGTCATTTAATGACACTGAAATGTAAATATTCTAATATTTTGCGATACTGGATTTTTGACTTTCATGAACAAAAAACAAAAAAAACTTTTGAAATGTTTTACTTTACATGTAATGAATGTAGAATATATGAAAGTTTCACTTTTTGAAATAAATTACAAGAAAAAATTTACTTTCAAAATAATTAATTTTCTAATTTTAAGCATCTAATTTTTTGAGATGCACCTGTGTGTGTGTGTGTGTGTGTATGTATATATATATATATATATATATATATATATATATATATATATATATATACAGGTGCATCTCAATAAATTAGAATGTCGTGGAAAAGTTCATTTATTTCAGTAATTCAACTCAAATTGTGAAACTCGTGTATTAAATAAATTCAATGCACACAGACTGAAGTAGTTTAAGTCTTTGGTTCTTTTAATTGTGATAATTTTTGCTCACATTTAACAAAAACCCACCAATTCACTCAACAAATTAGAATACTTCATAAGACCAATAAAAAAAAAAAATTTTAGTGAATTGTTGGCCTTCTGGAAAGTATGTTCATTTACTGTATATGTACTCAATACTTGGTAGGGGCTCCTTTTGCTTTAATTACTGCCTCAATTCGGCGTGGCATGTAGGTGATCAGTTTGTGGCACTGCTGAGGTGGTATGGAAGCCCAGGTTTCTTTGACAGTGGCCTTCAGCTCATCTGCATTTTTTGGTCTCTTGTTTCTCATTTTCCTCTTGACAATACCCCATAGATTCTCTATGGGGTTCAGGTCTGGTGAGTTTGCTGGCCAGTCAAGCACACCAACACCATGGTCATTTAACCAACTTTTGGTGCTTTTGGCAGTGTGGGCAGGTGCCAAATCCTGCTGGAAAATGAAATCAGCATCTTTAAAAAGCCGGTCAGCAGAAGGAAGCATGAAGTGCTCCAAGATTTCTTGGTAAATGTGTGGCTTACCCTCCTTGTGAAGGGTGTCAATGATTGTCTTCTGGACAACTGTCAGATCAGCAGTCTTCCCCATGATTGTGTAGTCTAGTGAACCAAACTGAGAGACCATTTTGAAGGCTCAGGAAACCTTTGCAGGTGTTTTGAGTTGATTAGCTGATTGGCATGTCACCATATTCTAATTTGTTGAGATATTGAATTGGTGAGGTTTTGTTAAATGTGAGCCAAAATCATCACAATTAAAAGAACCAAAGACTTAAACTACTTCAATCTGTGTGCATTGAATTTATTTAATACACAAGTTTCACAATTTGAGTTGAATTACTGAAATTAACTTTTCCACGACATTCTAATTTATTGAGATGCACCTGTGTGTATATATATATATGTATGTGTGTATATATATATATATATATATATATATATATATATATATATATATATATATATATATACACACACACACGCACACGCACTCTCTCAAATTAATTACATACTATACTATAACTACTATAACTGAATATAAATACTACTAATAAAATAACACTGCAGTAGAGACATATTGTTAATAAAAGTATAGCGAAGTATGAACACACACTTAATTGTCTACATGCAACAAAATCCAAGACTTATTTTTTTCATGTATCATTTTTTGATGTTTTTTTACATGGTCAGAGACATACAGCAAGCATAATATAAACTATAACTTGCTGGCAGTTGCTGACAGGAGAAGGATGCATATGAACTCCATTTCACTTGCATCTGCAATCGCTGCATTACAACAAAGTAAAACATTTCTATATTTCTGTATTAAAAGCATTAAAATACACAGTTTTATTACAGCCACAAGACTTAAATGTGCAATCATCCAAAGGATGCATATGCAATCTTTCTGCTTCCTGCTGATGCATTAGCGTTTACACATCTAAATGTGGTTTGATCCAATCACGTTTTGGACCCCATCTACACCTGTATTTAGTGCGGCTGATGTTAGCAGCAGGTGTAACGGCTCTCGCTTCTTCAACTTTCACTTCTGTGGCTGTTTCAGATCCATTATTCATTTGACTTGATTCTGTTCTTCAGAATGAGTCATCTGTGCTTTTTCCTCTCGTTTTGCTCATTAATCATTTAGTGCCGGGAAGACGTTTTATTCACTCACCTCATCTAAGTGTCTGCTGTGGCTTTTGAGTACTTCATTGTGTGACTCTAATGGAATTAGAGAAACGGTCTAATCTGGATTCGGCTGAGTAGCCGCGTGAGGAACCGATGATGGATGTGACGTCTCCATCTTAAGTCTCTGGTCTTCTGAGAGTCCTTACTGTTATTTAGTGATGATTATGAAATCGCCTTGACAGAGCTGTTGTCACAGTCTCTGTATTCAATTATATATTTCATGTAAATTCTGATTCAGTCTCATTTTGTAGGTTGAGATTTGTTCATCTTGTACTACAGGTGGAAGCAATGAAGTCTGACCTTTTATTAAAGAGTAATCACTACCACTCATTTGCTTTACATTTGATCTAGAGATCTGCAGAATCTGAAATATTGCTTCAGTGTTTTACAGACATCATTTGTATACTTAGTTTTAAACTTTGTCCTAAAACAATGAAGTCCTAAAAGGGTTTATTTCCAGATCTACTGTAGATTTTGAATCACAGATATTCAGTGAGATCTTAGACTTCTTGGGGGAAAAAAAAAAAAACTTTATGCAGATGCAGTATCATTTGATGCAACAAATGTAAATGAAAGTAAATTGTTTGTTAATATTTTCTACTATTAATAAGTACAATAATCTGTTAATATTATAGTATTTATTTTGAATTAGCTTTTATTTTTATATTTTCAATTTTAATTTTAAGTTTTAGTGATTTTAAAATGTGCTTTGGTCAGTTTTATTAATATTAAAGTATTTATTCATATTGTGAATTAGTTTTTATTTTTATATTTTCAGTTCATTTTAAGTTTTAGTCATTTTATATGGTGCTTTTGTCATTTTTATTAATAGTAATTTATTAATATTAAAGTATATATTCATACTGTGAATTAGTTTCTATTTTTATATTTTCAGTTCATTTTAATTTTTAAGTTTTAGTGATTTTAAAATGTGCTTTTGTCATTTTTATTAATGGTAATTTATTGATATAGTATTCTGAATTAGTTTTTTTTTTTTTTTAGTTTTCTTTTTCTTATTTTTAGCTTTTAATTTTCTAGTTTAGTTTTATTTTCAAGTTCTAGTAATTCTGTGCATTGCTTTTGTGATTTTCTGTTTATCTATAGATTTACTTTCGATTTTTTTGATTTTTCGTAATTTCAGTACTTCAGTTTTATTCCAGTTAGTTGCTGAGCCAATGTTTCTAATTTTCATTCGTGTTTTTTTTTTGTTTTGTTTTGTTTTGTTTTTTTTCATCTAATATTTATATATTATTTCAGCTTTATTTCAATTAACCAAAACCATTTTAATAGCTAAACCCAACAAAACCTCTATTTGGGAACATCCTCATTTGTAGTAACAATATATGAATAAAATAAATTTATTCTACATTATTTATAATTATATGAAAACAATTAAAGTCTATGATGTCCCTCCTTTTAAGTAAGTACACACCTAGTACGTTTGTTGACTGAAGTACGTGAAGATACATTATGCATTGGTTCAATCTACACACAAACTTTCCGTGGCATAAAAACCGATTCAGCAGCAACGTTGAATGACATGGAACAGTAGATCACCTGTACTGACGTTCATATATCTGTAGGGCAACCAGAACTAGTAACGTCTACTAGTGCAGTGGCTGGTGACGTGCAGCAAAGACAATGGCAGGGTTTATTTTGAAGCCATGTTTGTTGAATAGTTGTCCTAATGAAATATCCTATATTGTTGTAATGAAATGTGTGTTTGCAGGATTTTAAACAGCACCGTGTTTGAGAGCTGGGAGATCGTCGGGCCGTACCCCTCGTGGTGGGTGTTTAACGTGCTGCTCGTCCTGCTGCAGGCCCTGCACACCTTCTGGTCGTACCTCATAGTGCGCATTGCCTGCAGGGCCATCTCCAGAGGAAAGGTGAGACTCCAGAAAAACACAACTCGCCATATCCTCCATCACTTTAATTGCTAAAGACTCTAATTTATCTTATGCATTCATTTAGCAAAGTTATGGTCACGTGACAGATCTTTCACATTATTGAGTAGATCAGATAATTTCAGTTTATCTTTAGCCCTATTCAGACAATAGTTGTTTCTCACGGGGACATCTGCTAATAAATTTTGAATGGCTCCTCAGTGATAACTCATGCATTTGGATGAAGCCTTATTCTCGGTAGATGAGTGATTTCTGTGATCCTACAAACCCAGAAATGCATTTCTGTCTGGTCAATCACATGTTAAGCATGACACAAATAATCAGAAGTTATTTAAATATCCTATTTAATTATATGAACTGGATTGACACCCTGTGCTTTAAATCGTTTTGTCTTGCATTTTATTTCAAAATGATGGATGCAGCCTCTACAAAATGTTCAACTATTTGGTCAACTAGTAAAATGCATTAAAATTAGTTGCAATTAAATAAATTAGTTGCATAAGGCCAAATTTATATATTGCATACCTTTTGCTGCCCAGTTCAAAACTTTGTGATTTTGTCGTCTTTTTTCTTTTACTTCTTAAGAGCTCCCACTCAGTGTAGTGAACTTTTCTTCTTCTAAACAGTTTCCAGCATTTCAGTAATAAAAAAAAAAAAAGTGTCTATATTTAAAATGCATGCACATTACCACAAAGCACAGCAGTTATCAAGGATTTACAAAAGACGTGGATTCATATGGCAATTAAATTACCACTTGACCTCTGTGCTTGTCAAAAAAAAAGTAAGTAATTCAGATGAGAATTTTGGGAGTAAAAACACCAACATTCTGGATTCAGACAGCAATAAAATCACCATCTAACCCCTGTTAATGTTGAAATGACTTGCTTCCCCATGAGAAACAATTTCTGTCCGTTCATGAAGGGTGTAAACAGTTAACATGTAGTCTTTGTAGTTTTCAAAGTCAGCATGAAAGAAACTTGACTCTATTTTTACTTTAGTACATGTTCCTAGTCTTATTGTGAATGATTAACTTAGTGTATTTTATCAAAAAAAAAATTCTTCATAGTCATTCAAAAAATGCAATAAATTGCTTTTAAATTGGTCACCAAGCCGAAGCAGCAAAATTCATATCAATATTTATAACTGTTAAAAGATTGCAATTACAAATAAAACATCCATTATTGCTTATGTACACACACATACTTCATATGTGTAAAGTCTCTCCATATTGTTTCATAAAAACAAAACAAACAAAAATTATGTAAATGTATATTTTAACAGAGTATTTTAATATGAGATAATGAGAGATGTTAAATAAATTGCTACTTGCATTAAGTGACCATCATCAGAGAATTGGTGATTGATAAAATCACGTTTTTCTTTTTATGTTGGGAGTAGCGTTTCATGTTGATATAACTCAGATTGTTACATGATTGCTTGATTAATTGCTATCAAACTGTGTTCACTATCTGCAGTATTTTAACCTGATGTTTATTCTGTATTTCTTCCGTTTATGTGCTTTTTCTCTCTTCTTTGCCTTTATCGCTGCCATCAAAGGCGGGAAAATGGAATCCTTTACATGTAAGTAGGTGATTGAAAAAAGGGTTTGGTGCAAAATTGCCATAAATTAGCAGCAAAACCATCATTTTCCTGTGCATGGACACGTTAAACTTCTCAGAGTTACGTTTATGGAGTCTGTTTCTCAGAAACACAATCATTCAAAAGTTTGGGGTCAGGAGATTTTTTTCAAAGAAATTAAGAGTTTTATTCAGCAAGGACACATCAATTTGATCAAAAGTGACAGTAAAGACATTTAAAATGTTACAAAAGATTTCTATTTTAAATAAATTCTGTTCTTTTGAACTTTCTATTCATCAAAGAAACCAAAAGCAAAAAAAATCAGCTTTGCATCACAGGAATGAATAAATATTACATTTATGTAATAAAAATATATTCAGATAGAAAACAGTTTTTTTTATAATAATATTTCACTATACTGCTGTTTTTACTGTATTTTTGATCAAATAAATGCAGCCTTGGTGAGCAGAAGAGACTTCCATCAGAAACATTAAAAAGTCTTACTGACCTCAAACATCTAAACATGCCAAAAACTGTCAAACATGGGTGATTTGAAGCAAACAGTCACTTCTAATTATTAAAATATAGTGCTAGATATAGTAAATACTGTGATCTTAATCATCTCTTTACCCTTCCTAGGTGTCAAAGGATGACCGCAGTGACATTGAGTCCAGCTCTGATGAAGACGAGGTTCTTCCTCCTCCTCAGAAACACCACACTAACGGGACCAACGGCGCCCATGGCACCAACGGCTACCTGTCCTCATCCCCGTGCCCAGACGAACACTAAAGACGTTTCACTGGGCCCCAGCTGCATCACTCTCCGTTGTGTCAAATCATTTATGAACATTACCGGTCCTGTACTGGAACTTCTCAATAATGTGAATGCGGTTCTGTTTGGGTTGGTTGCTTTTCACCATTTCCCCCAGATGTTTTGTGTTCCATTTGTTGGCTTTTGTTTTTGTGGTTGTTTATCCTGCGACATTTGTTATCGAAGCACCTTTTAGATTCAGTGCGGCTCACTCTTTTCCTTCGAGCAGGTGAATGAAAGCACCGTTCTTTCTTTCATAATCACGTGAGCATGCTGCTGCGGTCATGTATTCTGGAATCATGGGAACAGTAGTTTTCTTGGATTAGTGTTTTTTTCTATTTATTCATTTTTTTTTATATCTTTAATAAATTTGCATTTTCTGTTTGTTTTTTTTTTGGTTTTTAAACATGTTCCCCTTTTCCATGACGAGATGTTGGTGCTGGAGCTGGTGCCCAATCTAGAACCGCTCTGGGTGTGAATCCTAAAAGCATTATTAGCCAACTATGGTCACAAGTTCCAAACATTTGAAAAAAGCATCACAAAGTTGTTCAGCTCTCCGTCTGTGCTTAGAAGCATTTCTCAGCTAACAAAAATATGTTCTATGAATGTTTTGCTAATATTCCCATTAAGTTATTAAAATGGTCTTTGAATGTTCAAAATTTACAGTTTTTAAATGTTAATGTTAATAACGTTAGCAAAAAATTAGATTCATGACACATTCATGAAAATTCATTCTTTTTCTCTGAAATGTTGAATATTCATTCAAGCTTTTTAAATATTACTACTTGTTTCAGAACGTTCAACAGTAACATTCCCATTATGTTTGCAAAATTATGAAATTAACTGTTGATGTTCGTATAACCAAGAATTTTTTTTTTTTTTTGGACATTTTGAATGTTCATAGAAAATTGGAAATAATGTTTTCATAACTTAAAAGGTATGTTAGCAAAATGCTCTTAGAACATATTTTTCTTTTTTATCACCAGTTTAAGTACTGGTTGATTTGTTACCACCAAAATAACTTGCACTGTGTTGGCAAGTATTCACATCTGCATTTGTGCTTGCATAAAATGTTTGTGGCCTTAAATATGCTGGTTTCAAATAAGGAAATGATAACATCAAAACTAGATCACTTGCATTATCGTCAACAAAACAGTCTAAACTGGAAATGCTTGATGCGGTGACTCACATCTGGCTTGCGAACACACTGGTTTTATTTTTGTGACGATGCACAGTGACTTCGGATGCTATATTTTAAGCACAGCAAAGCACTATGGTTATTTGTAGGAAGGTTATGCAGTAACAATCATTTACATGATTTAAATGGAGAGATTCACAGACTGAGCACCAGCTCTGAGGCGAGCACCAATATCATTTTCGTGAAATGGGGTAACAGTGTTTTAAAATGGCAGTCAATCAATTTGCTCAAAATAATCATTTGTTCAAATGAGTCACTAGCTAGTGGTTTATGGCGAATCACTCACGTTCCTTCACCAAACATATTTTCACAAGTACACTATCGTTCAAAAGATTGGGGTTGGTAAGAGATTTGAATTTTTGAAAGAAGTCTCTTCTGCTCATCAAGGCTGCATTTATTTGATCATAAATACAGTAAAAACAGTAATATTGTGAGATATTATTACAATTTCAAATAACTGTTTTCTATTTGAACATATATTAAAATGTAATTTATTTCTGTGATCAAAGCTGAATTTTCAGCATCATTAGTCTTCAGTGTCATGATCCTTCAGAAATCATTCTAATATGCTGATTTGCTGCTTAAGAAACATTTATTATTATCAATGTTGAAAATAGTTGTGCTGCTTCATATTTTTGTGAAAATACATGTGGTGATACATTTTTTTCAAGATTCTTTGATAAACAAAGTTAAAAAGAACAGCATTTGTTTGAAATAGAAATATTTTGTAACATTATAAATGTCTGTCACTTTTGATCAATCTAATGCATCCTTGCTGAATAAAAGTATTAATTTCTTTCAAAATAAAAGTCTTTGGAACGGCAGTGTACATTGAGAACGGGAAGCCTGTATCAGTGTTTCAGGTGCTGGAAAGAAAAGGGACACTTATTTTGTATTTTATTGAAAAATCTTGCCTGACTTCGAAAAAACATTGAATTTTTAAGGAAAGTGTTTTATTAGGAAACTTGCACCTTTGGAAAGTGTTTGTGTTTTTTCCAGGAAAGTATTTCAATGTGATTTCACTTGAAAGAAATAGTGAAATTTATCAAGTGCTTACTGGTTAATACCATCAATTCAGCAGGTATAAAGAATCTAATGTCCCGTTGATAATTATTTCTCATTGAATCCCAGTCATATTTCCAAATAGGTTTGGTTTTATTATTGTGCTCACACTTCAGAAACAAGGTACATAGTTTGATATATTTCATAATCTCATATCACACTGTTTGAATGAACTTGCATACATGCACTTTGATGAATAAGTGGCACCAAACACTGGTCTTTTTTGCTATTGTTATGTTGTCTGTTTTTTTTAATTCTTTTTTGAGTTTAGAATAAAAGATTCTTCCGGTTTTCCTCATGCATTTGATCATCATTCAGCCGAGCTTTATTTAAAGCTTTTGATTCGAGTGTTTTGATGCTGTTTCTTTCAGTGTTGGGAAGCTCGCTGCTGCTGTCTGTTTTGAGCTGGAAAAGCGCTACAGTTAATTAGCCGTCGTCTTATTTGCACTGCAGACAGGTTGCTGTGTTATGTGGTTTACATTTGATGTCAAAAAGGTGAAGATTTAAAAAAAAAAGACAACTGTATTCTCTGCCTTTGCTGGAAAACTGATTATCAGCGGTACTAATGAATTATGTTGCCATGTATTTTAAATAAACACGACAGACCAAAACCTTTCTGGCTGCTTTTGTTGTTTGGACTGTATCTGTCTCACTAATTATCTAACTCAAGATTAGATGTGAGGGATATTATTTTATGGTATTTTAAAGCAGTTTTCTTGAATGCAGGCTGTACCAGTACCACATTAATCTTTCCAGCAGCTTGAAAGGGGAAAAATAAAGTGAAATAAGGATAACTAATAAGAAACTGTTTTTCTTAAAGGTGTTGTGGGGATACAGCACCTCCAAAGAGCTCCAAACTAATAATGAATACTTAATATAAACAACAGACACAGAAGATTTGCAGCAGGACGGATTATATATTTTGAGAGAGATGTGACCATCTTGGAGTCAAACCTTCTCCAGTAGATCAGCTTTAAACCTTTATTCCTCTAGAATAGCAGCTGTGATTGATGTGGATTTGAGCGTTCTGATTGGTGCAGGAGGAGGAGTGGGCGGAGACTATAACAGTTGCACATTGCTCCACCCCCAAACGCTAATGCAGGGGTGTTCGATTATGGGTTTTCCAGAGTCGACTCTGATTCCGACTCCCGCCGATGGAATCGACTCCCGGATTCGACTCCTCAGCTCCATTTACTTACAGGGTCAGCAATAAGAATAGTTACAAGAATGCAGTCACTAAATGTAGGCTTTTCCTGACACGAAGCATTACATTAAAAAGTCCAGTTCAGAGATGACATTACCTTGAAATGATGAGTATCACCATTGTTTCCATAGTTGTTGCCAATACATGTAATCTTAAAGAAGGAAAGGTCACGAGAAACAGCATTTTAGTGAATGAGTGAGCCATTTCAGACACAAGTCGTCGACAACAAGATCGATGCCTGTGCTAGAGTCGACCCTGACACTACAGCTATTCAATTAACCAGAGTCGACTCTTTTGAAGTCGACTCGCATCAACATTAACAGGCAAGTGCAATTTCATGATCAGCTCCGAGCTCTCTATATAACACGATAGACTAAGTAACAAACCCATTACATAATTAATGTTATTAACGTTAATGGATTATGGCGATCACAAAAGTCAAAACTGAAATAAAAGCAAAAACAAGACTATAAGAATTCGTTATTAGTCGCCAGCACACCAGCTCCAGACAAACAATGACACTGAAAACCATCCCCTTGCTGCACCAAATATTACAAAAACAGTCTATCTTGGTTCTGTGAAACAGTAAAACCAATGTTACTCATGTATCCAGCAGAAACAAAGCAACTTCAGCGTCCGCTTTCTAACATCTCTCCAGCGCTGGAAAGCTTTCACATGCACACAAATTTGAGAATGAAATTGATCTTTCAAACACTTTTATGGCTTCAGAAATTCCAGATACGAAGGCCAAAGTTGAAAGTAGTTCTACCGATGTGATTGTTCAGCCTAGTTTTGATTTCCCTTTCTGTAAGCAACAGTTGATTAGTGCTCAAAACGCTGATGAAACACTGTTGACCTGTATGTCTTCTGTGGTAGATAAGTTTGAGCTGTCTAAACATACAGTTGCATATTTCCTTGATGATGGGGTACTCATGCGAAAGTGGAGTCCTGAGAAAGCTAACAATGATTGGAGTTCAGTTTTTCAAATTGTTGTCCCACAACCTTACCGTGGTTATGTACTGAGTCTAGCCCATGACCACGAACTTTCAGGTCACTTAGGAGTTAGGAAAACCTACCATAACCTTTTGAAACATTTCTTTTGGGCCGGAATGAAATCCTCTGTGTCACAGTATTGCCATTCTTGTCATTCTTGTCAAATTGCAGGAAAGCCTAATGAGGTTTTCTCTCCCGCACCTTTAAAGCCTGTTCCTGCGTTAAATGAACCATTTGAAAAACTTGTGATCGATTGTGTAGGACCTTTGCTCAAGACTAAGTCCGGACATGTGTATTTGCTGACTATTATGTACTCTGCTACCAGATTTCCCGAAGCTGTTCCATTGCGTTCTTTGAAGTCGCCCAACATTGTGAAAGCCCTCGTGAAATTTTGTACCACTTTTGGTTTACCAAAGGTTATTCAGTCTGACCAAGGAACAAATTTCACTTCATGTGTAGTTCGTAAAGCAATGAACGAACTGAACATTACTCATACTGTGTCTAGTTCTTATCATCCACAATCTCAGGGTGTTATCGAACGATTCCACCAAACCTTAAAGACTATGTTTCGTACTTACTGTGTTGAAAATCAGAAGGATTGGGATGAGCAGTTACCATTTTTGTTGTTTGCAGTTTGTAACACAATGCAAGAATCCTTAGGTTTCAGTCCAGCTGAGTTAGTTTTTGGACACTCTCTTCGTGGACCATTAAAGTTGCTTCAGGAGCATCTCCTTGCTGAGATTCCTTCTAAGTCTTCCACTCATGTGTTAGACTGTGTTAGCTCATTTCGTGAAAGATTGCATTCTGTTTGGAAGTTAGCTCATCAGTCTTTACTCTTGTCATAGTCCAAAATGAAGGATAACTATGAGAAGAAGTCTGTCAAGCGTTCATTCGACGTTGGTGATAAAGTGCTGGTGTTATTGCCTTTGCCAGGTTCCTCACTGCAGGCAAAGTTTGCAGGTCCTTATGAAATAGAGGAAAAGTTAAGTGTAACAGTTAAGTGTAACGGACTATGTTGTACAAACTCCTGAAAGGCACAGAAAGTCTCGTGTTTGTCACATAAACATGTTAAAGGCATGTGTTTCTCGTTCAGGCCCTGAAATTTCTAAAGCTGCCACAACAACTCCTACTTCTGTAGCTGCTTCTGTAGAAGTTGTTTCGTCTGCTATTTTTCCATATGTGGACGATCTTAGTTTGGGCAGTGCTGTCATTTCTGGTGCCCGGTTACAAAATTCAGAAACTCTTGCAACTTTGAGTTCAAAACTCTCTCATCTAGCTGAGTTCTCTCAAAGAGAGTTGTTACAGTTAATTGAAAAGTTCTCATCACTTTCTTCTGACGTGCCTACTGTAACCACTGTGTTAGAACATGATATTGATGTTGTTGGTCATCGCCCAATTAAACAGAACGCTTATCGTGTTAATCCTGTCAAACGTGAGATAATGAAACAAGAAACAGATTACTTGGTAAAGCATGGTTTAGCCGTGCCTAGCTCTAGTCCTTGGTGCTCACCTTGTTTATTGGTTCCTAAGCCTGATGGATCTTCACGTTTCTGCACAGACTACAGGAAGGTTAATCAAGTCACTAAAGCAGATTCCTATCCACTTCCACGAATTGAAGATTGCATTGACAGAATTGGTAGTTCTAAGTTTGTAACTAAACTAGATTTACTCAAAGGTTATTGGCAAGTCCCACTTACTGAACATGCTTCAGAAGTTTCAGCATTCGCTACTCCAGATGCCTTCTTACAATATAAGGTGTTAGCTTTTGGTCTTCGAAATGCTCCTGCAACGTTTCAACGCTTGATGTGCAAAGTGTTGTCCAACGTGAAAAATTGTGAAGCTTATCTCGATGATGTTGTTTGTTATTCAGAAACTTGGGAAAGTCATTTGAAAACCTTACAGGAAGTATTCACGAGATTTAAAGAAGCCAATTTAACTTTGAACCTTCCCCAATGTGAATTCTGCTATGCTACTGTTAAATACTTAGGTAAGGAAGTTGGCCAGTGTACCGTAAGACCGGTAGAAGCCAAAGTCAGTGCTATCGTTAATTTCCCTGTGCCTCAGACAAAAAGAGAACTTCGTCGCTTTCTGGGTATGGCAGGCTACTACAGAAGTTTCTGTAGGAATTTTTCTGATGTAGTAAAACCTCTTACGGACAACCTCAGAAAGGCCGTTCCATTTGCATGGTCTCCTCAGTGCCAAGTTGCGTTTGATTCTTTAAAGAATTTATGTAGTGCTCCAATCTTGGCTACACCTGACTTCTCCAGACCCTTTAAATTGGAAGTCGATGCTAGTGGTACTGGTGCAGGTGCTGTACTGTTACAGGTAGATGATCACGGAATTGATCATCCCTTGTGTTTTTTCTCTAAGAAGTTCAACCGTCATCAATGTAACTATAGTACCATTGAAAAAGAAGCCCTTGCTCTTTTGTTAGCTTTGCAACAATTTGAAATTTACGTTGGCTCAAGCTCACAACCTGTTGAAGTCTTCACAACCCTCTTGTATTTTTGCAAAAGTTTTGTAACAAAAATCAAAGACTTATGCGCTGGGCTCTAGTTTGTCAAGATTTTAACTTGGACATTAAGTATAAGAAGGGTAAGGATAGTGTTATTGCTGACTCCTTGTCAAGATCTTGTTCTTAAACATGTTGCATGTTTAGTCTTGTGTATGGGGGTGTTACGTCCCAATTGTTTTCTGTCTGTTTTCTTTTGGGAAGTGTTTGTATGTCCTTTGTCCAGGAAGTTCCTGATTGGTTCCCTACAGTCGAATTGGCCACACCCTGCCTGCTCAGCTGATTCCTGTCTGGTCTATAAGAGACTGCCTCATCACTTCCTGCTTCAGCGCATTCTGTGCTCGTCAGCTTTTGTGATCGCTAGTTGTTTGCTCTGTCTTGTGTTACCTTTGTTAAATCGTTACACTTGTTAGTAAGTTTGAGAATCTGTCTGTATTTGATTGTGAGAAAGATTGATAGCTGTTTTGCCTATTTGTTTATGCTACTGACTGCTGCCTGTTTTCTGACCTAGATTCTGGATTGACCTATTTTGGATTTGTTTGCTACCATTGTAAAATTGTACATATTCACTATTTGGGGAAGTAGGGAAACTGACGCCATTTTTGTTATTGGAAGTTCTTTTGTTTGTTTTTTGGTTAGGGAGTTAGGGAAGTTATCTGTATTTTATTTCATTTTCTTTTTACGAATTAGGGAATTTAGAGGGTCATAATTAGTTGTCTTTTGTTTATTATTTTGGCCTGGTTGGCTCTTGAAGTTGAACACCCCAATTGTACAGCTGAATTCATTGTTCTCATTAAATTATTGTTCATTCATTACTCAAAACCTCTCCGTTTCCTCACACTCTTTTCATGTTGTGCCTTTACCCCTAGACGGGGCGTAACAACAATGTAACAACAACAAATATCAAGTCTCTCTTTCTCATAGGTGTTTCAAGACTTTTGCATGGTGGTTTATAATACTGTCTGCTGACAAACATTAAACCAGGTGACAAAACTTTATGCAAAGTGAAACACTGATTTCTATAGCAAAGACTGAAGCTGCATTCGGCCACGCCTCCGGTTTTATGGAGGGTTAATGATGCCGTAATCTTGCACAGGCACACAGGTGATTTCTGCATGCATTCTTCAGGAATGGACAGGGTCAAAGTTTGATCTGCAGAGTTAAAGAACGACCAGAGTGAAGATGAAGGACCCACTGAGCAGCTGTACTGTGAGTCCAGAGCCGTTTCATTCTCTTAACTCTACTCTTAATATAACTACTAGCTTGATATCTGTTATAGAGCATAATGGTGTACAGATGTGTTGATAGTGTTGAGGTCTGCTTCACAATATTGTTCCATATAAAACATTTGGCAGAAGAATTGCTTATGATTAACTAGAAGAGTTAGTCCAGACAAACCTTCGCTGTTAACTTGACAAAACTTGCCTGAAAACGTCCACCAAAAAGTTTTAAAAATCCATCTGAAAATTTGAAAGTTTAGACAGAGAGACAAGACTGATTGATTTCTAGATGCAGTTTCAAAGATGTTCGGAGTGGTTGCTAGGGTGTTTTGGGTCTGAGTGATTTGCCAGGAGATAGATAGATAGATAGATAGATAGATAGATAGATAGATAGATAGATAGATAGATGGTTTGTTGTTTAATTAGGCTGTATATTGTGTTTCAGTATAATCTGCTTTATCAGGATCTGAAGAGAATCTCTAAGAATGGCGAGTTTTTCTGCAAAGAGCTCTTGGGCGTCTTTCAGCAAAGGTAACATATCTCTACCCTTCTCTTGACGTTGTTGTAGTACTTGACCTCTAAGACACTGAAGATACTCGACTTTCCATTCTCAAGAGAAGAAAATGCAATGGAAAAGAATACAATAGTTCTCCAAAATGCTGAAATCCTTGAAATGTTCAGGGCAGAATCTCACTGGCCTGAGCAAACAAGCATGTTTTCTATGAATTTAGATTTGAACTGGAGATCAACTATTCGAAAGGACTTCAGAAGATCGCAGGGAAACTTCTTAAAATCTCAAAAGAGATGTGTGACAAGTGAGTGACCACATCTCCAACTAACCTGAAGTTGAT
This sequence comes from Spinibarbus caldwelli, assembly GCA_039654775.1. NCBI lineage: Eukaryota > Metazoa > Chordata > Actinopteri > Cypriniformes > Cyprinidae > Spinibarbus > Spinibarbus caldwelli. The sequence goes on from CM077232.1 coordinate 5,268,486, forward strand.
GTGATTTACTAGACATTTTTAACTAATAGGGTACAAAATAGGGCCTACATTATCTATCTATCTATCTATCTATCTATCTATCTATCTATCTATCTATCTATCTAAGGAGTTCAACCTAGATATAATATGAATAAAAATTATTATAAAAAAGAAAAAACAACAACAATGGGTGCTACATCTTTTAAAAACAGTTTTTGAGAGAAAAAAAAAATCCCAAAATCGATATTTGCTCTAATTTTGTGAGGAAATATCCACTAATATATTTTTTTCAATTCATTTTATATGAGGTTTGCATGGAACAAACATTAAAACATGAAAATGAAGTAGAAGGAATTTATGAAATATTATAAATATATATAAATTTTTTTAATATATATTTAATATATTTTTTATTTAAAAAATTGTTTTCCAGTAAAATTTAAAAATCTTTTAAAGAAGCTAAAATTTACTTTTATATATTAGATATTTAAATATTAGATCTTCTCATATATTTAATATGAGTGTATTTTGTCTTAATGTACTGACTTTTTTTTTCAGTTGTTTTAAGCATAAAGTTATTAAAAACAAGTGCAAGATAAAATACACTCATATTAAAGATACATTTTCTAAAAACAATACTTATATAGTGTTGCTTTTCATGTAGCCTTTTATATATTGTAGCTGGAAAATAAGACAGAATTTTGCATGGTATCTTAACTGCGTCAGCAGTGCAGATTAATATTTGATGCACTTGCCTTGCAAACTCATTGACAGTTTTTCCTCTTCAAAGCTCCACATATCGTGCGTGGTCCTTCGTATCAGATGAAATGTATGCCTCAGCAGATGCCCACCGGTACGACACTGCTCAGGATCAGCCTCTTTTTATTATTCATGTGGGTTGCTGTGTATTTATATCAGGCTTATTCTTTCAGCATACTGGGAAATGCTCTCAACCAAGATGCTATTCAGGAAATCCGTCAAATCCTAGATGAACACGAGAAAAGAAAAAGACCAGTATGTCACGACTTACAGGAATAGTCCATCCAAAAATAAAAATGTACTCACCCTCAGGCCATCCAAGATGTAGACGAGTTTGTTTCTTCATCAGAACAGATTTGGAGAAATGCAGCATTACATCACTTGCTCACCAATGGATCCTCTGCAGTGAATGGGTGCCGTCAGAATGAGAGTCCAAACAGCTGATAAAAACATCACAATAATCCACAAGTAATCCACACCACTCCAGTCCATCAGTTAACATCTTGTGAAGTGAAAAGCCACGTTTGTAAGAAACAAATCCATCTTTAAGAGATTTTTACTTAAAACCATCGCTTCTGTCCATAATACCAGTCTATAATACTGCTTCCTCCAGTGAAAATGTCTATACCCTGTTGTCCTCTCATATCAAAAATATTAGTTTAGAACTGTTTTTGCTTGAAAATGGTGTTTGATCTGTCAATTTTTCTCTCCAGAGTTAAACAAGATGACTTTTCCACTGGAGAAAGCAATAAAGAGGACTCATATTTTAGCAGGAATAAACAGTTTGAAGTTAAAAATGTATCAATAATGGATTTGTTGCTTGCAAACATGCAACTTTTTGCTTCACAAGATGTTAATTGATGGACTGGAGTGGTGTGTATTATTGTGATGTTTTTATCAACTGTTTGGAGTCTCATTCTGACGGCACCCATTCACAGCAGACGAACCATTGGTACATTTTAATTACTTCTTTAATGTTTATGCACATATTTACATTAAGATTTACAGCAGCATGCTTACAGTAAGTCTTGTTTGTTCACAGCTTGACAATGCTGTTGAAAAGTCTGGAAAGCTTGTTCTTACAAACTGGAGTGAACAAATTAAGGTACGAAAATACAGCTACACTTGTGTTTCTCTAATTCAGAGGGATTTGATCAAACAAACCAATATTAAAGTGGGATTCAGAAGCACATGAGGAGGATATATTTTGAGCAGGAGGATATGCTTTTACAGCTTAAAAAGAAGCTGATTGGGTTGACAAGAGAACATGAAGCTCTCTTCAGCTTTGTGGAGAAAAATAAGCAAATCTGTACGGAAAAGGAAAAACAGAAGGTATATTTGATGGTTCATTGGCTGGGGAAAAGCAATTAACACAGTTATGTTTGTGACTTTAGACAAAGTCATTGCCATTTATTTTCATCTAGATGTTGAACAGATTGACTAAATTAGCAGAGCTTCAGGCCAGAGCTGATGAGGAATATTTTAACACCAACATGGAGGGTCATCACATCCGCCTGAAGCTGGAGAACACACTAAAAACTTGCTATCAGGTTCATGCTGTTTTCCACATCTTTACATCTTCATCCTCTCTGAAATTCATTGCATTTTGACTGATTCAGAGCTGAATTTCAGATTGTTCAGGAGCTTGAGAAGCAAAGAATAGAGACTCTGTCCAACACTGTAGACAAGTACAGTCTCTTCATGACTGTATATGCACAGACTGTCATTCACGTGAGTAACTGAACCCATCAAACACTGAAAGTAAATGTAACAAGCAAAATTTGCAAAATTTGATTTTAGATGCTCCCTTTGAATTTACAAGTGTGAATTTGAATTAATATGGTCACAAAGGAAGGATGACGATTTAAAACAGGATTTAGTATATTCAATAAATTATATATATATATATATATATATATATATATATATATATATATATATATATATATATATATATATATAAAATCTACAGTACGACAAAATGTCTACTTCATTTCTTATGGCTTCAAAAATACAAATAAAATTTTGCTTCAATATCTATTATTTTAATATTAAAATTATAAAAATTTATTATTAAATAATATTATTATTAATTAATTAGTTAATATAATTTGTTTTATTCAATATTAAGACAGTTTTAAAGACTTGAGGAAATTTTATTTTTGCTGGAAATTAACCCAGTCCTGTACCATGGTGTTGTATACATAAAAGTTAAATAAATATAATAAAATGTATATTAAATTTATTTATTTTATAAATTTAAATTAAAATAATGTTATAATGTATTAAATATATTTAAATATAAATAAATAAAATTTTATAATGTATTATATTAATGTACATACATTTTATTTTAAATTTCATTCCTCTTGAATTCTTGAAGTATTTTCTGCAACACACCTCAATTGAAATTTAATTCGAAAAGGCAACATTTTAAGCATTTTCAATATAATGTGGAAAAAAAAACAAAGCTAAAGTGAAGGTTTATTTAAAACTAGCAATTATGTCCTTGATTTAATTATTTCTTGAAGCAATTAAATTGACTTTCAGGTCAGTCTTACTGGTTGATTTGTATTTGCTAATAGAGTCACAAACAGATCGAGCAGGCCGTACGCAAAGTTGATGTTGAGAAAGACATTCAGTCTCTGGTCGAGGATGTTGGTGCTACAGCGGACAACAGCAAAGCTGAATTTCTCATGGCTGACTACTTTGTAAGTCTTTGAGTTTACAACACAGATTTGTGTTGCAGAATTGATATGAAATATGCTGTTGTTCGTGTACGCTTGTGCAGGAGGAAGAAGGAAAAACATTCATGGGAAAAGACAGAAGGAACGATGCCATCAGGACCAAACTTCAGCGACTGGAGGACTGCATCACGAAAACAAAAAGCGACAGAGAAGGTTTGGATCTTGTAGATACTGTGTTTTAGAGCTGAGCGTATGATATGTGTGTCATATGACGAATCACATCAACATTTGAGTTGAAGGAACATGTCAAAGGCACTTTTTGGTGTCCAGAAATCTGCCTGTCAGGGCAGGGATAAAAAGGAAGAAACAGGACAGATACTGTTATTCCTAAATACCAGAAGATCTAATCAGAGTGAAAACTGTAGAAAGTTCATGAAAAACTACTTTGGAGCTCAGGGAACTGAATTTAAAAAAGTGTGATATGACCCCCTTTAAACAGAGAACGGTTTTATTCCTCAGAGATCTTATTAGGTGGTTCTGTCCTGTTTATACTGTTCATTAAATGACATTTAGCTCAACACTGACACATAAATCTGGATTTCAGGTTTAGAGAAAATGGTGAAAGTATATACAGAACAGCCAAACTTCTCCAATCAAAAAAACCTGGAGGAAACGGAACAGTTACTGGATGAGGTCAGATGTTACATTTTTACGTTACGTGTTTTTAATTAGAATTTTGCTTTGCTTCAAATTTTTCAAAAAACAGATTTAAATTTTTTTTTTTTTTTTTAATTTTAGCCATTTAAATATTTTAATGTAAGGGTATTTGACAAAAATGTTTTAAACTAAATATTGACTGCACTATCTCTCTCTCTCTCGGTAGGCCATTCTCAAACTGGACCTTTTGGAGGCGACGCATTACAAACTGACTCACAGTCTGGCGGAGATCGAGGGCAAACCGAAATCAAGACATCGATTCAGTGACAGCATCACTAAATGGAAAGAAAAAGTGAAAAAAAAAAATTATTTTTTATTTTAGTAAAATTATTATCGGCATGCATTTTAAGTGCAAACTTTTGGGAGTAACAAACTGTATTTTTTTAAAGTAAAATTAATATCGGCATGCATTCTAAGTGCTTCTTTTAGAAGAAGTAACCAATTTTATTTTATTATCCTAATGCATTTTAAGTCCACACAAACAAACGTTGAACAAAAAAAAAGTCTGTGTAATAAGTGCTGATAAAACCTTAAAAAAAAAAAAAAAAAAAAAAATTAAATATGATTATTGTCTCTAGTGGCAAAAACTACTTTATATCATTCTTGGCAGATTCGGTTGATCCTATAATGTAAAACCCCCATTAAACATGCAATCTTGATGAATCCAGGACAGGAAAAGGATGTAAACATAAGAGTTAACTGAGAAACTAGGTCATCACTAGTTTAGCATAATGTTTTGTTTATGCTGTTCCTTTTAAACAGCCTACACTTTTTTGACTATAATATATGGGTTTTCCTGAGGCTGCTGGTTAGAGAGAGACACTATTGCAATTTTAATAAGCCCAATTTAGACAAAAAACCTATCTATATGTTACATGAGTTTTTAAATTCTCTCTCTGGTTTATCTCCAGGACTGTGAGCACAGCGTGGTGCAGCTTTCTCGACCGGTGAGGATCAAAAAGACTCCATTCAGATCACGTCAGTCCATGAGGAGCGCTGTGATCAATAAGAGTCTGCTGACCAACCAAAGCCCTGATACGACAAACGAAGAGCCCTCGACTGAGACGACTGATGTCACACATAACACAGATGAGCACCAGAGCGGCCCGGTTAACGGAAGCGTGTCTGAATCTGAGGAGGATAAAGGTAAACAACGAACAAAACATGTTTACCTTTAGTTTATTAACACAAACTCCTGATTTTGTGTGTTAAATTCCCTAAACAGGCTCAGAATTCCACTCACTCGGCAGATGCAAGGCTTTATACAGCTTTACGTCAGAAAAAGAGGATGAGTTAAACATTAATGAAGGTAATATGGCAGTTCATCTTAATACATCATCCCTCAGCACCTGTTTTCTGTTGACTCTCCCTCTTCAATCTGGCAGGAGACGTACTGGATATCTTTCAGAAGAACAACACGGGCTGGTGGTTCGGTGAGCTGAACGGACAGAGAGGACACTTCCCGTCCACGTATGTGGAAGAGCTGCCTGTTTTCACTGACTCCAAAGAACAATTCACTTACAAATCATGCATTAATATGACTTGAGTAGTTTTACAGTACACAATAGCAATATCTATTTGCTGTGAAAATTTCCATAACGTCTGCAAAAGAGAACTTAAAATTTTCACGTTTTCTGTTTTTTCATGAAAAGAAGCCTATAAATTAAATCCATTATTATAACTTTGTGAAAAAAACAAAACAAAAAACAATGCAATGCAAATGTTTTAGACCTTTAAGTCACGTTACTGTAAAATGAAAAAAATTCAGAGGACTTTAAAGACTTTTGTTTATTTTATAACTTGTATAAATGTTTATCGCTAAAATGACAAATCAATGAATGTACAAAGAATTGTAACAATGAAATATTTCATATTAAGTAATTAGTGATGGTTTAGGTAAAAAAAAAAAAAAGAAAGAAGCTCAATATATGTGCTAATCATGTCTATAAATATGGTGTCTGGGTCTCGGACCATTTCAAATGCATCTGAAATGAAAAATCAGCTTTTGTTCATCAGTCAGGCTGTCTTCGCACCATTGTGAAGTACCACAAACTCTCTCCGGACGTTAGCAAGGAAAGCAGAAAAGTTGTTGGTCTCCTGAAGTCTGCACTCTAGATGTGCCATTTTCTCCAGCGGAGGGTCACAGGAGATGACTTAGGAGAAAATATGATCATGTTATTCAGTATTTTTGTTCTGTCAGTCATTACACACCACTGTTCAAAAGTTTGGGATCAGTAAGATTTAAAATAATAATAATAGTTCTATTCAGCAAGGACAGATTGAATTGGATAAATTGATATAAAAATGACAGTAAATACATTTATAATGTTACAAAAGATTTCTGTTCTTTTGAACTATTTATCAAAAACACAAATGTATCATGGTTTTCACAAAAATATGAAGCAGCACAACTGTTTTCAACACTGATAATTTTAATAAATGTTTCAAATCAGCATATTAGAATGATTTCTGAAGGATCATGTGACGCTGAAGACTGGAGTAATGATGCTGAAAATTCAGCTTTTCATAATCATAATAAATGCAACCTTGGCAAAAAGACTTTTCAAGAGCATTAAAAAAAAATCTTACCGACCACAAACTTTTGAAACACAGTTTTAGTTAAGGAATGATTAATTTACCATTTATCATTAAATAATAAAATTACTATTCCTATTTAATCAAATGCAGGAGGGAAAACATCCAATGTGTAATTTAACAGTACTTAATTTCTTTATGGTGACCAGTTTTTGTTTTTTTACAAAAATTGAAGATAATAACAGATCAGAAGATGAGTATTTACTGTGGTAAACGCCTTCTGCATCGAGCTGTAGGAGGAAGGTATGGACCATGTCTGGATCTTTACGACTGATGTTCCTGAAGACAAACTGCAGCTTCTCACCTGAAAATAAACATAGATGTTGATGATACAGAAGCAAACCTTACATCAAGTATAAGACCATAAGGAAAATTTAAATTATATAATCAGCAACAACAATTTGAGTGAAAAGTTCAATTGAAAATGCTAACATTTGATTACAGACCTAGAAATAGAGCCAAATCATCTTCAAAATCCTAACACTTTATTAATTTCAAGGTTAAAATGAAAGAAAATCACAGATTTTCAATGTAGTCTCTGACTTTTCTACCTCACTCTACTTGAATGCATCGAATACATAATGAAAGGGGGAAAAAACTTCACACTTCAGTCATACTGTATGTTATAGTTAAACACAAAGACTTTACCTTGGATTTTTCTGATCTCAAGACTGAGGTGCTTCTGAAAGATGTCTTTACATTTGTTCAGCTTCTTCAGTCTGTCCTTGTTGGCTTTATTTTGTGACTGAATCACTATAAAAATGGTATAAAACAAGCCTTAGTGACATCAGGTTAGATAGAAAGCAATAATAAACCTCTGTCCGTTGTGTCTGTCTGTCTGTCACCTAACAGTCATATGCAGGAAATAAAGACTTCATATGGCAAAATTAATGAACAAATATGAATAAACAGAACACATACTATTTGTTTACTGGACATACAGCATTTCATTCAGAGATATTTATAGTAAATGATTGGCAAATGAATCATCCTTGTGAGTGTTTCTTTGCAATGATTTGGTAGAAATGAATTACAAAGTGTTCAGAAATCACTCATCTGTAATGGATCACTCTCTCTACCTTCCTCACTTTAAGATTAGTCCATTACACTTTAACAAAGGTGCACGAGAGGAAAGCAAGGATTACACACATTCCCTGTTTTTGGCCTGATCCTTCTTGAGCTTCTCAATTCTCTGGAATAAGAGCGCTTTGTGATGCTCTTTGTCTTCAATCTCCGACACAACCTTAAGATGTTCAGCACTCTTCTCTTTCAGTAAAGCTGTTTTCTCCTTCAAATCTAATAACAAAAGAAAGGAAATATCATGGTAGTCATTCAACTGACAAATCCAGACAGTGCACAATATTAAATTGCTGTAATTAAAAATATCAAGCAAGTCTGCCAATCAGCTTCTCACCCTCTTTGTACGTTTGTATCATGTCAAACATGGTTTCATCCTCCTTGCATTTCTTAAAACAAGTACCTATGTATAAATAAATAAATACATTCATTCATTCATTCATTCATTCATTCCTGGGCAACATGAAATATTCACATTAGTTTTTCTTGCATTACAAAATAAAAAAAGCTATGGAAGCTTGTTTCCGCCACCGGATAAAAGAATAAAAAGGGCAACTGGGACTTCAATCTCACAATTCTTACTATTTGTCTTACAATTATGGGCTTTTATTTTACAATTCAGACCTTTTTTTCTTGCAGTTCTAATTTTGTATTTCACAATTCTGAGTTTATATGAGAATTTTCAGAATTATCAGAAAAATCTGAATTTTTTTTAATTTAGTCCATAGCAGAAAAAAATAAAGTTTTAAGACGTAAACTCAGAATTCTGAGAAAAAGAGTCAAAATTCTGAGTTTATATCTTGCAATTCTGTGTTTGTACCTGACCATTCTGAAAAAAAAGTCTGAATTGAGATAAAGTCGCAATTACCTTTATTTTTTAATCCCGCGGCAGAACAAAGCTTTCATAAAAAGCAGAATTGTGAATATCATGAGGATTTTAATTCACTTTTTTGAGTTTCTGTGAATCAGTTTAAACTAATACAAATGAATTGATTTAAAAACTATCATTCAATAAATTAAAAATAATAATAATATTTTAAAGGTTAAATATATCTCAATATATTTTTCAGTTTTAAATGCAGAGGGATCATAATGACAGATGATTAAACTTACATGTCCTACTTTACCTTCTATCCAACAAATAGTCTTGTTAAAATGCTCATTCAACTCAAAACCACACAACAATCCGGTGCATCTCTTACCCAAGACAGACTTCATGTACTGCCTGTGTTCCTGACAGAGCTCTGCCACCCTGTCATTGAGCGCCTCTCCCATGGCCTGATCCAGCAGCTTGGCCCTGATCTCCTCCAGTCTGCTGTTGAACTGCTCAACCACATTACAGTCTCTGATAGAGGCCATACTGAGCTGAAAAACCACACAACACCACAGTGACAGTCACTACACGAGACAGGCAGACTGTTTACTGCAGATTACTTTATTACACATCACATCTACTGCATTATAATATTAGTTATATAAGTATTTTTTTGCATATGACATAATAATATTCATGTAATCCAATTTAACGGACACCCAATATACAGCTGTTGTTGTTGTTGTTTAATGGTTAGATATAACGCTTCCGTGCGATAATATTTTAACGTGCTTTTTCTTCATTTCTGGGCACTGAAACCTAAATAACATTGATTAAATGTTGTTTTAATAATCCCAAAGAACATTTAAATCACTCACCCGGTTTATGTCGTGAATATAAACGCAAATTTGTTCTTGTTGTTTTCAAAAATCCGCGCCCGGAACGTCGGCAGTTACACAGGAAGTGGCGTCAGATAAACGCGACGTCACAACTACAAAATAGCGGCAGTGTTGCCAACTTAGCAATTTTATTGCTAAATTTAGCAACTTTTTCTTCCGAAAGCACCTAGCAACAAATTAAGCTATGTTTAAAATTTATTTGGCAACTTTTAGCAACTTTTGATAAGTAATAAAACGGCACACATTTACCATTTAAATTACACAAAAAGAGAAAACCAAAGATGCCTAGTAGTACACACATCACATGAATAAGTTAGCAATTGTTTAATTTAAGAATAATTTAATAATTGTTAATTTATGATACACTGTGTTAGTAGCGTGTGCCTGCGATTGTTAGTACACTGTAAGAAAAATATCTAGAAAAGTGGAAAAGGTTCTAGTAATTTTCCAGGACATTATCCCTTATCTGTTGTAACCTGAAAACTCAAAATACAACGCGTAAATAAAAATGCAGGTAAAAAAAACTTGTGAAAAATAATTACGGAAAATTCCTTTGTATTGATATAGTAGATTGTGCCCTATTTTACAGACTTTTCTTAGAATGTAGCATACTAAATAACTTCTAATACACTGCTTAAAACTGTAATTGTTCAGAATGTGTAGTTTTACTTGTTTACTAGTAATAAAAATAATAAAATAAAAATAAATAAATTGCAATCGTTCAAAAATGTGTAAGTTTTCAAAAATTCAATGTATTTAAAAATAGTTATTTATATTTTAATATTATATTATGTATTTATTATTTTACAAACAAATCTAAATGAACATACATAATATATATATATATATATATATATATATTTTTTTTTTTTTTTTTTTTTTTTGCTGAGATTCATGTAGTGACAATTTTGCGTCATGATTACGTAATCAATTACGTAAGAAATTAATTTAGTGCTTCGAAATATGAATTTTATTTTCCCTCAAAAGGCGAAGTATTTAATTGGTTATATACCCGATGTGCTGTGTTATTTTAATTTGCTATAAAACCAAAAGGCATGGAATATCAACGTGTATGTACGACGCTTTCTTCTGGTGGACAGGGGAACACAAATGTGGTTTTAGAAGAGCTAAAAGAATATATATATATCAAATATTGTCATATAAATCCAGGAGTATTTTAGCCAAACTATTTTGTAAAGCTCGTCTAATCTTCCTAGCTAAATACTGGTAATGTAAGTAACATTAGGACTGTTATTTTCAGTGTAAGATATTCATGCAGATCACCTTAAGTGATTTCATCAGCATGAATTTTTTTTTTTTTTTTTACTCTTTAAGGGTATATTAAAATATTTATATATACAATATTCAGCCATTTACATTTTCATATCAGGGTGTTTGTGGTCATCTGGTCTTTCCACTAAACTAATCTCATCTAAAATGTATTGTTTACATTTTATCCTTCCCCTGTTTTACAGATACCCTGTTGAAAGGAAAACCTACCTAAGACTAGCCTGGTCAGAGTGATTTAGGCAATTTTGAGCTGGTCAAGCTTGGGAGACTGATTGACTACTTAAACCAGCCAACTTGCAATCCAACAAACCTTTATAAACTGGTTCAAGCTGTTTTCTTTCAGAAAGGTAATGTTAAACATTTTAAGTTGATATTTCTGATACTTTTATTTAAAAAAAAAAAAAAAAAAAAAACCTTTACAACAACTTCATGCCCTCTTAGGACTGTGGAACAAATAAACAAGCGAGAAGAAATGTAATACCATACTATTGTTGCTAAGCTAAATGAGCACAATTTTTCCTCATTGAAGGCAAAATTAATAGTGAAATGTGTTTAAATTACATACAGTTTTTAATATGACTTTTTAATATGTACAAAGACTTTTTAATATGTACAAATTGTTGATCTGTAACATTTGAGTGACAATAAGTGAGTCATCAAAAGCAGATTACACATGGCACTACATTAAACAATGACTGAGCATAAAGTTATCAGTGATTATGAACATGTTATCAGTCCCATACTATTATCACTATAGTTCAAGGACACCATATCTTCAGCTGCTACAACAACTTGAATCTGTGCAACCTTTTAGTACAAATCAAATTTTCCATGCCACACATTTTGATACAATACATTTTCATTCAGTTTCTTGAAAACAACAAACAAAATACAGGTCATCCAGAGGATATTGTCAAGACATAATAAACGTCCACTTATCAATAAATACATATCAATAAAAAACACCTCCACAATTGTTAAGTAATTGCATTACCAAATGTAATGAGATGTAATCTGTTTGAGCAGCCTGACTAGGCCAGACAAACCAACCATTGCTCAAGTAATGGCACGAGTTTGAGGTGGGATATAAACCCTGTATCATTTTTAACTAATAGGCGCCCCTGTGGTGACAAGTTTGTAGTAAGCTGCTTTCCTGGCCATGAGCTCCTCGTGGGTCCCTTTCTCGATGACCATGCCCTGTGACATCACAGCGATGGTGTCAGCAGTCTGAATGGTGGAAAGCCTGTGAGCAATGACGATACACGTGCGTCCCTGACGAGCCTCATCAAGCGCGGCCTGAACAACCTGAAGATTGAAAATCAAAGACATACTGTGCATTAAAGTACTCAAAAATACAGACAAGCAGTGCTAAGTAGATTACTTACAAATTGCAGTCCATTCTAGAATACAAATTACATTATAAAAAATGTTGTTAGTAATGTAATCCAACTACTTTTTTATTACTTTTAACCTTCTAAGATTACTCTCAGATTAATTTTAGGTTATATAATCCAACTACTTTTTGATAACTTTTAACCTCCTAAGATTAGTTTTAACTTCCAGGCATGTGATCTAAAGCTCAAATCTAATTAGATGGCTTGTTTCACTGCAAGTCGTTTTGTTCGCACCTAATGTGAATTGCTCCATTGGGATCTATTGTTTTGATTTAAGAACGTTATCACGTTGTACATGCGTGTCGCTTAATCACGTCTGAAAGTTCCTTAACTCATTTATCACTTTGATTTAAACAGAATCTTGTACCATATTGATATAAAAATACAAAGAGTAATACAAATTATTCCATTCTTTGTTAACAACATGAAGTGCATTAAACCTTACATTATGTCAGGGTTCCCAAACCAGAGTTTGTGAAGGAACTGCAGTCAATGTCAATGTCAATAATTAATTAAATCTTAAAAATGTTAAAGTAAAATAACAATATTTTTAAATAAAAAATCTAAATAAAACACATTGTGTGTGCAATTCCACAAAATTCTGAAATGACTTTCTGAAAATGTAAAAGGTAAGAAATGAGAAAATCAATGAATTATGAATAACTTACTGCCATTTTGTGAATATTAAGTAATCAAGTAATCAATAAAAAGTAAATGTAGGCTGATTATGAGTATTTTAAAACACAATATCTAATTACAAGTATTTAATTTTTGGAATTTGATTACTTAATTAAGATTACACATACTCAGTTACTACTCAGCACTGAAGACAATATTGAGAAAGTGTGAAATTTGGCTGGTGGTAAATTACAGTCAGACTATAAAATAAGTGCATTCACACACTGATATAGTTGTACCTTCTCACTCTCAGTATCGAGTGCAGACGTGGCTTCATCCAGCAGCAGGATTTTAGGGTTTCTAACGATGGCTCTTGCAATCGCTATGCGCTGTTTCTGTCCGCGGGACAGCTGAGAGCCTTGAGCACCGACCTGAGTTTCATATTTCTGAAAAACAACAATCAAAAAAATCTTTTTTTAATTTAACGGTTTATTGAAAATCGAAACAAAAAAGTTTGCTTATGTGTTTTATGATTTGCATCATATTGGATACATCAGGCTTTTATGATTTATATAGAAAGAATATGTACTCAAGGAGAGAAAAAATAATTATGCAATTTGGTGCAGATGCTGATATTTGTATGGCCATAAGTAAGCTGAAATTCTGATAGCTTGTAATGTAAATCAATGAGATCTTTATAACCATATAGAAGATTACTTATATAAAATGCATATAAATATCAGTCCTCACTCTATATCTCCCAATAATATGTCTTAGTAAGATTATATTTAAATAGTTTTATGATCAAAGCTCAGTAGTTTCAAAACATATAATGCATTGCAATACAATGATAACTGAGATGTGAACTAATAAACATTCCTCAAAAGCCTGATGATCATATGTGAAACTCACATTTTAACACAATTTTAAAAAATAATAATAATAATAATAATAATAATAATAATAATAATTATTATTATATATGGATAATCAAGTAAACTTGTTTTAGTCCAATAAATGTTCATCTTGAAATATTACTAACAAAATAAAAGTTATTATGTTTACTTTATAAAAATCAGTAAAGATTTTACAGCAAAAGACACATGAACCAAGAGTTGAAGGTGGACATTTGTACAAATACAAGGCCAGTAGTAGATTGTGTGCAACAGGTTTGTCAGCAAAGTTTTAATGTTGATCATTTGATGCCTTAGAAATGCATGTATCAAATATGATACAGTAGACTTTATAGGGTTAAAACCAGAAAGATTAGCCTATTTATCTTAATGCACGTTCTTGGTCTTACTATGCACTATTCATCAGTGCTTGTTATTCCAAATTTTGTGTTCATAATTTATCAAAAGGTTAATTTCTAGGAATTTCCCATTTAAATCAATGGCAGCGGCTCGACTGGTGCATGAAGTTAATAAAGTATGGCCAACTGACCATACTAATATGAATCCCTACATTGTTTCTTGTTGAACAGCCTGCTTTAGTTGTAAATACTTTCAATTACAAACAGAAAATGGATGAACAACATTTCATGTTGACTTCCAGCCATATTTAAACTTGATATCTGTAAATCCAAGTCAAGTCATGAATAAAAGGAATGCATAACTTACATCAGGTAGTGTCATCACAAAATCGTGCAGATAGGCCTTCTTAGCAGCCTCTATAATCTCCTCCATGCTCACAGTACGAGAATTATCACCGTACTGGATATTCTCTGCGATACTGCAGTCGAACAGCACCGGCTCCTGCGATACGATGCCAATCTGAGACCTCAGGAAGGGTACGCTGATGCTCGCAGATGGACGTCCATCAATCAGCTAAGGCAATAACAGAAAGTCATGGTTTGTCACAATCAAGGATTTTGCGTTTCATCTTGTGAATTATTAAGAGAGATTTTAATAGCATCTAGTAGCTTCAGTTCCTTGTGTGTTTTTAACAAAATTGCAAGATTATTTTAAACTAGATTTCACATTTTTAACTCCTACATTGTGAATCTTTTAAAATATATGTGGTAATAATTCTTGCAATAATGCAATGCATCAAAATATATTGCGAATATTTTTGGCTCTGTGACAAATTGCTTTTGTTCTGCTTTGTAGTTTGCTTTGGATAAAAGCATCTGTTAAATGCACAAATGCATTGATGTAAATATGCAGTAAATGTGGTTTCATACCACTTGTCCTTCATCAGGGTCGTAGAATCGCTCCAGCAACTGAACGCTTGTGCTCTTCCCGCAGCCGCTGCTTCCCACAAAAGCAAGAGTCTGTCCTGGATGTACTGACACCTCCAGCCCCCTCAAAACCTGGATGTCTGGCCTGCTGGGATACGTGAACCTGCACCCTTTGAATTCTATTCGGCCCTTAAAGTCATCCTGTAACAGCATAGAAGAGAATGTAGCATTTGGACCAATCAGACACACAATTTTTCATTAGATTTAACAAATCAATTGTTCATTAGATTAACAAATAATCACAGACCCCTCACTAAATAAACTTACTTGGTGCCAGGATGTCTGTGAATGACTCCAGGCCCCCTGTTACCATGACAACCAGGACACTTCAGCCAGACCAGATAAATTTTACGACCTAATGGCATGTTAAGAGTTCTCCCTCTCACCATATTTCAACCATATAAAAGACACATAATGCCCATAAAAATGGACTCTTCTCTAATTAATTCATAGAAAACCTTTCTTTGAATGAACACACATATCCTTCAGGTCATTGTGTATATTGTTACTGTTCTTGTATATTGTCTTTTGTATTGTATACTGTTTTATGCATGCTTACAGTAGATCACTAGTTAATATCACTTCACATATACCATGTTTGGTCTCTATCAATTCATCTTCGGATGATCTCATTGAGAGTGTATATTATATGTTAATACCTATGTAACATATTAGTGTTCTAAGTTTGTATACTAGTTTGTATATCAACATCCGACCAGTTACATATGCAAATTACCATGCTTGGAGACAAAGAGTCATAAACTTTCCCTTCAAAAGTTCAAGACACCATTGGCTCTTTGACACCCGAAAGGAGTGACCTCTATAGCAGACAAAGCTCTCACATCAGTTACCCGCCTTTCAGTCTGCAGTTCTTTTAGATCCTAAGAGGATGAGGAGGATGTGAGCTCCTCAACAACCCTTGAGTTTTTGCGCCAGGCCTTGCGGCCTTGACTTTCCATTCAACCAAAGATCCTCGGATCTCAGCAGATCTCTTTCTTAGCTCTTTTTCACTTTCCACCTGGGAAGAAACTCCCAATCACCATTGAGTCAGGACATCTTTGGAATTCATCACTCTTCAACCCGGAAAAACATGATCGCAAGTCCAAAACCTTAAAACCATCAAGACTTTCATCCAAGCCTGCATCCGGACACTCTTCAACGACCAAGGCAATGCAAGCATCGTACATTTAACTGAACGAAACAGAGGTTAAGTATAAGCTATAGACCCCGTCATAAACGACGCTGATGGTTTTACTCAGGTGGTTAACTGACTCTTTTCATAGCTTCATTCTCTGGTTTTCCTGATGGTTTCCTCCATCAAGTCTCATTTGCCCTTTCCCCATGTATGAGTGCCCGTATGTTTGTTTGTTTAGATTAGTTATGCGTGTTAGCGTTTAGTTAATAAAACTTTTGTGCACAAATTACATGAATTTCTGGTCCTGCTTGTAGACGATGTCCCTTTACAATTTTGACCCTCGCTACATAATCTAATGCATTAATAGCAAAGTATTTTCTGCAGTCACGGAAATATCCTTTCTTAGAGTTGATATGAACTTAAACTGAATGTTCGCTGGATGAACAGATTAGTTGATGGCAATTTAATTCTGCTACAGTTATTATTGGCAGCAGATATAAATAATTGTTATTAATCATAATTGTAATTGTTTATATAGCTAATTTGCTACAAGAACATTACATTTTATAAGGCAAAAAAATAAGAGTCATCAATAAAGCCCAATAAAAACTGCACATTTTAAATTATATCTACTAAAAGTTAAAATTTAAAACTTTTTGGTGTACACCAGCATGTAGACGATGTCACAGAGAACAGAAATGCACTAAAAAACACAAAATGTTCAAAAAAAAAATTATGGGGTCTGTAAGCATTTCTTTTGGGGAATAGCATGCATTAAATGTCCCTATCACCTGACAAATGTCATTGAAATAGGTAATGGGGAAAATTAAATAAAATAAATATTACTAAGATAACAAAAAAAAAATCATAAAATAAAATAGAAAAATAAAGTAAATATAATACAGAAAATAAAAATATAATATGAAATAGTATTTATATTAAAATAAAATATGAAATAGAAAAAAAATCAATTGTAAGCATTTATTGTAATAATATATACAAAATGTCCACACCACCTGACAGATATCACTGAAATAGGTAATGAAAAAAAATTAAATTAAATATGAAATATAAAATAAAATAAAACATGAAATTTAAAATAAAAAATCTGAAAAATAAAAAAATATGGAATAAAATAAATAATATAAAAATATATCAATTAATCTAGAAGTCTACTAGAAGTAGACTATGTAAACAGTAAAAAAAAGAAAGAAAGAAAGAAAGAAAAAAAAAAGAGTCAGAGGAGCAGCCCACACTCAATTAACAACCATCAGAAACTCTTTCTTTTAGTCAGTTTGCACATTCAAATTTACAAATTTTCAGCTAATTATGAATGGCGTCAATGGAGAAAGATGTACTTTGCCCACAGAATGGTTTAGTTCTACCAGCTATGCTAGCTAGCCAAAATCTGAACAGTTGGGTTTCGTTGACATGTCTTTAGAAGACATAAGGTTGAAGTTAGGAAAATGGTGAAAGTAACAGCTGGGAGGGAAAAAACAGATAACTCTCTTACCCAACTTTGTCCTTCTGTTTTGCTGATGCTAATTTTGGGAACCCTGTCCAACAGTTTGAAAAGTTGGGCAGCAGCAATCTTGGCCTTGGCGTAATCTGGTGTGAAAGATGAAGCTCTGCCAAGTGCAGTGGCACTGGTCACCAGAGCTGAAATGACTCTGAGGAATAAACACACGCAGCATCTATTAATGACACTAATTACTTGATTGACTGCTACATTTCAAACAATTCCCTTCAGTGAATTATGCAAGCTTATAACTGATGCTTAGTTGTATGTACTGCATGCATTTATATACATTAATACAGACATTAATTTGAATGAGTATGTTACTTGAACCACAAGAAAAAAAAAAAGAAACATGATCTAACCTGAACACCATCATATATGGAAGCCCCTCATTACTGACCAGATAGCCGCCGTATCTAAAAGAGGCAGCGTAGGCCATGAAAATGACACACTGGGCGAATGCAAAACAGATCCCATAAACATGAGCTTTCTTCTTTGCCCCTTTATATGGTGCTTGTAGTTGCTCTTCATATTGAGACACAAAGTGTTTCTCTTTGGCTAAACCGGCGATGGTCCTGATGTGGCTCAGAGCTTCACTGGACACCTGTATGAACAGACAGTACAATTTACACTGATATGCATAACAAAAATTATAGTACTTTTGTTTGTACTTGGCAAGATTCTCGTTTGTGAAATAGGCCAGAGCAAAACATGCAGGACACAAAAGTTTGGGTTCAGCAAGATGTTTTTGAAAGAAGTCTGTTTTGCTCACCAAGGCTGCATTTATTTGATCAAAAATACAGTAAAATCAGTACTGTTGTGAAATATTATTACAATTTAAAATAACTGTATTCTATTTGAATATGTTGTAAAATGTAATTTATTCCTGTGATGCAAAGCTGAATTTTCAGCATCATTACTCCAGTCTTTTGTGTCACATGATCCTTTAGAAATCATTCTAATATGCTGATTTGCTGCTCAAGAAACATTTCTGACTATTATGAATGCTGAAAACAGTTGCGCTGCTTCATATTTTTGTAGAAACCCTGACACATTTCAGGATATTCGACGAATAGAAAGTTCAGAAGAACTGTGTTTATTTGAAATAGGAACTACTTTTACTGTACCTGTCCAGCAGCCTCCAATGCATTTTTATCCTCATTAGCAAATCCTGTCAGCATTTTAGCCTGAAAAACTCCAGACAGGCCGATGAGAGGAAGGAAGCAGGTGACCACTAGACTCAGTTTCCAGCTGAAGTAATACGCAATAATGAAGGAAGCACCGATGTTGGTCAGTGAATTCACAATCATGCCGATCTGTGAGCCTGTAGCCTTTGGTGAAGAGCACATTAAACACAAACACACGCTTAACCATATAAGTTATGCAAATCTTAAAAGGGGCATATATCATACATTTGTTATAATGTAATTTTCCCCACTAAAGTCCTCTAAAAATATGTTTTGAGTGTCATAAATTTTTTTGATTTTGCGACTTTACAGATACAAAACATGCCTTTGCTTATGAAATCAGTGCTTTTTAATGTCATTTTATGTAACTGTTTCCCCCTAAAATCAAAGTGCCAAATTCAGTCCTAATTTTGTTTTTATATCCATTTTCTATGTTCTCTCTCATCCTTAGATTTAAATACACAGTTTTCGCTTCTGCACCTTTAAGAAACACCCCATTTGCATACAAATGAGTAATTTCTCCAGCTTTGCAACATTTTTTATTATTGTATTTTCTTGTAAACCTTAAAGGGGCATATGAAACTTTTAAGTCCACTTATAAGGTTAGTAAAGTTTCTACGTGCCAAAATCAGTCACAAGTGTGTTTTATATGCCTTTTCTGTTCTCTCTATGATACTTGGAATTAAAAAGTCAGTTCTTTGCTGCTGCACTTTTGAGAAACACTCCTTGCATAATTATGAAATGAGTGCTGTATTCCTTGTACAGAGGAATGTGGTTGCTGGAACTGTTTGGTTACCCACAGTCTTCAAAATATCTTCTTTTGTGTTCAACAGAAGAAATAAATATTGGTATGAACCAACTTGGGGTGAGTATATGATGACAGTATCTTCATTTTTGGTTGAACTATCCCTTTAAAGATCTCATTTTATGTAGCTTTCCCCCTAAAGTCCAATTAT
Source organism: Spinibarbus caldwelli (assembly GCA_039654775.1). Taxonomy (NCBI): domain Eukaryota; kingdom Metazoa; phylum Chordata; class Actinopteri; order Cypriniformes; family Cyprinidae; genus Spinibarbus; species Spinibarbus caldwelli. Next base: position 5,288,351 of record CM077232.1, read on the forward strand.
AATGTTAGTAAAGTTTCTTTCAGTCACAAATTAGTTTTTATATCCATTTTCAGTGTCTGTTTTTTGCTGCTGTGCCTTTAAGAAACAACCCTTTGCATATGAAATGAATGCTTTCTCCAGCTTTACAACATTTTTTTGTTGTTATTGTACTTTCTTATCTGTATTTTTTGTCACTCACCCCCTGCACCATGGAGGCGTCAGTGGCTAGTCTGGTAGTCAGAGCACCAGGACTGTTAATGGGGTTGTCAAACCAGCCGATCTCTTGCTTCAGCACTGCCTGAAAGCCAACCTTCCTCAGCCTGCGAGTCAACAGCTCTCCTGATTTGGCAAATGAGTAGCCCTGCGATAAACACAGTATCAGTGATCTGCTGTAATTTGACAATACACATTTCTCATTGGAAAGGATAAAATGTGGGTATACTAAACCTTACAAAAGAACTGTGGGAATACCTGTAGGAACTGTGAAAAGAAGCTCAGGACTCCTATGCTGACAAACAAGATACAAATCCCATTTATCTGCCTCCTCTGTTCATCCAGGTCTTGAATGGAGAATGTCTGAAAAGCAACCATGATATTGTTAAACTCCATTCCTATGTTTAAGCACTTTATGCATTTATGATATTTATTTTAGTGGTGTTTGCTTGTGCAAGCACAGGTTATTGTTAACCAAAACTAGAACCATAAAAATACTTTTTCATTTAAATAAAATAAACATCAATTGAAATAAAATATATCAAAACTTACATTTATTTTATTTTTAATCATTAAGTTGCCAAGACAACATTTCTAAAATTTACTAAAATAACTAAAACAAAAAATAAAAATTAATAAAAACTATACGTATAAAAAAACTAATAAAAAAAATGACAAAGACACAAAATTAAAATTAGAATAAAAATTAAATAAAACATAAAATAATATAAAATAAAAACTAATTCAAAGCATTGATAGTATATTAATGATATACTAATAATAACACTGCTGCCTATTAGTACTATTGCAGTTTCAACTGTTAAGTTTAATTCATTTTTCCCACAAATTCTACATTGCTTCTTCTTGCTGTTACAGTCATGTATATTTATGTATAAAATTAACTTCAGTATATTTTGGCTTTAACAAGATTTCCGCAAGAATAAACCTGGTGTCCTCCATACTATAATTCCTATTAAAAACCTTTCAATTAACCACATAATTTGATACATGATTCATGTCTGGAGTACAAACGGTGTGGTACGAGGTTCACATCAAATTTTAATACTAGGGTTAGGGATAAATAATAGTAAAAGACAGAATTGCCTCAGCAAATGCCACTAATCACAATGTATCTTATGTACGTGTGTGTGTGTCTCACCCCAAGGATTTCACTGAATAAAAGAGCATAGATGGGGTTGACCGATCCATTGATAGCAGCACCTAAAGATCCCAGCAGCATATATGGCCACTCAGGACGGTTATACTTCAGGATTCGAGCCACAGGAGCCGGTTCAATGACCACTTCATCTTTACCCTTGCTTTTCTGCAAAGACAAGACAGGGAACTTTAGATTAAAAATAGAAAGCATTGCATGTGCGATACTGTATTTAACGGTATTTGGTTCCAGACCTTGTTGTTTTCTTCAGCTTCCTCCACTTCTAAATGGTCCGAGTGGATTTCGAATTTTACAGATATGGCACCCGGAATGTTGTTTGACATCTGAGAATGTGATCGCTGTCTCAAAGAACGCCTACAGGAAAGGCATTTTAATTTAAAAAATAAAAGAGAACATTTTGACACTCCTCTCAAGATAATTTTAAATGTCGTAATGTTTATGTACCTTAAGGCACTCTCGTAACTTCCTCTGCTGAAGCTCCTTACTTTCTCAAGTTCATCCACCTCTGTAATGGTCATCTCAGCAGCTGTGTGATTCGGTGTCATGTTAGTGTTTAAAGAAACCGTTCATCCAAAAATGTACACAATGTCATTCACCCTCATGTTTAAAACTATCTCCATGCTGCTCTTTTCTGAACACTGACATTAAGATCCAAAAAGTACAAAAACATGTTGTATTTTATTGCATCGCTTCAGAAAAATATACTGCAATGTACAAGTAATGTGGACTGTTTTATGTTAAGTTATTGTCGTTGACAGATGTAGTCACTATTGCTATGCTTCCATCCAAATGTGATAAATTAGAATACTGCATAAAACATCTGCAAATAAAGCATTTCCATCCCATGTTTTCAAGAGAACAAAATCCGAAGGCACGTTTCCACCCCTGGATAAAACTATAAAAAAGGTAATTGCAATTTTATCTCACAATTTTGACTTTTTTCTTGCAATTGCAAGTTTACATCTCACAATTCTGACTTTTTTTTGTCAGAATTGCATGATATAAACTTGCAATTTGGAGGTTTTTTTTTTAAGATTGCGAGTTCATATCTTGCAGTTCTGACTTTTTTCTTGCAATTCTGTCTTTTTTCTCACAACTGCAAGTTTAAATCTCATAATTCTGATTTCTTTCTCAGAATTATGAGATAAACTTGCAGCTGCTAGTTATAAAGCTCAATTCTATGGAAAAATAGTCTGACTGCTTTTCTCAGAATTGCGAGTTCACATCACGCAATTCTAAGAAAAAGTCAGAAATGCAAGAAAAAAGTTTAAAAAAAAATTACCTTATTTAAATTATTAAAAAATTAGTCACAGTTACCTTTTTTATTTTTTATTCAGTGGCAGACACGGGCTTCCATACCATCCAGCTTTTTTTTTTTTTTTTTTTTTGTAATTCACATAAAAATACATGGATGGACACATGAAAATGCATGAAAATTTACTGATGAAATTATGCAAAATTTCTGCTTTCATGTTTCACTGAAAAATACCAGCATACAGGTTTCCAACGACATGAATATTCCTTTTTGGGTGAAAGATTTTTTTAAGCATGCAAGCAATGAAATGACCTCCAAAACTCCCTGTACTCACTGTCCTCTGGTTTATCGCTGTCTGTATCCTTTCCTTGATTCTGCAGGGTTACTAGTGTGAAGTAAACTCCCTTTCTGTCCAGTAACTGGCTGTGCGTGCCTCTCTCCACAGCGCGTCCATGCTCGAAGCCCACGATCACATCAGCATTACGGACAGTGGACAGACGGTGTGCGATGCTGATAGTCGTTCTTCCCTGTCGAGCCTGAAAAATGCCATTGAATGTGTGTGAGCAACAAACATATGGAAATATCTTTTTCTGGAACAAACCTGCATTTGCTTACAAGTTCATAATTCAGTACAACATATGGCATTAAATTCTAGGATACTGAAACTGCTGAACATAAAATAAGATATTTTGAAGAATGATAGTTATCATTGACTTCCATAGTATTTCTTTCCTGACTATGGAAGTCAATGGGGACCAACAACTGTTTGGTTCTTCAAAATTCTTCAAAATATCTTGTGTCTAAGTGGTTGCCAGGTGATTGCTAGGTTGTTGCTGGGCACTTAAGGAGTTCTAAATGGTTGCCAGGTGGTCGCTAGGGTGTTTCTGGGTGCTTAAGGTGTTCTAAGTGTTTCTTAAGTCTGTTGCTAGATAGATGGAATAAATCCCATCAGCTATGAGAAATCCATCTGGTCTGTTATACTTTAAAAAGTCAGGACAGGGTGAGGGACTGCCGAATTGGTGGATGTAGCTTGAAAACTCTAAGAGAAGTTACATTTTGGACTCAGTTTAAGCATGTTGTAAAACTCACCTTGTCCAAGGCCTCCTGTACTACAGCCTCACTCTCATTATCCAGCGCTGATGTGGCCATATCAAGCAGGAGGATTCTGGGATTCCTGACCAGCGCTCGAGCAATGGCGATCCTCTGTTTCTGTCCTCCACTCATCTGACCCCCACCTTCACCCACCAATGTGTCAAATTTCTGCATGACATGACATACAGTGTCATAAAATGTATTTAGTTTCATATGCAAAATGAATATATGCAAAACTAATATAAAAAGATATTTTAATTAAGAACATTTTTATTTGAAAAATTTTTTTTTAAAAAATCTCCAAGCACTTCCTCTGGTACTTTGTGTAATTTATCAGTGAGGTAATGCATGTACTGATCTTATACAGTAGCTGGCACCTGAGGAAGGTCCATGATGAAGTTGTAAGCATTGGCCTGTTTGGCAGCTTCTATAATCTCCTCCATGGTGACTCCAGGACGGCCGTATCGGATGTTCTCAGCGATGGTGGTGGCAAACAGGACAGGCTCTTGTTCCACTATGCCAATAAGGGAACGCAACCACTGGATATTCAGGCTTCTGATGTCATGACCATCCAGGGTGACCTAAAAATGACAATAATTTAAATTTTCAACACTAGATCAGACATTTGGATTTAGATTTAACTGCATTAAACTAGCGTTTATACAAGGAGATATTTTTAACAAGTAAGATGAAACAATAAGTTTAAATAATTAATTTCTATATTTATTCATTCATCCTTTGTTGTATTGTTGGAAATAACTAACGTCCTGTGAAATTGTTTAAGGTGTTTAAACCAGTGTTGTTATTGTTAACTAAAACTATTTAAAACACTTTCTAGTAATTCAAATGAGGCTAAAATATTATATAAATACTGCATGAAAAATGAGAATCAAATGCTAATTAAATGTGTTTGTTTTTTTGTATGTTTGTTTATTAGTTGAAAATAACTGAGGTCCTATGAAATTAAAACTAGTGTTGCTATTGTTCACAACAATAAAAGCAATTCAAATTAAGCTAAAATATTATCAAATATATTTGTTGAAAAATTAAAATTAGAGCTGAAATACTTAGAAGCACTTCCTTAAATAAGTAGAAGTCTTAAAATTACTAAAGCTAAAAGTTAAAATAAAAATAAATTAAAGCTAAATAGAAATAATGAAAAAAATGAATACAAATGACAAAGCACATAAAATGAATCAAATTAAAATTACATGACATTAAATGAAAATAAAATGAAAATATGTGAAAATAAACTCTAATTCAAATTATTAATAAATACTATAACAGTATATAATTAATACCAAAATAACATTGGTTTGAACTACTGTACCATTCCTTCTTTTGGGTCGTAGAACCTCTGAATGAGTTGGATGGTTGTGCTCTTTCCTGATCCACTGGGTCCAACAAATGCAGTCGTCTCACCAGCTTTGACCACAATACTCAAATCATCTAATATCTGAATACAAGATACAGCCAGTCAATGCTGGATAGAATTTAACTGTTTAATGCAAACATTAGATTAAATTATGCATGCTAAAAACATAACCCACTTTCACTTCAGGACGGGAGGGATAGTTGAAGTGAACACTGTGGAATTCAATGTCACCCTTAACTTTGTCTAAGGTATGACCTTCTTCTGAGAAGCAATCGATTTCTGGTTCCTGTATGGGAACAGGATGTGACAGTGATTAATCTGTCCCTGAAGCTGAAAGAATGAAATTCATTGATTTTGGGAGAAGAACTGTGTGTGTGTGTTATTCTCACCCTGTCAATAGTGTCAAATATACTTTTGGCTGCGGCCCGACCAGAGGCAAAGGCCTCAAGACAAGGAGAGGCCTGGCCCAGATTCATGGCACCCACAAGAACACCAAAGAACACCTAAAGAGAACAAAAAACATTGAAAAATAAAATAAAATAAAATAATTAAAAAACGGACTAAGCACTGTGCTGCATCCTACTGACTGGACTATACAATTTTATTTCTGTATACTTTTCTTATTTTTTAATACATTTTAAAGCAACTTTTATTTCCTACTTTTAATTGTTATTTTTATTTTCTATTTTTTATGATTTATGATTATGATTTTTTTATTTTAATCACTTTCATGTATAGCACTTTGAGTTATCATTATGTAAAAAAAAAATGCAGCATATAAATAAGCTTGCCTAAATCAACTGGAAACATTATTTAAAAATAATGATAAGTCCAAAAAATGATGGGTAAAAAAATAAAAATAAATAAAAATAAAATAAAATAAAATTTCTCCTTTTGTGTCCATACTTGGATCTCATACCTGAACAAGGCCACCGGGCGTGAGCTCCCTGGTTTCAATGACAAGTTTTGAGCCATACCAGAAAGCCAGAGCGTAACACAGGAATATAATGCACCAAAGATAGCCCTGAAACACACCGATGATCGCTCCCTTCTTAATACCCCACGCCTGGGCCTCCACGAGGTTCCTGTCATACCTGTGATAATAACAAAGGACTTCAACATCCCCCCAACATGAAAGTTCAGTGTTTTCTCATTGTATATCCAGATGTAAATAGGTTTGCATTGACAGATAAAGTGGGCACACTGTACCTCTCTGCCTCTTTGTGCTCTCCTCCAAAAGCAGCCACCGTTCTGATGGAGGAAAGGACTTCATCAGCCACTGCTCCTGCTTTAGCATAGGCCTTCAACTCATGACCCGTCAGCCTCGCCACAGCCTTCACATCAAAAAAAAAAAAAAAAATTAATAAATAAAAAAAATACACTTTTTACAGTATTCCTGAATAGAAAAAAAATCATGATGAATGATGAAACACAAAATGTTATTTTAAAGGAATAATTCATTCAAAATTTTGAATTTGCTGAAAACGTACTCACCTTCAGGCCTTCAAGTTGTAGGTGAGTTTGCTTGCTCATCAGAACAGATTTGGAGAAATGTAGTATTACATCACTTGCTCACCAACGGATCCTCTGCAGTGAATGGGTGCCGTCAGAATGAGAGTCCAAGCAGCTGATAAAAACATCACAATAATCCACAAGAAACCTACACCACTCCAGTCCATCAATTAATGTTTTGTGAAGTGAAAAGTTTAATTTTTGTAATAAACAAATCCATCTTTAAAACATATCAAACAAATCAGCTTCAAAACGTTGCCTATTGCTAAAGTCCATAATCCATAAAAACGCTTCCTAGAGTGAAAAAAAGTTAATCCCCTCTTTGTTTAGAGTTGTTTTTGCTTGTAAACAGTGCTTGATCTGTACATATTTCTCTCCTGATTCAGACAAGACTTTTTTTTTTTTTCCAATGATGATTTACAAATAGAGGAAGCAAGTTAAAAATATCTTATGATGGATTTGTTTCTTACACAAGACATTTTAAAAAGACATTAATTGATGGACTGGAGTCATGTGGATTAGTTATAAACTATTGTGATGTTTTTATCAGCTGTTTGGACTCTCATTATGACGGCACCCATTCACTGCAGAGTGATGGAATGCTACATTTCTCCAAATCTGATCTGATGAAGAAATAAACTCATCTGCTTCTTGGATGGCCTGAAGGTGAGTACATTTGCATCACATTTTTGGATGAACTTTTTCTTTAAATCATACATCGCGTCAAGAGATTTCTCCAGTTCATGTTTCTCCATTTATATTTATCATATTAAACTGTCTATAGTGATACCAACCATCGCCATGAGTCCTGCAGCCAGTCCTATGAGAGGACTGACTGCTATCACCACCAGCGTCAGCTTCCATCCGCCGATGAATCCCACCATGAAACCAAATATGAACGTTGAGATCCTCTCGATGAAGATGGACACCTGGTCTGCTATAGCATTGTTGATTTTGTTGGTGTCACTACATGGAAAGAGAAGTCACAAACATATAAAACTAGATTTTATTACGCTGAAAAAAAATTGGTGTAGGATTTCTTTTGAAACAATTTTTACTCAGAAATTGCTGGTAAATTTCACTAATAATTACACAGAAATGGCAAGTAACGCATTTAATTAAAAGTAAACTTTTGAAGTAAAAAATCGTAAATATTTTCTTGTAAAACATGCTCTAACAATCAAATTCCAAAAATATTTTTTACAGTGTACTTCATGTATTGTTTATCATCCACTAAAAAAATCGGATCACTCTCCAAAAAAGCATTTTGAGTTTTCAATGCAAAGTTTAATATTTAACACCACTAATGACAGATTCATGAAAAAAGCTAACAATAGTACAAGATAACACAGAAAGACTTGAATATTACTCAGATATCCGTGTGTTCAGCTCCCCGACAGAGTTGCAGTCAAACCAGCCGATCTCCATGCGCATTATCTTCCTGAAGTACATTTTCCTGATGCGTTGGATCTGTCTGGCGGCAGCAGAAACCCAGAGAGCGATCTGAAACCAGAGTGAATGCTCATGAATACTGTGAATTTGTATCAAAGACCTCTTCTTGAGGTTCTGGCATGATAATGCCTCTGTCTGCTGCAGATCTGGAGCACTATTGAGATTGAAAAAAATGAAGGATGTGTATGTTAAAACACTGACTGCATCTGATACTAGACAGACATTAATATTGCACCATTTTTTGAGGTGAGAACAAACGTTCTTATATACCTGAAAGTAACTCAGAATAAGGACTCCAATTCCAATACCAACATAGTAAAATGCAAACTTGGTCATTTCAGCCTCAATATCCACACTGTAAAGAAGGACAGAACAAGAACATTTAAAATATGCAAAATCCAAAGCACAAAGTGACACATTTCACAAAGTTTGAATCCGTCATGCAGTTCTTTCCCCAAAAACCCTTCTGGCTATTAAACTTGTTGATTTGATTTGATTTGATTTGATTTGATTTAATAAAATAAAATAAAATAAAATAAAATAAAATAAAATGTACATATGTAATATTGTACAAAATGTCATATTTTTATAAATAGAAAAAAAATTAAATACATTTATGTAAATATAAAAATATTATAAACTTGTTGAAAAAAGCAAATAAAAAATAATGCATAATTACATGTAATAAACATTTGTGCAATATAAAAAACAAAATATATTGATGTAATAAAATATAAAGAAAAATATAAGAAAAATATAATACATAATTAAAATATATATATATATATAAAAAAAAAAAAAAAAAAAAATATATATATATATATATATATATATATATATATATATATATATATATATATATATATATATATATATAATGAAATTAATGTATATAATAATTAATGCATACAATATTTAATATTTATATAAGAAAATGTATTTATATAAATGAATAAAAACAGGAGCTAAGAAACGGAAAAACAAAACCTGTTTTTCTCCCAGATTTAAGCCAATGAGAAAATGAGAATCAAACAGAACAGTTTTAAGATTAAGTGGAGCTCAAAAGGAGACTTTTAATTAAGTCTCTTGCTTTGTTTCTAAAGAAACAGATGCTAGTCATCTCATGCGTTTCTCTTTTAGAGTTCCATAAGAGATCTTATCGATGTCTCAGATTCAATTAACTCAAATTCAGTCTCAATGAACTCAAATATTTCTCATCAAATTCTCCCAGAACCAAAGAATCTGAGCTATTGTTTATTTTAAAGCTCTATACTTTCATAATGGTCTCAACTGTGTCTAATATTTCTCCTAAGGATTTTCCATTTAGTCTCTTGCACTTTGAAAGAGCAGCACAATTTTCCTGCGAGGCCACTCAGGTTGCAGGATCTTGAACCATCATTACTCACCCACAGTACGTGGTGCTGTTGTCCGGCCGCTCGACCACAGTCCCGTCCAGCCAGGTGATGGTGTTATTAATGCAGGTTTTGTTCGGGTCGGCCAGTTCCTGAACCTCAAGCTCATAGTCCACGAAGGTGTTGGTCATCATGCCATACACCAGCAGCATGAGGGGAGATGCGGCTCCATGGACCAGAGAGCACACACTTCCCACCACCATCATCAGGACCTCCTTCCATGTGGCAAAGCGGAACTGGACGGAAAAATCAAAAACAGTGATGTGAGAGAAAAATCAAGAATTAAATCAATCTAAACAGCAGAATCACATTGAAAAACGCTTACCAGCTGAAAGAATCCGACGGTCAGCGCTTTCTCTTTTTTTGTTTTGTCACTGCCATTCCTTCAAACACAGACAGAATTTAGATACTTTATCGCAGCTTAAAATTCATTTTCAGGTCAGATCATTTGATCGGATCATTTGATTCAGATCGGAACTTTGGTGCAGGTTTGCAAATCATTTGATTCAGATCGGAACTTTAGTGCAGGTTTGCAAATCATTTGATTCAGATCGGAACTTTAGTGCAGGTTTGCGAAACATTTGATTCAGATCGGAACTTTAGTGCAGGTTTGCAAATCATTTGATTCAGATCGGAACTTTGGTGCAGGTTCCCGTATAATTTGATTCAGATCGGAACTTTAGTGCAGGTTCGCAAATCATTTGATTCAGATCGGAACTTTGGTGCAGGTTCATGAATCATTTCATTCAGATCGGAACTTTGGTGCAGGTTCGTGAATCATTTGATTCAGATCGGGACTTTGGTGCGGGTTCGTGAATCATTTGATTCAGATCAGGACTTTGGTGCAGGTTCGTGAATCATTTGATTCAGATCGGGACTTTGGTGCAGGTTCGTGAATCATTTGATTCAGATCGGGACTTTGGTGCAGGTTCGTGAATCATTTGATTCAGATCAGGACTTTGGTGCGGGTTCTCGAATCTTTTTTTCGGATATCTTTTCTTTTTAATGAAAAACCATTAAACCATTAAGGCACAGTTATAAAAACAAAGAAAGTGTACACAATACAAATCCCTTAAGAAAATGTACCCTGGTTTTACTATAGTAAAAATGTAGTAACCATAATTTCCATGTACTTGTCTAGATCAACTTTGAATAAAGAAAACAGAGGTTCAGGGCCAGATTTTTGTTTTTGTATGTGAAATTTAGCCAAAACATGTGAATGGCATCTTCCTCAGAAGAGTGATAAAAACAGCAACTCATTCAATGTCTGACTTATATTATAATTACATCCATAGGGTTTTTAGTGAAATTCGGAGTAATTCATTAATCTGTTACTTGACCTCTTCATATTTATTGAGAGAACTATAGTTTACAAAGTTGGACATTGCTTGTTATAATGTCCCTACCATTATGCAGCAACTACTAAATTGTTGCTATAATTTTGATTAAACAATTAAATGTCTGTTGTCTGCCGTTATGTCCCCACCAATGCCAAAATCAAACCTACGCCCTTGCACCAAAATTAATAAAAATGCCACACAAATTCAAGATGAAGGGGCAAAAATTGCCCCTGCACTATTAAACAAACGATTACGATTAAAATGTAACGTGAAAATGAATGAAAAGTGTCTATTTGCGTAATTACATTTTGATTCGCTCACACTGCATCACATTTTTTTTGTTTTTTTTTTGGCAACATTGAGCCTTATAATCAACCAGATGCGTTTCTGTTGAGCTTAAGAATGCTGTGGCCAATCAGAGACGCTTAGATTAGTCAGCGCTAAAAACGTGCCAATCAGAAACGTTCGGATAAATCAACGCTGAAAACTCTGGAGTTGTGGAGTGTGTGCACTCTGACTGAATTTTTTGTGCTCGTCAAATAACACAGTGCAGATACGATGTAATTAAATGATTCATTTCGTAGCTTCAGAGATTAAAATGGGAGTTTGTGCATAGACTAGACTAACGTCATGGACCAACATGTTTGTCTGTGAAGCCAGAGCCAGAATATGTGTCAAACTGTTTCCCCAAAACACAGACACATAACACAAAAAAGTTTTATTTTTTAATGTATTCTATTAATCAACATTACTAATTATTATCACAATATCAAGAGCAATAATCGACAAAAATGATTTTTGTCATAATATTGCAGCCCTATCAGCTCCTGTTTTTTAAATATGTAATTTAGATACAGTCAGTTGTTTTTCCAGCAGTTTAAAGTATTTTGATTGATTGAAGTATTTGGTTAAATGTAAGTATTTGACATTAAAAACAACACAGATACAATTATTAAGGTGGTGATGAAAATTGTCTAAAAGAAAAAAAAAAGCCCCTGAAATCAATTCCAGGGGGGCAAAATTTGCCCCTTAATGGAAAAGTTAATTTCTGACCATCATCCACAAAGTTCACTTATGGTAAATAATTAACTGAATCAACAGCCTTCTGAACAATTGTGGCTGTTACTTGTAAATCAAACCTACATGAAGTATCTGGACAAGCAATAATGTAAATAATGAACAAATGAAACAATGAAACAATGAAAACAATTATTCTGTCACATTGTTATACTGTCAGTGTTAACAGTAGTTTTCGAGTTATGGGGAGTGTTTTTAGTTTTCTAATTTTAGTTTTTGTTTTACATTTCATCAAAACCCACTTCATATTATGTGGACATTCAACAACAAGTCCCTATAGAATAGTTCACCCAAAAATTTAAATTTAATGAAAATTTATTCAGCCTCAACAAGTGATCCTAGTTGTATATGGCTTTGCGTAATAAACTCATCTACATCTTGAAATGCATGAAGGTGAATACATTTTCAGCAAATTTTGATTCCTGAATGAACTATTCTTTTACTGTTAAAAAAAAAAAAAAAAAAAAAAAAAAAAAAAAAAAAAACTATTTCTCAGATGTTAAATTCAGCAGATGATGAAATCATTGTTTGCCCTCATATTTTAGACATATGCGTCACTTTCTGTAGCATTTTTACCATATCATGCATACATAATATTGGAAGAAGTCAATAAATAAAAACAAAATACTCACTTGAGGTCAGCATCTGTGTTGTAAGAAAATAGAAGAAAATAGTTGCACATAGTAAAACATTAAATATTTTGCAATCGAAATTAATCACAGGCAGCACATTGCAGTTCATACCTTCATCAGCTTTGTATGATTTTGTGGTTTTATCTACACCGTCCCCTGGAGAGTTTTCACTTTTATTCTTCTTCATTCTTCAGTTTGGTCGCAACTGACATGTGGTTTTACAGAAAAAGACACGTTTAGCCAAATTTAACTTCCCAACAGCATCAAATCACATAAACTTAAGACAAAACAAAGCATTTAGTCTTATTTGACTGTAGTCATAATGAACTACAGTGACAATAACCTTTTACCTACTATTGTTAACCTGGCATTTCATAGTGATTATCTAACAGATCTAGTTGCTGAATATTAAGAATCCTCAATTCTCCGCACATGATTTTGTCCAATTAAATATTACAAGAATAACTAAAAACCACAAGTGGACAAAATAAATACATAAGCAATACATAAAAACACACAAATTAGCCAGTTAGATTACAGAACAAATAATGTCAATAGCAGCTCATTTCATTTTGCTTTGAGAGAATTTTATAAGAAAAAAACAATCATACTGATTAGAAATGTGCTCATATTAAAAACTTGAGATTTCACAATTTGGAGACTGAGAGCAGCATAAAACATTGCCAAGATCTACTTAAGACATGTGTGATTAGTGGCATCTTTGCCTTGGGAGAAAACAAATCTGAGAAAAAGAAAAATGGTGTGGGTTTTATTTTATTAATAGAACAATCTTCACTCATTAATTGCTTGTAATAAAAGCAGAAAGACTAGTATTTTCTTGTAAACCATATTCCAATAACCTTTGTTTTATTTACAATAATAATAAAAAAAAACATTCTTTATAGTGTAGGTGAAACAACTGAGATATCAGAAAGATCTCATTTCCAAATCAACTTCATAAAACATTTCAAATGAGCATTAAATGTAATAAGTGTTAGTGTTTTTTGTAGTAGAGAAAGTGAGGACTGATTCATACCTGCTGTGAGGAGCTGCTCTCAGTGGTGTTTCTCTCAGGTCCGAGGGGCTCTTCTATCAGTGCAGTCTGTCCACACCTTCTGCGCTATCTTCCCCTTTATTAGACTGATAAGACATTACCTGATCAAGGTCAAGGTGTGCACAGTCTGTTCTCTACTCTACACAGAGACCCGAAATAGTGTAAAATGAGTTTGTGGGAAAAACAACAACATTAAAACAGTTAATGAGTTCAGTCACATTTATTAATCACTTATCAAATCACATCGAGGTTTACTGCGGATTATTAACGTCATCTCATAGACATCAGTAATAAATTGGGTTGAATGACCGTTGGGTTGTTGGTTCATTAGGTTGGTCTCGCAATATTGAGTATGAGGATAGAAAGTGACAGATGAATCATTATTGATTTATATTTTATTTATTCAATTATTTTTATTTTTTGATTCAGGTCTATAATGTACCATTTGTGTCATAATAATGAGTCACAGTTATTTTGAATAATGTCCCCCTTTATTTACACTGTAAAAATGATTTTTTTTTTATTTTTTGAAAGCTGTAAATAAAACAAAGATTATTGGAGTATGTTTTACAAGAAAATACTATACTTTGTTACTTGCCTTTGTAATTGTTTATCAAATTGACTTGCAATTTCTGAGTAAAAAATGTTGCTACACCAAATTTTTCCAGTGTACTATTGCATTTAGACTGAATTAATAAATGCATCATTTTCAAAGGTGATAATTTAATAGGTGATAGTTTTATAGCCCAGTGGTCATTCAACCCTTCTGGTGACATGTCGTCTCAAAAATAATATAAATGATCAATAACTGATAACGAATATGCATCCCAACTATCTGAATCCAGCGCAGTAGACATTACAAAGACAGATGCATTAGCTTTAAAATGAATCATTTATTACATATTCCTCATGGATATAGAAATTAGCAAAATGTTTTGATCAAATTTTGACAAAATAGGAAACAGATAAATGTTTTTCCCTGTAATATTACTATTTTTATTGATGTTTTGGGAGTTCAGAACAGCCAAATTTATGATGCTAATAAAACATATGAGGCTGAGGGTACATCCTACGTCAATCCTTATCAAAGCAGTACATTTTCAAAACCTCTGATGGATCTGAAAATATATATCATAAGGATGACTACACTTACACTAAAAATTAGATCTTTTGTGCAACCAATCAAGAGATATGTCAAAGTAATTGATACACCAGTGTACTAACATCAACATCTAGTGGCCAAACAATGAATCACACAACTGAAAAACAAAAATGGCATTTTCGGGCCTTAAAATCATGTTAAGCAACAAATATGGCATGCATGCATTTGTCAGCTAATTACAGCCTTACAAAAGCACATAAAACACGCATAAAATAGGTTTCATATATTTGGAAACATATATTTTATATATAGAACACTCTAATATTGGTGTGGCAAAATATTACATAAGTTACCAAAAGAATTAAATGCTGTTAAAAAAGAAAACACGCTCTCACAGGTACCGCCATAAAATCAGGTCAGTGACCGAACGGTGAATATTTTTTTGACCTGCAATAAATCACTTATCACTTATTAATCAGTTGAAATGATAAAAGTTGGTGTCGTTGTTTGTAATAATCTGCCATAAAGTTGCATCTTGCAACTCTTTGTCTTTTGTACATCATGTATCAATCCTTGACTTTAAGATATTTACATGATAATTGATTTCAGTGGATGTAAAAGGCATTCTGGTAACACTTTACAATAAGGTCCCATTAGTTAACGTAAGTAACAATGAGCAATACATTGGTTACACTATTTAATAATTGTTAACTTTAGTTCAACCCAAATTCTTAGAGTGAAATACAAGTCTTAATGTTTATTATACCTCTAGAAAGTGACTGACTAGAGATTTACCTGTTCATATACAGAATTGGATCCGTTCCTGTTGGCATGTTTGGGTTGTCAGTCTCAAATATATCCAATGCGTCTCATCTGTGTCTCTGTAACAGCTCACACTTTTCTGAGCAATCATGAAACTTCTTTTGAAGCAGCACGTCACATCGTCTCTTTATGAAGAATTGCTGAAGTCCTTTTGTATATCTGCCTCTGTTAAATTAATGATTTGAATGTGCCTCAAGGACTTACAGCTGTTACAGCCGCAGGATTTACAATAACACAAGTGATTCCTGCTCAGTACAGATACACAGTTTCAAAGAAGTCTGAGCTCGCTTCCAGTGTTCAGGAATGTACTGTTTATAAATTCACAAACACAGAAAACTGTTTTTGATCTGTTTCTAGAAACAGATCTAAGGACCAGTTGCTATTGTTATCTAAACATAAAACTATTAAAAAACATTTTAGTTAATTGTATAAAAAATAAATTAAAAATTAGAAATGTTGCCTTGAAACGGCATCAAATAAAATGATAAATTATAAAATGAAAACTGAAATAAATTAAAGCTAAATTAAAAAAAACTAGTAAAAATGACAAACTAAAATTACAATAAAACTGAAAATATGAAAAACTAATTCAAAATATGAATAAATGCTATAATAAAAGACAAATAATACTACAATATCCCTTGTTAGGACTGGAAACTTTCTAAAGAAATTGTTTTTGTTTTTTTTCCCCTACAGATCTAGATTGCATTTTCTACTTTTAAACCTCTAATATATTTTTTATTACATTTCATCTTTTTTTTCTTTTTTTTTTTAAAGAAATTCCAACCAGTGATGCTTACAAATATTTAGTTAATTATATTAAAAATAAAAATAAAATAGAAAAAATAGAAAATATAAAAATTAAAAGCTAATTCAAAATATTAATAAATACTATAATAAAAGATAAATAATACTACAATATCCCTTCTTAAGACTGGAAACAGTAATAAAGAAATAGTTTTTTTTTCTCTCTCTCTCGTCTTGTTCTTATAGACCTAAATTGCATTTCATCCTTTTTTAAACCTCTAAAATATATATATTTTTTTTTATTATTAAACCGTTTTTTTTTTTTAAAGAAATTCCAACTGGTGATCCTTTAAGAATTTTGTAAATCATGTGTGTCTGGAGTTTTTATTGTATTATTTTATGTACAGAAAAAACATTATACCAACAACATCACCACCCATCAGTACAAGCTTCTTTGCAATTGCAAGAAAAATGTTGGAGAAATTTATTTATCTCTGGTGTTTTATCTGACTTTCCATTGTCACATTTCCTACCAGCTGCCAAATGGTTGCGGAGTCTCGATGCGTCTGAAGGAGACGGTCCTTTCTGATCATCCAGCGCTCCCTGCAGGAGCAACACGGCACAGATATTACATAACAGCAGACACTTCGGTGAGTTAAGCGGTGTCAGATGCACAGCCGAACGGAAGAACAAACACATTCCCAAACTCGACTGACTAGTTTCTAGAAACGGATATCTAAGAAAGCTGACTTCTAAAGCAAGGGTAAGTAGCCTATACGGCTGGTTTGTAGAGTCAATTTTGCAGGAAGGTTCAAGTGAGCAAATTTCTGTTTTTTTTTTTTTTTTGGTAGCCTAAATGCATGCTGTTTGCAAAACATTTTTGTCAGAACATTTTCGAGTACTGAACACTCGTTTTCTTATAATGGCATTTCAATGTTGTAACAACGTTAGCCTGGTTTCTTTCTTTGATTCGTTCCAAGTATGCAACAGTACAGTAAAATTTCACTATTGTTGACATCACTTTGATTTACAGTTTAAAGTGAAGTCCGACCGACTCTTTTCCGGGAATCGGTTCTTTCAAACAGTTCATTTTGTCAGAACCGGTTCAAAACAGATTCCGCGGTTCTTAGAGTTCGAACGCAGTCACGTGATCCACATCCGCTATCGCGTGTCCTAAAAAGATTAAAGCTAACCTAAAGTAATAAATTAATGTAAATACTGATACTACGATATTAGAAGACTTATTGCAATTTGTATGCCAGTTTAATTGGTCGCAGCCATGATTCCGCTCATAAATACAAAAGTCGTTTCAAAACTTAATAATTGGCTTTTACAATAAACAGCGCTAAATATGTGCACGCACATCTCTCGAATAAACATTTTTACACGTTAGCCTATAATTAAATTGCATTTTATAAAACGAACAGTATGTGTGTTGATAAAAAGTTGCAAACATCGCAGTACGGTTTATTTGCGAAGTTTTACTTACTTTCCGTCA
Source organism: Spinibarbus caldwelli (assembly GCA_039654775.1). NCBI lineage: Eukaryota > Metazoa > Chordata > Actinopteri > Cypriniformes > Cyprinidae > Spinibarbus > Spinibarbus caldwelli. The sequence continues at coordinate 5,306,090 of CM077232.1, forward strand.
AATCAGTCACATCTTTGGTTCATCCCAAATTCTTTTAGTATTTAAAATCAAAGTAGGCCTACTTTATTGACAGTTGTTTTACATTGTTTCAAATTTCCACCAGTTCACACGCCGCTTCTGGGCTCATTTTGAATCAGGTATGTTCGAAATAAACGATTCAATGAATTGTTGACTCCAGAACCGCGGCGACCGATTCGTCAACGAATCATTTAAATCGGCTTGTGTGATTCGGTTCAACTGATTCTTTGACAAGATCTGATTCGTTCACGATTCGGAGAGTGGCTTCCGTGTGTTTCACAATCATACATTTACTTGCACAGTTATCCAATATGAAAAGATAAAGAAGCAGACAAACTTATTATTAGTCCTTTATTTATCATATACTGGTATTTATCTTTATTTTAAATGTGTCTTTTGATTATTCTTCCACTTCTACAAAATCTCATACTTTTTGCAGTGATCTACAATCATAAGCCAAAAAGTTAATGGTTCACTAGGTCATGTACTTTATAAGTAGAGCATTGACCACATGCGCTCTCTCTCATCTTTATTTTGCTGATTTGGGGGGGTTTGCATGAATCTGGATCCACTTTTCTTATAAAAACAAATACATTTTCTTTTGCAGAAATGTTCCTGTACCTTGTAGGTCTCATAGTCCTCCTCTATGTCTATCGCTGGTTCAGAGAACTGGGACGAGTTCCCAATAAATCAGAGAAGTTTGTGTACATCACAGGCTGTGACACAGGGTTTGGGAATCTCTTGGCCAAACACCTGGACACAAAGGGTTTCTGTGTCATCGCTGGCTGCTACACGGAGAAGGGAGAAGTTGAGCTGAAGAAGTGCTGCTCTGACAAACTCACAACGCTGCATTTGAATGTGACTGATAATTACAGCATCAAAAAGGCCGCAGAAACCATTAAAACCCTGGTGGGAGAGAAGGGTAAGTCACAGAAAGACGTTGAAGACTGGAGTAATTCAGCTTTGCATCACAGGAATAAACTACATTTTAAAATATATTCAAATAGAAAATGTCTGTTTTAAATTATAATAATATATCATAATATTGCTGTTTTTATTGTATTTTTGAGCACATAAATGTAGCCTTGGCTCAGCAGAAGAGGCATCATTAAAATGTTAAGAAATTAAGAATGCATTTAATTCCTGATTTCAAATGGATGCATTTAAAAATTTAATGCAAGATTTGATTTAAAAATTCAAATTCAAATAAATTAATTTAATACATTTGATCATAATTGCATGTTATCATATACTCAATACATGGGGTAATGCACAATATACAGTATACACATACACAATATATGGGATATTTCCAGAAACCTTAGATGATATGAATAACCAGTATTTGAAATGTTGCCTATACAAATTTGCATTTAATTTATTTAAATGCATTATATTTAATTTATAAAATTTAATTTTATTAATTGTTTTATACATTTTTAAAACTTAATTTCCTGCTCATTTAAGCAGAAAGTCTCATTATTTGTCAATTAATTTTAGTTTAGTTTAGTAAATTATATATATATATATATATATATATATATATATATATGTGTATATATATATGTGTATATATATATGTGTATATATATATGTATGTATATGTATATATATGTATATATGTATGTATATATATGTATATATATGTATATGTATATATGTATATGTATATATATATGTATATGTATATATACATAGTTTTTTTATTGAGTTTATTGAGGTTTTATTGAGTTATGTGTGTTTGCAGGTCTGTGGGCCGTGGTCAACAACGCTGGGATCTCCTTCCCAACTGCTCCCAATGACTGGCTGGAAATTGAGGACTTCAAACAAATGATCGATGTCAATCTGATCGGGGTTGTTGCCATCACTCTGAGCGTGTTACCGCTCATTAAGAAGGCCAAGGGCAGAGTGGTCAATGTGGCCAGTGTGTTTGGAAGGATTAGTACTCTGGGAGGAGCGTACTGCATTACTAAGTATGGAGTAGAGGCTTTTAATGACAGTCTGAGGTCAGTATGTCTAGAAACCACTTTTTTTTCTAAATACGAAAACTCTCCTGACAAAAACTGGTCAAAGAAATTCATGTTCAAAGCATTTCTCAGATACAAACCAATATAGTATTTGGGTGTGGTGTATGCATTAATCAGCATATATTTTATGAATGCAGAGTCCAAACATAATGAAACCATGTGCAATTAATCATCATGATAACACGGCAACCATTCAGTCAAGTACATTTTGATTTGGCAAGCATTTTCTCTGCTGCAAATGCTAACATATTCTAAGTTTCAATATGTGTGTCTGCAAGAGGCCTGTGTAGAGAACTGGCCACAAGGTGCCGCTATAATGAGTATTTTTACTTATGAATACTTACTGTATGTTTCTAGAAATATACAGTTTATGTCCAATTTACCTGTATATTAAGAGTGCAATACATCCAAACACAGGGCACCAAGACAATCTTATAACGTACTCGTAAAATCTCATTTACAGTGCCTTAAAAAGGTGTTATTTTAGTATTATTTATATACTATTATAGTATTTATTCATATTTTGAATTAGCTTTTATTTTTATACTTTCAGTTTTACCCATAAGTTTAAGAAATTTTGTAATATGCATTTTTTGTTGTTTTTATTATTGTTTTTAAGATTTTTAGTACCTGAACTTAAACTTATTGCAGCTTGTTGTTGACATTTCTAATTTTCAGTGATCAATATATTTTTATATATATATATATATATATATATATATATATATATATATATATATATATATATATATATATATATATATATATATATATTACTGTTATATTTAGTTAACAGTAATAACACTGGAAGTATTTTCAGAAAATTCTCTAACATGTGCAAATGTAATTAGGTAAGCTGAAATTTACCACCAAACCAGCAATATTACCAGAATCTATTCTTTCAAATCTGACAATTTTATCTTTAGAACTTTATCTCTACTTTTCCTGTGCTTGTATCCTGATTATTGCTGCTTTTGAATATATTAAATGCATTTGTCTTTGTTCTCCAGGAGGAACATGGCACCGTTTGGAGTGAAGGTTTTATGCATTGAACCTGGTTTCTTCAAAACAAGCATTACTGAGTCCACTATCTTTGAGAGTCATTTGCAGAGATTATGGCAAAAGTTGCCTCAGGAGGTCAAGGATGAGTACGGGAGTGATTTCATAGACAAAAGTGAGTTCAAATTCAATAACCATCTTCAAATAAAGGTCACACTCCCAAACTGAAACTTTTGGTTCAACAGCATTTTTATGACAAAAGCATAAGACAAGCATAAGACATTTTTTAAGATAAAAGCATGGAGTGTGCAGGACTAGTTCTAAAAGCTAACATACATTCCTGATGTCCATATGGTTGTGTTTGCAGCAAAGCTGGTTGTTAAGGAGAAGTTTGAGAAGATGGTGGATCCAGATCTGATGAAGGTGGTGAGCTGTATGGAGCACGCGGTGGCTGCGGTCCATCCTCGGACCAGATATTCTCCAGGCTGGGATGCCAAGTTCTTCTGGCTGCCTCTCTCCTACATGCCAACCTTCATCTCGGATGCTTTCGTCTTAAAAAATGCTGTTAAACCAAAAGTTTCAGTTCTGTAAGCATAAACATGCTCATGCAGCATATGGATGGAATAAACCATTTTTTTTTTTTTTTTTTTTAATTTTTGTCTGGTTAGTAACAAGTAAAATTAAATATTTTCTTATTTGAATGAAAATTACATTTAAACTCAAATCTATTTTTCTTCGGCATTTAGATTATAGAAATAAATTTAATATAGATAATCTTGACTTTAACATCTATATGCATTATTTTGAACTCAAGGCCCACTCATTTCAAAACACGGACATTGCAAAAACTAATTTAATAGACATAAAGGCATTTTCAAGCAAACTGAAAAACAACGTGCAAAAAATATTTGAGTGAGATTACAGTATGTATTCTCTTAATGGATAAAATATGATATTTCTAAAGAAATTTGTTAGGAAATATATAATTATCATCAATGGACATGAAAGGTACTCTAATTATAGAATGACCCACATGTAAATAAATTAAAATGCTGTTTTTACAATATTGAATATAAATAAAAACTAAATTTTAAAATGTTTTCTGTAACATTTTTGGATGGTTTCATTTTTCCTCTAAGATTTTCTAGGTCACAAAGAAATATTTTTCCTTAATTTTACAGCATTTCAAACTTTACCATGCAGTATAAGTATCCTCTCATTATCCCCAAATTATCTCAACTTTCTTTAGAGAATATTAAACCAGTGATATGATTATTTAAGCACAGAATTGAATATCTTTCACAAAAATTATGTAACATTCAACATTACTTTTATTGCAATTTGCTAACCACTTGTGAAGCCTGTGTTATTCAATCAGCTCAATCCAAACCTGTCAAAGTGTCATTTCACCACCTATTTTGACCACAGATTCAGTAGAACATGGCCACACAAACCAACTATTGAATGTTTAGATGCCAAAGTAGGCCACAGGGTTTATTGCACAACCTCAGTGACGTTTATTGCGTGTGGCGCCCTTTGACCCCAGAGTCGGTTTGCTGCCCTTGAGCTCTTCAGCGCAGCGGGATCAGGACAGGAGAGTGAATCGGGAGTTCAGAAGCAAAATATCTACTGGTTTTCACAGTGAAGGAGTATTAACAACTGCACTAGTCATGGTACGTTTGTCAGTTCTGAACACAGTCAGGTAATTTGTAGCTTTATTTCATTAGTGTATAAAGCATAGTATGGATTAATGTATGCATGATTTGTTAATGAATATTTCAGTGTTCAAGGCTATAAATGATATTTGCAATAAATCATTGACAGAGATGTGAACATGCAGTAGTTGTTGCGACGCCACCTAGTGACTGTTGAATGATCTGTATACAATTACATATTATTTAGTCTTTAGATTAAACAGATTAGATTAAGGCCCGGTTTCATAGACAGGGTTTAGCCTAAACTAGGATTAGGCCGTAGTTCAATTAGGACATTTAAGTAAGTTTTATAAACATGCCTTAGAAAAAAGCATTACTGGTGTAATGAGAGAGGATGCCAAGAGTACATTTCAATTTAACCTTTTCTCTCAACGTGTAATTTATCACAGGTTTTGCTCTCCTGTCTCTTCTCTAAAAGTTAATAAAGTACCCTTGTTGATAGGTCCTTCTGGACTTCGTTCAGGCGAGAATGTAAACATTATCTCTTAAAATTAACCTGGAAAAAAAACCCCCGATATAAATAATATATAAAAATAAATGCATAAATGCATTTTTTTCTACATAACAATCCTTTTGTTGAGGAAATGGAAGCAGACAACATGGCAATGTAAAAGAAATAAAAAGAAAAAATGAAAAAAGGGGAACTTGTATTATATATGTTTACTTCATGCTTTTTATTTTTACTCTATGGATGTCTGATTATGTATTGTCTTTATGTCTGGTGTTTGGGGGATGGGTGGTTGGTTATTTGTGTTTTTCTGTTCTGTATAATGTGAAAACAAATAAAAAAAAAACCTTTATATATATATATACACACACACACACACACACACACACGATAAAAATTTTAAAACAATTCTAAATTCCAAATAAAATTTAAATTAATAAATAAAAATCAAAATGTATAAATAAAAAAAACATCTAAATAAAAATTTGAATAAATGAACAAAAATGAAATAAATAAATGTAAAATAAATATAATACACAACTACAATTAAAGTTTAAGCTTTTCAAATATTTCTGCCATAATTATTGATTGATTGATGAAAGTGGAGTCAAATACCAATGTCACAGTGTTATTGTAATAACAATAACTGTTACAATTGCATTTACTGTGGTAAATCTGTGTCTAAAAGTAAGAAAAATTTGGAATTAAAAATGAGATAAAAATGAGAAAAACTTAAATCATGTCTAGTAAATCTATTTTTTTCTAGTTATATTTTGCTTTAATAACACCACTACTAAGTGTGTAAGTGGATTTTTTTTTTTTTTTGCCTGACATACAAAGTAAAAGTCTATATAGCCAAATAGCCATAGCAATAGACAAAAACACATTGTGAGGGTCAAAATCATTAAGATATCAAGTAAAGATCATGTTCCATGAATACATTTTGTAAATTTCCTACCGTAAATATATCAAAATTAAATTTTTGATTAGTAATATGCATCGCTAAGAACTTCATTTGGACAACTTTAAAGGTGATTTTGTCAGTATTTTGATTTTTTTTTTTTTTTTTTCATTTTTGATTTTGATTTTTTTCAGATTCCAGATTTTCAAATAGTTGTATCTCGGCCAAATATTGTCCTATCCTAACAAACCATACATCAATGGAAAGCTTATTTATTCAGCTTTCACATGATGTATAAATCTCAATTTCAAAAAACTGACCCTTATGACTGGTTTTGTGGTCCAGGGTCACATATGGATTTTTTTTAAGCATCATCACAGAACATCTGGAGAGGTCAGTGTTCATTGATCACAGCTCCATCTCCCTCCGCAGGTGCTCTTCTGCGCGGATCTGCTGTGCGGCTGCTGTTCTCTGGCCGTTCTGGCGCTCGTCGCCGCGCTCTGGTTCTTCCGAGACTCCCGTCAGATCAGCGGCCTCCACGAGAAACACGTCCTGCTGACGGGCTGCGATAGCGGCTTCGGACTCCTCGCGGCGCGGCAGCTCGACCGGAGCGGTTTTCACGTGATCGCCGCGTGTCTCACGGAACCTGGCGCCTCCAGACTGCGCGCGGCGGCCTCCCCCAGACTCAAGACGCTTCTGCTCAATGTTACCGACAGCGCGAGCGTCGAGAGTGCGCTGGAGCGCGTGCGCAGCGAGACCGGGGAGAGAGGTGAGACGGGCGGTCAGATAGGGTGCCAGCTCGAGTCAAGCACAGCGAGAGATAAAGCCGAGATACAGGCTCTTTGACGACCACACAGCCCTCAGACCAGCTCATAAATCTGCAGCCCTTGGACAAGCGCTTTTAGTTGACCTGGAGGAGCATCTTCAGGCGAATGCCATTCTCATGCATCGTTTATTATAGCACGACATGCTTTTCTCATAATGCACCTGACATGTTTGCATACTTCAGTGACCTTTGACCTTAAAGGGATAGTTCAGCCCAAAATTAATATTTGCTGACAGTTTACTCACCCTTGGGCCATCCAAGATGTAGATGAGTTTGTTTTTTCGTCAGAAATGTAGCATTGCATCACTTGCTCACCAATGGATCCTCTGCAGTGAATGGGTGCCGTCAGAATGAGAGTCCAAACAGCTGATAAAAACATCACAATAATCCACAAGTAATCCACACCACTCCAGTCCATCAGTTAACATCTTGTGAAGAGAAAAGCTTTGTGTTTATGAGAAACAAATCCAACATTAAGATGTTTTAGCTTTAAACTGTAGCTTCTGGCCAAAGTATCCATTATCCATAATAACATTTCCTCCAATGAAAAAGTCCTGTTAATCTTAAAGCAGTGAAAACTGTATCTCTATATTCATCCTATATGCGTCCTCTTAAGGTGAAAAAAAAATGTGGTTATTATACTAAACCATGGTAACCACAAATTAACCATGGTTTTGCTGCACTGACCATATTTTAACCATGGTATTTGTAGTAGCCTATAACTGGTTTTATGAAAAAAAAAATGTTACTACACTTTTACTATAATAAAACCATGGTTAATTTTCTTAAGGGATTTGTATTTGTGTATTCTTTCTTTCTTCTTTCTTTCGTTCTTTCTTTCTTTCTTTCGTACTGTTTTATATATATATAAAAAAAAGAAATAAGAAAAAAAGATTCGCTATACGCTCCAAAGTCCTGATCTGAATCGAAAGATTCATGATCCGCGCTCTGTAGTTCGGATCTGAATATGATTCGTGAACCATCAGTTCAGATCGGGACTTCGGAGCGTGGATTGCGTATCATTCTATTCGCGAAATGATTCACAAATCCATTCCAAACAAAATCAAATGATTCACGTTACACGCTCCGAAATCCTGATGTGAATCAAATGATTTGCGATACACAAAGTTCCAATCTGATTCAAATGATTCACGATCTGCGCTCATAGTCCCGATCTCAATAATGATTCGCATTTTTTGCAAGCATCAGTTCAGATCGGGACATCAGAATGCGGATCATTCAATTTACGATACGTGCTCCGAAGTCCGATCTGAATCAAATGATTCGTGATACGCTCCGTTTGGATCGCTTTGAAACAGTGAATCATTTGGAGTTTCGAAAAACTGCATTTCACCCATTCCTACGTGCGTTTTAAAATCATTACAAACGATGTCAAAATTAGAAAATGAATTGCTCTTTTGATTTGGTTTTTGCTTGTGAATTGCTTGAACAATCAAAGTCATGAATTTGAAGTTCCAGCGTAAATGACTCACGCTCTTTGGACTCTCATTCTGACGGCACCCATTCACTGCAGAGGATCCATTGGTGAGCAACTAATGCAATGGTAATTTTTTCCAAATCTGTTCTGATGAAGAAACAAATTCATCTACATCTTGAATGGCGAGGGTGAGTAAACTACTCCTTTTATTGTGTGGTTTGCATGCACGCTACAGTTTATATTTTTCTCTTGTGTCAGGTCTGTGGGGTTTGGTGAACAATGCAGGCATCTCGGTCCCCATCGGCCCCATGGAATGGATGCAGCTGGAAGACTTTAAGAAGGTTCTGGACGTAAACCTCATCGGTCTTATCGAGGTGACCCTGAAGTTTCTTCCTCTGCTGAAGAAAGCTCGTGGTCGGGTGGTGAATGTGGCCAGTATACTGGGCAGAGTCTCACTCATCGGAGGAGGATATTGTCTCGCTAAATATGGTGTGGAGGCATTCTCTGATAGCTTGAGGTATGTCTAGGTGTCTAACAAAAAAATTAAACTGCAAGACATGTTAACAAGGTCTTTTAGCATGTATTGAAAAAAGTACACATTTTGCAGGTCATCATGGCTTACATTTATATATTTATTTATTAATACATATATCTTTATTTAAATAGAAATAAATTTAAATGAATATATACATAGAAATTCATAATTACAAATAAAAATAATACAAATAATAAAACATTAAATTTATTATATTGTTAACAAGACAATAACATCATCTGTCAATTTATCCATTTCTAATGTTGCAGGTCATCATGGCTTAACTTCAAATATAAATACATAAATACATTTTATGTATTTATTTAAAAAAACATATTTATTTAAATATAAATAAATAAATACAATTATAACAAATACATAATGTATTTAATAATGTAATAATTTATAAATTAATTTAAAAAATCATATTTTAAATTATGTATATATTTTTTTTAAAATTGTTATATATTTTTATATTATATATTGCTATCACACTGATAATGTCATCTGACTTTTAATAAAAACAGCCAACAAAATCCATTTCTAACTACCGTCATTTGTCTTTGAGACCTCACATCAGACCACAACTTCATTCTTTCTCAAGTTAACCTTGAAACACTTTGACATTTCATTGAATAGAACTTTTAAACTGAACCCATACTTCAACTTCTTTGAGATTTGCATCTTTACTTCAGTGTCTAAAAATGTCTCTAAAATCATTTTATTCTCTCTCTTGCTGATATCAGGAGAGATATGATGCACTTTGGTGTGAAGGTAAGTATCATTGAACCAGGCTTCTTCAAAACACAAATAACAGATTTAGGTCTCATTGAAGATGATCTGAAGAAGCGGTGGAACAGCCTCCCAGCAGAGGTCAGGAGAGCCTATGGAGACTCGTACCTGCAGGACTGTGAGTGCTTCTCATGTCATATCAGTGCAGATTTCATGCAACACTACTTTAGAATTTAAAGATTGATATCATGATGCATTTGTTGACTGAATAGTTCGTGCAAACCTGCACTCCTACACAACACTCGACTCAATTTCAATGTTGTTTAGCATTTGCATGTTGGTAGGTCAGTGCCATGATACTCTAAAATACTTTGCACAGAAAAATAGTCAATTTTGAATTATATTAAAACATTTTTGCTTTCTTATATAGATGGACATGCTTGGGGCAGAGCCTCATGTGATGATGCTGTTATGTTGTACTGACATTTCTGCATTTCTCTCAATCTTTTCTTCCAGATTTAAAAGTGCAGGAATTCTCCATGAAGACTCTGGCCAGCAGTGACCTTTCCAAAGTGACGTCATGTATGCAACACGCTCTTTCAGCACGTTATCCCCGAACACGCTACAGCGCAGGCTGGGACGCCAAGTTCCTCTGGATTCCCCTCTCGTACCTGCCTACATGTATAGCAGACATCTTGACCAATATTATGATGCCTTCCATGAAGGAGAGCTGAACATATCTACAAAGAATTACTGAAAACGCCTCTGCAGCTCAGCATATCTCATTTGTGAATTTTTATCTTTGAAACTTGCTATATGCAACAATTATCACACAGCTCTGCATTATGAAAAGAATTCTGCTGATTTGCAAAAAAGGCCTAATATTACCTAATTTGATGATGCTGAGTTAAAAAATCAGCATGTGAGTTCATCACATACAGCATTTAAATGTGTTTGAAATCATTTAACTTACTTTGTATAATTTAACTTACAATCTGCAAAGTAGCAGAAAAAGTGGAAATCAGAGTTAGGCATATAATGTCTTCAGGATCATTCATATATGTGAAAAAGGCTGTGAATTGAACAAATGGTTGCAAACTGACTCAGAGTAAGATGGGAAAAATGTCTTTGTGGCAAGTTTTCTGCTGATTAGGGGGAAAATACAAGACTTCTTCACCTTACAAATGGTTGTTGAAAGCAAAAAAAGTCTATGAAATGCATCATATTTTGTGAGAAAGTGACATGTAGAGCGAAACAGGCACTATTTTTGCGATCAGCACCTCAAAATTAGTAAGAAAAGTATTCGATTTAATTCAGCAAATATGATGCAGGGCAGTGCATTAATGTAATTAAATAAAAATTTATTTTATATATTGTTGCATTTTGCATAAAGTACCCTTTGTTGTCCCACAACGTACTGATTCATTCATGTATGTTATGTATGTACTGTAGGCTTTAAATGTTTAAAACGACCATGTCATTTTTAATCAAAATGTCATAAATGGATATTCTTACGAAGACAAGACTTCTCCAGTCACTTAATCTGCTTAAACCCTAGGCTCACATTCATCTGCCTGCACTTGGACTCCAACACCTACATCTCACCATCAAACCTAGAATCGATACATAAAACCATTTTTTAGTTTGTTTCTTTTTTGATAATTCATTACACTTGGATGCACGTCACAATACAGAAAACAATATGATTTCACCTAGACTTAAAAATCATGTCGTAACTCATTTAATCTGAACTTCTCTTTAAATAAATAAACAAAAACATGGAGCATTTTGATGGGTAATGTGCTTTGAAGGAATGACTCAAATTAAGGAATCTTCCAAATGGAAAACTCTTCAGTACTCTTAAAAATAAAGGATATTTATATTTATATATATATATATCACACAACACACGCCTAATAACCACTCCTCTCACACACACACACACTGATTTCTTCAATGCTATCAATCAACACTGAGTTTTGGAGAGTTTTTAAAGGCTTCTCTGTAACTAGTGTCACCTGCCTTCACTAATTAACCCAACCCAAAATATTTAGCCCATTAGTACCATAAGGAAAAAGAGGGTTAAAGAAAGAGGGTTTCCATGTTTTTTTGAGATTATAAAAATGTAATATAACGTCGACCTTACTATTTTATGCTTTCTCTTAATGGACTATATATGTATGTGTGTGTGTGTGTGTGTGTGTGTGTGTGTGTGTCTGTTGTACATCAAAAAGATCTTACCATTTCTTATAAAAACAAATTTATTTGATTTTTCACAGCAGCATTATTTTGTTTCCAGTTCCTTTCTATAGTCACATATCGGCATGTCAAGATGAATAAATTCATAATATTGATTTTTTTTCCTGTTATTAATATACAAAATCATTTAAAATATTGACTTTACTGCCCATGCACTTCATCAGATGGGAAAGTAAATATGAAAAGCCCTTGAAACGCTGATGGGACATCAGAGATCTCCAGATATCACAGTCATAATCACATGCATATAAACTCGGCGATTTCAAGTATTATTTGAATATATAAAACAGAAGTGATGTGTTACAGCGGAATGTCACTGCATTATCCGACTTTCTTTAAAGAGAGTTCTTCTCTGCATCGCATATTTTGAATAATTCACCATTTCTGTCATTATTTCCTCACCCTGATGTCATTTAAAACCCATATGCTGTTATTTTGAAGAAAATAAACAGCTCTTTATCATGCAATTCAGAGTCAGTTCCTTATACAAAGTTACTGTACAACTTTAGAAGACTTAAAATATGATGCACAAGTCATATGAACTAGTTTTATGACAATTTTATGGTTGGTTTTGGAGCAGGTGAGTAAATAATGACCAATTCTTCATTTTAGGTGAAATATTCCTTTAATAGCACTCAGTAGATCTGCATACGAGTGATATTTCAGACATGCTGTTGTGTCTTTGCTCATTTTCTTGAATCTGGCCACTCCACAATCGAGGTATATGTATAGAAGTGATGCATATGCATTGTTTTCTTAGTGGCGAAAACTGTTCAAAGGAATAATTCACCTAAAAATGAAAAACTGCACTGGAAGAAGGAATTTTTTATGGATTATGAACTGGTATTTTAGCTGGAAGCAACAGTTTGAAGATAAAAACATCTTAATAATGGATTTGTTTCTTACAAACACAAATCTTTTTATTTCACAAGATGTTAATTGGAGTGGTGTGGATTACTGTGATGTTTTTATCAGCTGTTTGGACTCTCATTCTGACGGCACCCATTCACTGCAGAGGATCCATTGATGAGCAAGTGATGCAATGCTACATTTCTCCAAATCTGTTCTGATGAAGAAACAAACTCATCTACATCTTGGATGGCCTGAGGGTGAATGTTCATTTTTGGTTGAACTGCTCCTTTAAGAATAATCAGCTCAAATGGCAAAGTCTCAGCTGGCTCTCAAAGCACTTTTACTCCGTATCGTTGGCATATGTGTGTGTGTGTGTGTGTGCGCGAATCTCCAGGAATAAGTAATAATCTATTTTAAAATAACTTCTGACCAGAGGATATTATCAAACAAAATCTTTTCAATTTACAAATGTACAAAATATTCATAACATTCTCCTTCAGCAGCATCAGTGCAAAGATATACATATATGACATCACAGTAATAATAAAAAAGAATCATACAACATGAATTGGCATACAAAGTATCAGAAGGCAAAGTCTCTTTTCTGTAGGCTATACAAACATTTCATCTATTCTCATCTATAGTTTTTTTGTTTCAAAAATAATCTTAAATTGATTTCTGTTGTATGCAGGCTGCATATAAAAATAGATTTTGTGCAAAGGGAGTGTTTCTTTGTATTTTCCCATGTGTGTGTTGGTGTGATGGTCATATTTCACTGTCCTCTTTAACCAGGTTGGCCGTGTCTCTGAAGGTGTCCTCTGTCGGTGAATATGCGCTCAGTTTCTCTCGTTTCTGGGGTTTGGGAGGAGGAACGAAAGAAGACGGCTGTGATGAAGAGCTAGCATCTGCAGCTCCATGCGCCTGCTCATCCTGCATCTGACACAAAGACAACGTCAACTTGAGCATTATATCCAATGACCACATGCGCATCATTCTCACATTAAGACCCATGTTCTGGTTAAAACTTTATTCTGAAAATAGCATTTACATGCTTTACAGCTACTGGAATATTCTTAACTGCATGCTTTTCCTAACTGTTCTCCTGTGGAGACACTGGTAATGATATATTATGATGCATTTTAGTGACAAAAGCAAATAAAACATACTATTATAGTTTTTGTTAACATTTTGAATTACATTTTATTTTTATATGATTTTCTGTTATCAGAAAAACTTATAAGTTTCAGTAATTTTAGTTTATTTAGTTTTAGTAAAATGAAAAAAATTAAAATAAAAATATTTAAATTGAAGTACTAAAATTACTACAGTGAAAACTGAAATAAAGCTAAACAGAAATTGAACAAAAAAAAAAAAAAACCCTAATAAAATGACAAAAGGACAAAATTACTAAAACCTAACCTAAAATGAAATGGAAAATAAAATATAAAAATAAAAACTCATTTAAAACATTATGCTATGATAGTATATATAAAAAGGATTTAATATTTTATTTTAGCCAATGTTTTATTTCAAGTAATTAAATAGTTTATGGTTTTTAAGTTTAGCTAACGATAAGAAGAGTATAATGAACTACAAAATGTATTTATATACTGTACTTTTGTCAGACTATATATTGACTTGTGTTCCTTTTTTAAATATTTATCTATTAAATACAATTTTATTATAATTAAAATTGCCATTGTGTACTATGAATATTGTTGTCTTCTATAACAAAATACTTGTAATAAATGTAGACAAAAATCAATGTTCTGCAATAAAAGCATTCATGATATTATATTTGAAGCTTTGACTTCCTACTCACCTCTGAATATGTAGGGTTTTCAAATGTTGTGCTCGGCTTCAGTTTTCTTTTAAAGAAACTCCATTTGGACTCCTGCAAAATAAAAATAAAATTAAAAATAAAAATAAAAAATACAATAAAATAATAAAAATAAATAAAATAAAATAAAATAAAATAAAATGGTCACATGATGGAGAAACAACAGGAAATAACGACTGAACTGTGGACCAGTGTTCAGATGTTCACACCTGTGTGGTCGTTTGCTCTGCAGGTCCACTCTTCACCTCCTCTGCCTGTTCATGAGCGTTATACGTAGGGTTTGAGAAGTTATTCTCCACCTGCTCACCGCTGACGTTCACAGTGACCTGTATGAAGCACAGAAACACAAAACTAAAGTCCCGCTCAGGTTGAAGATGTTTCATTTATACTGTAAGCAATGTCCAGAGGGTTATGAAAGGCTTTCGAGAAGGAAACACACCTGTGTAGCGTGTATTACTGCAGGATCGTTGGATGGGCCAGCTGCAGTTGAGTACAGAGGATTCTCAAATGTGATTGGCTGCCTACCAGCGTCTGCAAAATTCTCATCCTAATAATGAAAAACAGAGAATCCAGATTAGACACAAATCAATGCTTCAACCCACAGCTAGCTATGGACTGAAATCAACTAGGTGAATTAAAATATTCAGGCACTGAAATCTGAGATTATTAGCAAATAACTATGTTTACTTGGCAATAAAATTAGCAAATTTGTTTGCCATTCAAAACTTTGTGGTTGGTAAGATTTTCTTTAGTGTTCCTAAATGGCTCTTTTGCTCACAAAAGCTGCATTTAAAAAGACAATAAAAACAGTAATACTGTAAAATATTAATACAATTTAAAATAACCATTTTCTATTTGAATATATTTTAAAATGTGATTTATTCCTGTGATGAAAAGCTGAATATTCGGCATCATTATGTCAGTCTTCAGTGTCACATGATCCTTCAGAAATCAGTCTAATATGCTGATTTGCTGCTCAAGAAACATTTATGATTGTAAGGTTGAAAATAATCAAAGACTTCTGCTTTCCTGTCCCAAACCTATCTTGAGTAACAAAAGGGCCATTTGGCATTCCTGAAGGCACAGAAGTGCGGATATCGATCAAGGTCTGTAGGCCAACATGTGTATACGTCGGGGGTCTTCTAATTGTCACACCTTTAGCACAGTGGGTGAAGCTGTATTCTGCTGACTGGTCAGTTTGAATGGCTCACATTGGGTTTTAGTCACATGGTCAAGGAAGGGATAAAAGAAGATTGTAACTGTTGCTCTGTGTCTTTTCTTTGCTGCCTCTTTTCTTTGCTGGAACTCTTCTTGGGGCTCTGCCCGCTCTCCCTCTTTTTCATCCTCTCTCTATCCCCCCACCCCCTCTCTTTCTCTCTCAGGTAACATTTTACATGCATGTTGGGTACAATTAACTGGTAATGTTTTACCATCCTTCATCTATTTTGTAACCAATTCAAGTGTAACCATAACGAAATACTGTTATTAAACCATTTCAATTATAAATTATGTGCTAACTAGTCTTGATTCAAGGCTAATATTGAAGTGCTACCTATTGCAATACAAAATAGTCACTTAATAGCAACGCTCTCCCACATATTTAGCTATTCTAACTGCGCTTATTTCCGTCGTTGGTATAAGTGGCAGTGGGTGGTAATAGACTAGAAATGTACAGTTTTATACCATCGTGCTGATAACGTTTCTTCAGTCATTCGGCAATCCTACAGCCTGAACCACTGTAGGGAAACCACCCTTACATGATTATCAAAAATAGTTGTGCTGATTCATATTTTGGTGGAAACATCTTAAATAGACTAGAATTTTCATTGTGATTAATGATACACAGAATCCCATTAGAAACTAGTACACTGATACTGCAAGTCTTGGAAAAGATGTAACATTAACACTGGGGTCAAAAGGTCAACCAGGGATTTTACACCTCATAGATAAGTCAAGAAAAATGTGCTGAGTGCACTTAATTCAGGAGTCAGAAGTTACTGTTAAATTGACACTAAACAGCACATTTACCAGCTGCATGGCCCTGTCGATGAACGACACTCCCAGAGTCTGAGGCTCCAGGTCCATCGTGACATTGTCACCCGAATGAAACGACACTCCATTGCCTGTGTCTGCCGACTTCACCAGGCTGCTCAGACTACGAGAAACAGAAAAACAGTGGAGAAAAAAATTGATACATGAAAATTATACCAACTCAAACACTGCTTCTGCTGTCGAAGTTTAAATCAGAGACCTATAAATATCTTAATGCTTTCTTGTGCCTTCTTCAATCTAGTCTAATGACATGGAAACTTCACAGAGAAATAAAAAGCACATTAAAGCCATCGCAATACTGAATGTTGCTTAATTTGATATCAAAAGTGAAGTCATTGCAGATATAACACGAATATTCAATATAACAGATCTCAGGTGGCAGGTTAAGTTTAGTAGTCAGCAACCTACAAATCTTTAACTAGATGTTGTTTTGATGTCGTGTTACTGTGACAGGCTATAAGCAAAGTTCTCAGTTTAACATTAAAAATCAACAGACAAAGAAGGAGGAGATGGCAGGGTTACGAAAGACAACTAGACAATGAAATATACAAATCCGTTCAAAAGTTTTAGGTCAGTAAGATTTTTTTTTTTTTGGAAAGAAATAAATGAATGCTTTTATTTAGCAAGGACATTAAATTGATCAAAAGTGACAGTAAAGATGTGCATAAAATTACAAAAGATTTCTATTTCAAATAAATGCTGTTCTTTTAAGCTTTCTATTCATTAAAGAATCCTGACAAAACGTATCATGGTTTCCACAAAACCATTTGAAGCAGCACAAATGTTTTCAATATTAATAAGAAGAAAAGTTTGTTGAACAGCAAATCAGCATATTAGATTTCTGATTTCTGAAGGATCATGTCACACTGAAGACTGGAGTAATGATGCTGAAAATTCAGCTTTGATCACAGGAATAAATTATATTTTACAATACATTATGATAGAAATCAGCTATTTTAAATTGTAATAATATTTCACAATATTGCTGTTTTCACTCTATTTGATCAAATAAATGCAGCCTTGGTGAGTTTCAAAAACATTTAAAAATCTTAGCGAACCCAAAACTTTTGAACGGTTGTGTATTTGGAGACTCAAGCCAAGTGGCATTTATTAAAAATAAATAAATAAATATATAAATAAAGCACTTTTCAAGCAAGAAAATCCCCAAAATAAGTCATAAATATTACAACAGATATTCTGTTCATACACTGAAAGCTCAGACTGGTTGGTTATAGTGAAGTCATATGTTTTTAAGTGTGGCTTTATGTTTCAGATGAACTGTAGGTAGTGGAGTGGTGTGTTTGTGTTGTACCTGGGTAGTTTAGGCATTGATGGGATGAGAGAGCCGGTGCGCTTGTAGTTGAGGAAGACTGCACCAACCAGAGCTCCAGTAATCAGAATAATAACCACTGCTAACAGGACAGTCACAGCTACACACACACACACACACACACACACACACCACATATGATTGCAGTCTCATTACTTTTCATTTGAAATTAACAAGCTGAACAAGCTGGATAGAGTAATTAGAGTGGATAAATAACAGCATCACGCTACAAACTGTGAGTAAAGGTGTTTACAATGAAAGAGTTATATAACTAATTAACATAAGGGTTTGTTTACCTGTCCCTGCAGGAGCACCTCTAGACTTCCCCATTTCACAGTAACTACCCGAGTAACCATAAGGACACCTGAGAAGCAAAAACACTGACCCGTTACAGACAATCTACAGTACGGCTTTAACAAAAATGACTCTTTATACAATCTGAGACTTACTGCATACTTTTAGATTTTCATGATGATTGTCATTTGTGTTCACGTATTGTATTTACAACTATTGCATTTATTGTATTTATATGTTCAGAATCAGTCATTTTTTAATTTTTTAAAATTGCAATGTTAATGTAATTATTTTTAAAATATTTTAAAAATTTTAAATATTATTTTCATTTATTAAATATTGCCATATTAAATATCAGTCAATTATCACTAAATAAAGAGGCTTTGCGTATGACAACACACACACACACACACACATACATATATATATATATATATATATATATATATATATATATATATATATATATATATATATATATACACACACATACACACACATACATATATACATACACATTCAGCATTATAATAAAATTGAAAGTCATCATTTTAACATTTAATAGGTCTAACTGTTATAGAACTCTAAAAAATTGTATTAACATTTAATTTAACAAATCAATCTTCACATATACTCATTATAATAAATGTCGCATTTAGTTGTTCTTTTTGCCTTTAATATAGTGTGTTATATATACAATATATAAGTTGCAGAAAATTTTTATATAACAGTGAACACATATCTTAAAAATATGAATAAAATTGTAATTCCACATAACATGAACTCTTTAAATAACTCTATCAGCAGGGTGGCTGGGATGCTCTACACTAGCGTTCACACTCACTTGCACTTCGGCAGGCCACCCTCATCAGTGTAGCATGTTCCTCCATTCATGCATCTGCATGCAAGCGGCATGGACACCTCTGCCTCAATGGCTGCAGGTGCGAGGCAATGCAACACAGCCATAATGGAATCACATCACAAGTCAAACACACACTTTCATCACAATATCTGAGCACTGAAGTCAAAACATCACATGACAATAATGAAATCATGCAGCAGTAGATGCAGCTCATGCATGTATGTTATGAAATGGATTGATGAGATGCAATGGAGCCAATCAGCTCATCTCACAAACCAACAGCAGTAGGTATGTGTTCATCACTTACCGGCATCACATGCATTCTTGTTGAAGGCAAGCAGCGTGGAGCCCTGCGGACAGGCACAGGTGTATCCACCCGGCCGCAGCAAACACAGGTGACTGCAGACACCCTGACAGGGGTTCAGCACTGCAAGAGAATGCGAACAGTCATTTACTATTACTATTACAGGAATTATCTTTGGCTAAAAGAAACGTGGTGAAAAGTAACTGAGGAATTGATGCTTTCATTCAGCTTAATTCACCTGTGGTTTCTACACAGCTGTTCTTGGGTATAAAGACAGATGCAAAACCATTATATATATATACAAGCTGCACCTCAAAATACATGTTAGATTGTGCATTATGATTTTTGCATGTAGCTTAATTCACTATATTTTAAACAGTTTGACCACTGCAGTTCAGTTGCTGACGGTTCAATAGGAAATCAATTGAAAGCATCAATGTTAAATTTATCAGTAGATATTATAATAAATATTTGAGAAATTATTGTTGTATCTGATTGTATTAGTCTATATAAAGTGATAGTCAAAGTAAAAAGAGCAAATGGGAGAAGCAGATGAACACAAAAAAGCCGAACAACATAAAGTTAAAGAGGGTAAACCTTATCATTCAACTGAACTGTGCACGTATGTTTTCAACACTTCAGCTACCTTATATGTTAAATTCTCAGGTAATATTAATTGTGTGACCTATTTCAGATGTGGCCGAAATTACAACAACAGTGGTTACACAAACATATATTTCATTGTTTGATCAAAATTATTTCTAGGGACAATTTAGTAGTCACTGGATATTGGTAGGGCCCTTGTTGAAACGTAAGGATTCTCGATCTCACCTGAGTGGTTGTGTCGGTGCTGCTGGTAGATGCGTACTTGAGTCAGCCAGGGGTTTATGGTCAACACCTTCACCTTGTCTCCTTTCCCGAACTTATCTTTTTTCCACACTTCTCCCTTCTCTTTAGTCGTCCAGTACACGTGTCCCTCGAACACATCCAGACTGTAGGGGTGACCGATGTCTGCAATGACATCAAACGTGAGAACATCAGCCAGTCAAAAGCTGTTTTCTCAGATGTAATGCACCGACGTCTCACCTCCTGATATGATCATTTGACGGTCTGTTCCGTCCGCTTTCATCGATTCAATAATGTTTTCTTTTGAGTCACACCAGTAGATGCGGTCTTCATTCAGGTAGTCCAAAGCTAAACCAGTAGGCCAGCCCAGATCTTCATCTAACAGCACCTCTCTGTGCTGCCCATCCATCCACGCCATCTCAATCTTAGGCTTTCTGCCCCAGTCGGTCCAGAACATCTTACTATAACATATACACACAAAATAATCATCATTAATGACAAAAACAGCAGTTTTGAAGAAACGGGGTTCTCACATCTTAAGATCAATGAATTTTCATTTATATTTTACGTGGTTTATGATTATTAGATAAAAAAATAGTTTCATTTTTAGAAGATGTATTAATTTTATTTCCAGGACTTCGCCAGAAATAAAAATCACTTTCATGTCCATGCATCCCTCAGGACTGTCCATTAAATATGTTTTAATCCCAAATGATTAAAAAAATATTATTACAAAAAAACAATACTGTTAATAATAATAATAATAATAATAATAATAATACTGTTAATAATAATAATAATATATTCCAATTATAATACAACTGCACTGTAAAATAAATTAAAATTAAAAAAATATTATTTAATAAGTATATGATTTTTTTTATAGTAAAATAACAATACTTTTTAATTTCTTTACTCACAAATCTCTACATAAACTCAACACATAAGCAACATCTACCCAAAGTAACTATTTTATCAGATGTATTTATTTAATTTCCATGACTTTTCCAGACCTAAAAATCCCAATTTTAAAAAATTAATGACCATGCATCCCTTGAGGCTGTTTACTATATTTTGTGATCCCAAAATATAGTAAATATATAGTTTCATGTATTTTAATCCCAAACAAGCAGTTATATATTCATATACTTACCCTAGACCAGGATTGACCACAATAGCGGCTGGCTGATTAAGGTCGCTGTGAATTAACCACTTTCTGTAACGTCCATCCAGTTTTGACACTTCGATTCTATTAGTCCCAGCATCTGTCCAGTAAATATGGCTAATGGAAAAGACAAAACGCATAGCAGAAGGACTTTTTATTTCTCTGGAACTGTCCCAGAAACCAGTTAGACAATGTGCATCAGTGTTCAAGTAAAGTTTAGAGAAGCGTTTCACGTACCCTCCAATCCAGTCCACAGCGATGCCGTCAGGGCTGGAGATGTATCTGAGGTTCAGGTCCACCTCTTTCACAGGATTATTTCCATGGTCATCAAACGTGGTCATGTAGGCCCTCTTAATCGCACCGAACTCAGAGCCTCGTCCCAACACTGTCCAGTACACTATACCTGAAAAATCATTTTCAGAAATGTAGAATTATGCTTCAGTTTGCATTCATAAACTGATTACATGATACAGTGCAACAGTGATCATGTTTTCAGGAACTTTGGTTGGTTTGGTAAGGATTTCAAAACATTCTTCAAAATATTAATAAATAGTATATAAATAATACTAAAATAACACTGGTTTTGCCTTATTGTGCTGTAAATTGTGCTTCCATGTGCTGCATCTGCATCAAAATTTAAACATCTATGTCATAATAGATGGGATATATCCCGTGAATATTGTCTTACTTAGACCGAGGCCTTCTGGGTCCCACAGGTAGTCCAGTGCCTGAATGTGCTCTGCATTATCCACGTAATCAGAGTACTGTGCTGACGAGAGATTGAAGCGACGGATCCGCACATTATCAGGCAATAACAAGACAGGAGGATTTCCTGAGAAGAAAATTATAGAGAGCGAAAAAAATTATGTCAAAGCCTAGGCTTGCATTGCAGCAGTCTTCTAAAGGTGCGTTCATATGTTCGTCAAATCTTCAAATATTAGGCTATAGAAAGCAAAAGAGAGGACAAATAATTTCAGATTGAAAGGCCTCACCCTCAGCGGCGCATTCGACTCCCGGCTGCTCTCCCACCGATCGAAACCCTTCAGCGCAGAAACACTCATAACTGCCCTTAGTGTTCCTGCACAGCTGCGGGCACGTCCCGTAAATCTCACACTCGTTCACATCTGCAGACGGGCAGGAAACACCTCACATTATACATACAGGAAGCCTTTCAACTTCTAACATTGTGGTAAGGTTTTCTCTAAGTTGTGTGCAGGCATAGCACTTCTTATGTTGCTTTCATGCAGACAGAAAAGATTCCATACCAAGGACAGAATGAAAAACAAACTGATCATTTTCTGTAATGATGTTTTATGACTGAGGAATGTTCTAACTTCGACACTGTCACTTAACTGAATTGAACTCAGAGTTATTATAGTTAAGTAAAACTAAAATTAAAACTAAAAAGCTCTTAAAATACTAACAAAAAAGTTGCTTAAAATAATCATTAACTGGAATAAAACAAAACACAAAGAACAAAACTTTGTTTTAAAATTTCAGCTAGTTGCCAAGCTATTTGCCATCATTTTTTAGTATTTAGTTTAACTTGATGTACTACAATAACTAAAATGAATAAAAACGATATAGTCATATAAAAAAAAGAACACAAATTACTAAAAATGCCAAAAACACACAAAGTTTCTAAATCTTATACTAAAACTGAAATGAAAATGGAAAAATATAAAAATAAACCTAATTCAAAATAATGATACTTTTTTTTTTTTTATCTTAGAGCTGCATATAGCTGAATTGAATTTATCAAACTTCGCAACACTGACACTATTTTCAAACTAAACTGAGCTGAATAATGTCAACTGTCTTCTCTAGTGACCTTTACAGCTACAATTAAAGTCTTTTTACTTTTGCTGAATTTTGCAAGTTTTATTTTCCTGTTTATTTCTGTGAAGCTGCTTTGAATCAATTTCTGTTGTATAAAGCGCTATATAAATAAATGTGACTTGACTTGAAAGTAGTCAGATCAGTTGCTCAAACCTCTACAGAAGTTCCTGCTGTCCTGTTTGGCTTCTGGAGCACCCCATAACCCTGTTTTACTATAAATATTGATGTTTTCTAATGAATAAAGTATTCAGATAACAATACAAACCATCGCAGTTGTTCTTGTCCTCCGGGTTGGGTTTATATCCAGGTCTACAGGAACAAATGAAGCCTCCAGTCGACAGATCCGTGCAGTTATGCTCACACAGATTCTCACTGCATGTGCGCCCATGGCCATAATCTAACAGAGACAGATGAAGAGATGTTACAAATACGTGCAGAAAAGAAGGCTCTAGAACTCTAAGATTTTTTTTGTAGTTTTTGGTGCTTCATTCACGTTTGTTTATGCAAGAAAGAAAATAATAAACAACATGAGGGTGAGTTAATGAACAAAACTCACAGCAGCCGAGTTCATCGGTCTGGTCTTCACAGTCGTCATAGTCGTCGCAGGCGTACTGCAGAGGAATACACTGACCGTTCCCACATTTATACTCGTCTGCAGAGCAGGGCCCGTGTGTGGGAGTCACACCTGAGGAGTCATTCATACAAAACAGGGTGTTTTACCAGAATTTGGAGATTTAAAAAGGTATAAACAGATAAATATTTCATATGGTTAACATAATCTATTCGCTGTTATTTACAATGCTCCGGCCTCTCGTCGGTTCCATCACCGCAGTCATCTATAGAGTTGCAGAGCTCGTGACTGTAGATGCAGCGGGTGTTATCACAGCGGAAACGGAACGGAGGATCACATGAGATGTCCACTGTGGAGACAAGAAACATGATGTTTGTGCACTTTGCTCCACATCTAAAATGCCAAAAGTTGGATTTTATTGGGTTATATAGCTGATATACTATATACTATACAAATTATATTAGAAAAAGAATGTTTAGATAGATAGCAGGGATGCACGATAATTCGCATTTTGATCTGGATCACGATTTGTGCTTCTATCAGTTTTTTAAGCATGATCATCTGCAATATAAAACTGTTGATTATTTATTCCGAAAACTTTTCATTATAAATATGCCATTAGTCTCCACAAGCATTTATGGTTACGGTTGCCAGATTTCAAGCATTTAAATCCCCCAATCAGAACTTTCTCTTAAATTGATGTATTTTCTACCCAGTGGTTTACTTAATCTTCCCAAACTGGCAACCACACACACACACACACACACACACACACACACACACACACACACACACTCCCTCTACATTACTGAAAAAGTGCTGATGAGCTGAAAACACTGGCAAACATGTAAGTTAGAGCAATCTCACTTGAGATATTATGCTCAAGTAAAAGTGTAATACAGCCAGTGTCTGTTTTCTTTCACGTGGTCATTTGCGCTGTTTGCTGTGACTAAATCTGTGAGCTGACCAGGGTTGCCAGATATGCGAAACAAAGCATTGTATAATTGCTAATTAAAACTAGCCCTATCAAGTTTTTTCTGTGATTTCACGTTTTTTCCCCCTTGACTGCGGGTCCCCTCCATTGAAATCATTTTCCGGGGGGAACGTTTAACCCATGGAATAAAAAACAACACAGCAACTGTGTAAAAGTAGCCCAATTCTGCAGAAAAACCACAGATTTGGCAACACTGGAGTTAACTTTCTTTTGATTTGTGATTACGTGAAAGTGCAATAATCTAATTAAATGTAAAAAAAAAAAAACAATAATAGTAAAATGATCAACAATAATGACCAATAATGGTTAGATTTTTTGAGCAAAATAATCATGGTTAACCTTTTAAGATAAATAAATACAACAATAGAACGACAGACAGACAGACAGACAGACGGACGGATAGATAGATAGATGTGTGTTTCTCACAGCAGAGATGTAGTTCCTCATCTGAATTATCCCCGCAGTCATTATCTCCGTCACATATCCAGTGCTGCTGCACACACACGTGGTTCTTGCACTCAAACAGGAAGGGTGGACAGTAGGTGCTGTTCGGGTAGCGTGTGGCTGAAATATGCATACATATACCTCAAACTCAACTTTCTTAATACATAATGAAGGTGTCTAACATTGCATTCAAGCATTCATTTGGAAACAAACACATGACTTCAACTACAGGCTGCTCAAAATGATCCTGATCTTATTGTGAACATTTCATCTGTGCATATTTAAAAAAAGTTTGTCTTCATAGTCTTTAATCATAATGTAAAATTCACTGATATTCCTTATTCTTGCATGATGATGGGAACAGTTGCACAACCCCTTTGGACTCTAGAGGGCGCTGCAATATAACTCTTCTGGTTACATTTCAGGAGCATTTCAGAATTTAAATAGATTTAAAAAAACATGGCAGCACACTCACGACAGGAGCTTTCATCAGTGAAGTCGAGACAGTCAGCATTGCCATCGCATTTGAAGCGCTCAGCGATGCAGTGGCCGCTACCGCACTGGAAGTAACCCGGATGACAGGTCCGCAGCTCTGAAACACATTCATCCACAATGAATGAAGCCAATCTCTCTCAATACTCCACAGAGAATGAATTATGCACACTTCCTGTAAGTCATTCACAAGGTATCCAGGCACACAATTGCATTGAGATATCACCCACTGAGGACCAATCTGTAATAAAAGGACAGTATTATGGTGTTGAACATGGTGGCAAGTGCCACGGCTCTCTCCATCCCTCTTTTGATGGTCTTTCCTTTCTGCTGTCGCTTCTTTTCTTTCACTCACCGCAGTCTCTCTCGTCAGAATTGTCCTCACAGTCGTTGTCATGGTCACAAACCCAGCGGTCAGGAATGCAGTGCAGGTTGTCACAGCGGTACTCGCTCTCTGTGCACGGACGAGGGGCTGCGGGTGCATAAGAAGCGTGTCAATCAGACACACATGAACATACATACAAAGCAGGCAAGACAATAAAGCAATAAGCCCAAAGAGGTTGTGTGCCAAAGTGATTTTACCACAAGTGAGGGGTGTTTTTAAAGGAACAGTTCACACAACAATGAAAATTTGTTGAAAATGAACTCACCCTCAGGCCATTCGAGATGTAGATGAGTTTGTTTCTTTATCAGGACAGATTTAGAGAAATTTAGCTTTATATTGCTTGCTCATCAGTGGATCCTCAGCAGTGAACGGGTGCCGTCAGAATGAGAGTCCAAACAGCTGATAAAAACATCACAATAATCCACAAATAATCCACACCACTCCAGTCCATCAATTAACATCTTGTGAAGCAAAAAGTTGCATGTTTTTAAGCAACAAATCCATCATTAAGAGGTTTTTAAAATGAAACTGTTGCTTCTGACCAAAATATGAGTCCATAATCCATAATAATGCTTGGTCTGTGCATATTTGTCTCCTGATTCAGACAAGACAAATTTTTCACTGGTAAAAGCAATATTATGGATAGAGGACTCATACTGTATTTTTAGCAGAAAGCAATGGTTTGAAGTTGAAAACATATTAATGATGAATTTGTTTCTTACAAACACACAGCTTTTTGCTTCACAAGACATTAATTGATGTAACTGGAGTCATTTGGATTACTTGTGGATTTTTGTAATGTTTTTATCAGCTGTTTGGACTCTCATTCTGATGGCACCCATTCACTGCAGAGGATCCATTGGTGAGCAAGTGATGCAATGCTAAATTTCTCCAAATCTGTTCTGATGAAGAAACACACTCATCTACATCTTGGATGGCCTGAGGGTGAGGAAATGTTCAGCGAATCTTCACTTTACAATCGCATTGTCCATTCAATACAACTAAGCACAACTAAGACTAGCAAACAAGTTTTGGCTGGTTTAATCAGCTTTTTTCAGCAAGGATGTGGCACGGTGGCCAAACGTGCATTAGCCACTTGTCTACATTAACCAACAATTAAAAAAAAAGAAAAAAAAAATGCAATCAGAATGCAAAAGCACATTTTGTGAACAAAGGTGTTTCATGCAGCCGACACACACCCTGAACAGTTTTACAAAAACACAAAAAGACACAACGGAGGGCAGTGATTAGACCGTGCTTCACTGTGTCTCAGGACTGGAGGTTTATCTGATGAGTTACGGCTTGTTCTTCAGGGCCATTTTTGAGAGGTGAGTTCATAGATGAATTCATCAGGGGAGTGACCCGCGCTCAACACCCCTACAGCTCTTCTGCAGGGAGGAGAAAGTGCTGAAAAAATCAGCGCTTCTTTCAACATGCAGCTCAAAGGTTTAGCGTAGACCATTTGTCAACCTTTCACACCTCACAGCACCTTGTCTGCCATCACATCATCTCCTCCACGCTCTCTGTCTATCCAATTTGTTCCTCTCAATTCCTTCATCTTTGTCTTTACTGTTACTGTTTCTCTAGTAAGGCAAGTCTACAGGTGTCTTTCTGTCTTATTAGGGGAACAGTTCATCCAACAATAATGCATTCACTCTCATGTCGTTTTAAACAATGTGAAATGTTAAAGGATAACTGAGCCATTCTTTTTCAGGCTCCAACATGACAAAAAAGCAGAATAAAAGTAGCTATTTTTTTGTATGATTTGTATATTGTATTCCAAGTCTTTAGAAGTCATACAATAGCTTTATGTAATCAAAATTTAAAGAAATGTTCACCCAAAAATTAAAATTCTGTCATTATTTACTCACCAACCTCATGTGGTTCCAAAACTACATGAATTTATTTCTTCTGCTGAACATAAAAGAAGATATTTTGAAGAGTGCTAGTAACCAAACAGTTGCTGGCAGCCACTGACTTCCATACTATAGAAAAATATTATGGAAGTCAATGGGGACCAGTTTGGTTACCTAGATTCTTCAAAACATCTTCTTTTGTGTTCAGCAGAAAAGAGAATTGGCTTGGAACAACTTGAGGGTGAGTTAATAATGAGAGAATTTAAATTTTTTGGTGAACTATCCCATTGTCAATATTCACAGATTATCTTGCCCTGTATGCATCATTGGTTTATACATTAAACCAATAAAGCACTAAAGGCATTATATTTAAATGGATAATTTATGACATTTATATTGAGTTTAATTGCATTATTGAAGCTTGACAGCCCAAGTCCTTATTCACTTTCATTAAATGGATATCCAGGATATCCTTAAAAAGATAAAATTCTTAATAAAATCCAATTTGTATTCCACTGAACCGCACAAGGGTGAGTAAATAACGAATTTTAGTTAACTATCTCTCTTGCTTCTTGCATTTTTTATATTGAACTGACCGAACGGGAGAGGTCAGAGTGCTGTTACTCACTGCAGTTTCGTTCGTCAGATCCGTCGCCGCAGTCATCGTCTCCGTCGCAGCGCCATCGCAGGGGGATGCACTGGTGGTTATCACAGCGGAAATCACCCGCCGGCTCACAGGTCAACTCCTCTGCAGACACAACACAGACACACACAAGCTAACGTTAAACAGAGAGCGGAATTGGGCAGACAGACACATTTTGCCTCCGTCTCTCTGACATAACATACCAGTATATTAGCAGACATGTCTGATAAATAAGAGCTTATTTAACACCCAACAGCATGTGCTTTAATCAAGAAATGATGATATCTAGGAGGAGAGGAGATGAGGAGAGAGAAGCAGAAAAGATAGGAGAGGAGAAGAAAATAAATAGAAAAACTAGAAAGAAAATGAGAAAAATTAGAAAGAGAGGAGATGAGAAGAGGTGAGTTGACAGAACTGAGGGGAAAAGACAAAGTGGGATGTGATGAGATGATGAGAAGAAAGAAAAAAAGGAAGGGAGTAAATCAGAGTAGACGAGAATAGAGAAGACAATAAGAGAAGAGACGAAAAGAGAAAAAAATAATAGAAGAGACAAGGTGAGAAGAGAAGATGAGAAGAGACAAGACAGGGTTTCTGCAGGTTTTGTGAAGGTACATTTAAGACTTTTAAAGACCTAGTAAAGAAAGTTTAAGGAATAAATGGACGGGGACACAAAGAAATTCATCAAAATGAAATGAGTTTATGATTAAAACATGAACAAATATCTGCCAATACGGTCAGAAAAAGTACCTTTTCAAAGGAAAAACAAGTTCACGTTTCCCATTGGCAGATATTTGTTTTAAGCATAAACACACTTAATTTTGTTACATTTCCCAGATGACTTTATAACTTCATATCATTTTGGATCTGAAGTATGAATCTTGATTTAAAGATGTTTAGGTATTTGTACTGGAAAACAAGACAAACATACTGAGGAAGATATATTTATTTTTTGACTTATATTTAAAACTTTCTGCTCTGATTTAAGGCCTTAAATTGTGGAAGGTCGTATTAAGTCTTTTTGAAGACCTGCAGAAACCGTGCATGAAGAATGCAGAGCTAAAAAAATAGAGGAGAGAAGAGAAAATGAGAATGAGAAAAAGAGAGGAAACTAGTAGAGGTGAGATGAGATGAGAAGGGAGGAGAAAATGGTAACAGAGGAGAAAAGATGAGGTATACTGTAATGAGACAAGGGTGAAAAAAGTTCATAATGAGAGTAAATGAGAGGAGACGAGAAGAGAGGAGATAAAATGAGACAAGATGAGAGGAGAAGAGGGAAAAATAAGAAAGCAGAATGAATGCAATGAGAAGAGTCAATGAGAGGAGAAAAGAAGAGACAAAGTGAGGTGAAATGAGACACACTCAGTGGTGCTCCACCTGACCCGGGCGGCACATTCTTACAGTCAGATCAGGGCGATCTCTCCTCTCTCTCCTCTCTGTGCAGGATGGCACTAATGGAGCGAGAGGGAGCTGATAAGACCCACGAGAACCAGGGCTACGTGTGTGTGTGTGTGTGCGTTTACTGTACATCGGGCAGATTACTGACAACAGACCAGTAATATTACAATAAAACCTCTCGACCCTTACTGAAACAATAATCACAACTGCACACACACTGGTGCCTGACACAGACATACCTAACACACATAAATCAGTGGTGTGGACCCAGACAGGAGGAGGCGTCATCGAGGGCCCGTCCATCACAGACAGACTGAACTAACACGCACTAATGTAGCGCTGGAGTGTGAGAGGACGAATACCTCCTCTTGATTTCAATTCATCATGACAAACACACACACAACAGCATTATACAACATCACTGAATTTGACTGAAATTTAAAAGTGATGTTTGGAGTTTTTCAATCACTGAACGAGACTACATGATCGCTTAAGGTCTGTAAAGAGGTATTGTGCATTTATTCTGCTAAATATGGCATTATTATACATGATAGATAGAGCTTTTAAATATGTTTTGTGTGCTGTAGGTTTCAATTTCAGGATTTTTTTTTTTTTTTTGATGTTTGATTTGTCCAACTTTACTACCAGCTTCACTGGTCTATTTCTGTATAAAACTACTCATCCAAAAAAATAAATTAATTAAAAAGCAGACCTTGGACAGGACTTGATTCTATTGATTGTTGACTGGATTGTAAAAAGAGAGCATTGCATTATAGTTAATGCTTACGAAAAAGGACAATTTAAAAAGCTCTCAATTTCCTAACAATTTTTACAATCTTTTAATATGCGTTTTATGTTAACATACAAAATTTTTTTTTTTATAATTATTTATTTTTTTAACAAATGGACAGTTATACTGACAACTATTTTATTTTAATAATATTTTGTTTTCTAATAATCTTTAATTTTTTACTTTTATTTTTGTAATTTTATTTTAAAAATGTTATATTATTAATTGAAATATTACTTTACAATTTTTTTTTATAAATATCTACATTTTATGTAGTAAGCAATGCTGTTTGTGAATAAAAACAGTTACACTAAGTCATGTTTTAAAGAATAAAACCGAATAAAAATTTTATTCTGTTATTCTATTTTTTTATCTAAATTTGTAAGCACTTTTGGTTAAAAATGGTCGCACAGTCATTTTCTTTAATAACTTTTTGTATAGCAATTTTTATATTTCATTTTAATTTGACTTCTTTTACTGTTACTTTTCTTTTTTATTGATACATTTCGTCATTTTTCAGTTGTAAGCACTACTATTTGTGAACAAAAACTGTTATGCTGAATCATGTTTTCAGTCATGTTATAAAGATTTGTTTAATAGATATTTGTAAAGTAATTTAAAATTTTGTCATTTCATTTTTTAAGAATTTTAATGTTACTACTTTTACTATTACTTTACTATTTTTAATAAATATCTGCATTTTTTCCAGTTATAAGCACTGCTGCTTGTGAATAAAAAAAGATAGGCTGAGTCATGTTTCCAGTCATGTGATTCATGTGTCTCACCACAGTTCTGTTCGTCGCTGTTGTCCCTGCAGTCATTGTGTCCGTTGCACACGGCCCATAGAGGAACACAGCGGTAGTTTGTCCTGCAGTCAAAATCTGTGTGATTGTCACATCTGTACGCCGGACCCACTGCAAACAAAAAAAGAGATTTAAATTTACTTCATACTGCATACCTTTTTCTTCCTTTACTAATTTAAATTATGCATTGTAATGCTGTAATGAGTCGGCAGCTCACTGCATTCGTCGATGGGCTCGTCGGAGTTGTCTCCACAGTCGTCGTCCACGTCACATTTCCAGCTCTGCGGGATGCAGCGGCCGTTCCTGCACTTAAACTGTCCGGGTCTGCAGGTCCTGCTGGAGCAGTGAGCGGGATCTTCATCGGATCCGTCGCCGCAGTCGTTCTCCCTGTCGCACTGCCAAGCCTCAGAGATGCAGCGCTTGTTGGCACACTGCCACTGATGAGACTCACACTGATGGGTGGCTGACGTACAGAAAGAGAGGAAGATGCATTTCTGAACACAACATAGCAACAGCCCAATGAAACACACATATCAGAATAGCAGGGTTATCATAGTTAACTAAAACTAAAACTGTAACTAAAATAAAACCATTCAAAAATGTTAATTTAAATAAAATAAATATTAATTGAAATAGAAATAGAAAAACTTTAAGCTGATGAACTAAAATAATGAAAACTATAACTGAAATACAAATCAATAAAAACTATATAGACATAAAAACACAAAACTACTCAAAATGACAAAAAAAAACCCCCACAACCAAATTACTAAAACTTTAGCTTAAATTAAAATGAAAATGGAAAATATAAAAATGAAACTATAATAGTATCTGAAGAGTACCTGCAAAATATCACTGTTGTTATTGTTAACTAAAATTAAAAATAAAACAAAAAAAATATTTTTGTTGGTTTAATTAAAAATCAGTATTTGATTTTTAAGGAGATATTAAATGTTTGAAATGAAATAAAATATAAATATTACATGAAAAACTAAAATGAAAATGAGAAAAAACTAAGTTGAAGCACTAAAAAAAAAACAACAACTAAAAAGCTATATACATATTATAAAAAATAATAAAGCACACAACAAAATCACTAAACTAAAATGAAAAATATAAAATTAAAAGCTAATTTGTTATAAATGTATTTAGGAAAATGCTGCTGTTTTACTACATTTTATTATGGGGTTCAAAGCTAAAACCTTTCAGATTTTTAGCCACAAGGCCACATCACCAGCATCACTGCAGACATTGACATGATATTAGCTTTTTCCATACCACACAGCACAGTGTCTTCATCTGACCCATCAGGACAGTCCTGATTAGAATTACAGAGGAAGTGCGGACTGGTGCAGTTTCCATCATTACACTGGAACTGGCCCAGTCTGCAGTGCCGGACGGGACACGTGGAGGGCTCATCTGAACCGTCTCTGCAGTCCCGCTGACCGTCACACTTCCACCAGATAGGGATACAGCTTTGAGGAAAGACAAATAAAAGGTTCAGCTTCAATTAGGATGCTTGCTTAGAAGGCAGCTGTCTATGTAGACACTATACAGCAAAGCAGCTCAACAGGTTTTGGAATAGAGCCTGACACAAGAAACACATGCATGAAGGCACTAACCGTTCGTTGTCTGCGCATCTGTACTGAGTGCTGGAGCACATGGGCAGGCAGCGTGCGACGCCCCCTATCTGCACGGTAAGGAAGTGATCGGGACACTCGCAGGTGTAACCTTGACCTCCGGCTCGCAGGAGACACAGGTGAGAACAGCCTCCGTTATTGACCGCACAGGGATTCGTCACTACAGGGGAAAATAAAGTGTGAGTTTGACTATATCAGTGGCTCTTTGCTAGTGGGTCACAAACAAAAAAAAGAGTTTCAGGTCTGTTCTGAATCATGGACACACAAATGCAAATAATAAAATCCAACTAATCATAATCCTATCATAACTGTAAATATAAAAGTAATAGATGACTGTAAGAATACTTTGAATATTTATTTTAATTCAAACGCTGAATACATTTTAGTGTTTGTTTTCTAGGGAATTCATTTATTTTTTGCAATAAAATCAATTTATTTAATTTTAAGATATATTATTCTTATAAAAGTAAATTTAAAATAAAGTCAATTTAAAAGTAATTTAAAAAGTCTCTAAAATCTAACATCAAAATTTTTTCTTTTTTTTCCAATTATTACCTATTGTTAGAATAAAACATAAGTAAAAAATAATAAGTTGAATAAATGTGAATAATAAGTAGCTAAACATATAATCATAAGAATAATTCTAAGAATATTATAAATTAATATTCATTTTAATTTCACACATTAAATTCCACTGTTTGATTTTATAGACATTTTATTTAATTATTTATGAATAACAGAGAATAATAATTCTAAGAATATAAGATAATATTAATTTTAATTTCAAACACTGGAAATATTTCAATGTTTGATTTTTAAGGATAAATTCAACGTTTGAGATGCATTCACAAACAAACAAACAAACATTCAATGTTAGCAATTAAAATAAATATTATTTAATATTTTTCATAATCTTAGGATTATTCTATATTATTTGTACAAAAGTAAATAAAATGCCTTTAAAAATCAAACACTGTGAAATGTATTCAATGTTTGCAATTAAAATAATAATAATAATGTTATAATAAAAATATTATAAATACGAATTTCTCTTCTGATTACCCCTATTATTAAACACTTTTGAATGAATAATAGGGGTAATCTTAAGTAAATTGTCCTTAGAATCAAAAACAAAAACATGATAAGAATAATAAATACATGCAAAAATACTAAAATAAGCATATAATCATACAAATAACTGTAAGAATATTATAAATGAATTTATTTGAACTTTATACAGTTTTATTTTTTAATTTCAGATTTCAATAATAAATGCAAAAAATAATTAAGTATACAATCATATGAATAACTGTAAGAATGTCATATTTCAGATTTCAGTGTTTAAATATAAGAACATTTTACTTTTGTGCATATAATAGAGAAACGTTAAGAAAATGATAAATTAATATTTATTTAATTTCAAATATTGAATAAAATTCATACATTACATTTGGGACATCTTTATTTACTTTGGAATGATAAACGTGTGGTATTGAATTGAGTTGTTGTTGTTGCTCAGAGTAATTTTTTGTAAATTTAGACTATATCCTCTTACAAAGAACCAGGATGTAGCTCCACATCATGTAGGTGTAGCTCCTCTTTCTAAAGGAGGCCACAGATAACGAGTTTAAACTACCTGTCCTGGCCATTACAGCAATGATAAAGAGTTTAGTCTTTCCTGTCTCCAAGAAAAGCGGCATTGTGTCGGACTGTGTAAATATTGGCAGAGACCCTTAAGTGCCTCAGTGGACGTTTAAAGGAAGTGATAGCGATCTGACGTGAGTTAATGAGCGACGTCCCGCTCGGGTTGCGCTGTCCTGGGCTCACCTATGGGCTGGCGGTAGGGGTGGCACACGTGGATGTCGAACGGTCGGTGGGTGGTGTTGACGAGCGCTTCCCGTCCAGAGCCGTTGTATTTGTTGCCCTTCTCCACCGTGCGTGTGTTCCAGTCCGTCCAGTACACGCTTTCCTCGAACACCGTGATCGCGAAAGGATGCGGCAGGACGCCGTCGTACACAGTGTGCCTGTGATTCCCCTCCAGATCAGAGAATCTGAGGAGACGGAATCGTTTTAATGTTTATTTTGTGTAAAAAACATAATGCAATAAAACAACCTGCATAATTAATCATGTCCTTGACAAAGCATCTTAAATATGGTTAAAAAAGATGATGCTGAAAAACAACTTGAATGGTGAAATGACCAAATCTCCTTTTGTGGGATTTTTCAGAAAATAATGATAAATCTGATTAATTTATCCAAACCGATATATCATATTTAATTAATGTAAAGAAGGAAAAACGCAAATAAAAATAACAATGCAATTAACCATATAAACAGCAAAAAATTAACAGACAATGGCTGTAAGATTATTCTGAATATTTAAATTTAATTTCAAACATTGAACACATTTTATTTTAAGGACGTATTTAATGTGTGAAATTCATTCAGTGTTTGCAATTAAAAAATAATATTATTATTATTATATAGTATATATATTATATAATATTTATAATATTCTTAAGATTATTCTCTATAATTCATTTGAAAGTAAAATCGAACATCAAAGTAGTTGTTCAATGTTTGAAATTAAAATAAATATAATTTTTTCTAATAAGTGTTTCTTATTCATACAAAAGTTAAAAAATAAATAAATAAATGCTAAAATGCAAATAATAATTAACTATATATATATAAAATCATAAGAATAACTGTAAGAATATAATATAAATATTTATTTTAATTTGAAGCAATGGCTACATTTCAGTGTTTGAATTTTAAGGAAACATTTAGTGTTTGAAATGCATTCAATGTTTGCAATTATAATAAATATTGTTTTATAATTTCTTACCATTATTCTCTATTATTTGTACAAAAGTAAATAAACATGTCCTTAAGATCAAACATTGAAGTGTTTTTTTTTTTTAATGTTTGAAATTGCAAAACATTAAATTGATACTAAAAAACCTGCATAATTTTTCATTTCCTTGATAAAGTATTTTAAAAATGGGGGGAAAAGATGTTGGAAACCAGTATGTTATGCAACAATCAAATCTTAATTTGCAGGATTTGTCAGTAAATACTGATCATTTGTGATAAATTGATTTCATAATCATTTATGACATACCATATTTAATGTCTTCTTTAATTAGAAGACATTAAATATAGTATGTCATAAATGATGACATACCATATTAAATTTGACAGGATATAAAGGTGAGGTAGTCTTACTCAATGTAGTTGAGGTGAGCATCAGACCAGTACAGCTTGTCATTGGTGTAGTCAATAGTGAGACCGTTAGGCCACTCGATCTTAGTAGTGATGATGGCCGACTTGTTATTCCCATCCATCCCGACACGTCCAATGAAGGCTTTGTCTCCCCAGTCAGTCCAGTACACATATCTGCACAAAGATAACATCTGATATTAAAAACAGAAGCTAAAACAGATTCCAGCAATGTAAAGGCCACATACTGTACACTACTGTTTAAAAGTTTGGGGTTGGTAAGAGTTTTTACTGTTTAATTCTCTCTTATGTTCACCAAGGATGCATTCATTTGACCCAAAATACAGTAAAAACAGTAATACTGTGAAATAGTATTACAGTTTAAAAATAACTGTGTTCTATTTGAATATATTTTAAAATGTAATTTATTCCTGTGGTGTATTATTATCAATGTTGAAAACAGTTGTGCTGCTTCATATTTTTGTAGAATTATTTGACGAATAGAAAGTTCAAAAGAACAGCATTTATTTGAATGGTTCAAACTAAATATAAATGTTTCTAATTGGTTACATCTACATTCAATATTTTTGTAAGTATTACAGACTTATAATATGACCATAAATAAAACTAAGAATAACAAATAATAATTTAACAGATAGTTATTATATTATATAATAAATGTATAAATTACAATTATATTTGAAACTATATATATATATATAAATAATGTTATATATTTTTATATATAAAAAATTGTATATATTTTATTATAAGTTTTACTATTATTACTATTATTATTATTGCTGTTGTTGTTGTTATCATCATCATTATTATTCACATTATCATATACACCATATTATTATCATTATTATATATAATATATATAACATATTTTCCATGTTGGCATATGTCTAATTCCCCTAATTTATGTCTATCAGCTGGCACATTAATTTGCATCAATATTCTACATAATTTGCCTGGAATTCCAAGGTCTTCCAAGGCCATTCAAACCAATTCACTTCGTTATCCAGTCTACGCATGGTTTTGTAGTTGGTTGTAGTTAATTGTTTGCATTTACCAATACCACCAGTTGCCAACTACAAATTTAGACACATTTCTGTACTCATACACTCTCAGAAAAAAGGTACAAAAACTGTCACTGCGGTGGTGCCTTTTCAAAAGGTACAAAAATGTACTGTTTGAATACTACTATGTACATTTTAGATGCTAATATGCACCTTTAAGGTACTTATATGCACCCTTTAGGGGTAAATAGGGTACAAAGTTGTGCCTTTTGAAAAGGTGGCAGCATTTGGTACCTTTTTTTCTGAGAGTGTACGCAGTTGACACTGCTCAGACTGTGCAATGTACAAACGGCAACCAACTTATGGGTCTGAAAATGACTTGCATTACTGATAAACTCACCCAAACTTTGGATGCAGCACAACAGCTCTGGGATTCTCGAAGCAGTATGTATTATTAGCATCCACACAGTGTTCTGCTATCTTCCTCACGAACCGGCCGTCCAGCTCGGACACTTTAATGCAGTCGAGAAAGCTGTCGACCCAGTACAGCTTCCTCCCGACCCAGTCCACCGCTAGGCCCTCGCCATGCAAAATCCCATTGACCACCACCTCTCGTCCCGTCCCGTTAAAGAACATCCGCTCCAGCACTCTCCGGCTCACGTCGATCCAGTACAAGCGTCTGTCCACCCGATCGAAGTCCAGCGCCACCACACTGGTGAGCCCCTGCAGAATGAGCGAGTAGGCTTCTCCGTCCGTCGACAGGTTGCGCAGATAGTAGCGGTTGCTGAAGATCAGGTAGGGGCTGATGTTGCTGTTTTGCCTGCAGCTGCGTCCGTCGGGTTCGCGGAGGAAGCCTGGCGCGCACTTGCACACGTATGAGCCCATGGTGTTCTCGCACACCTGGCTGCACACGCTGGGCGTGACCGAGCACTCGTCCACATCGTCGCAGGTTTTGTTGTCGGACATCAGGCGGTAGCCAGGACGGCAGGTGCAGATGAAGCTGGTGGGAGTGTCGGTGCAGTTGTGGTCGCAGTGGTGCATGGATGGGTCTGTGCACTCATTGATGCCTGAGACAATAAAACAGACAATGATTCAGATTTTCTGTGTATCTTCATTTCAGGGCAATTATGTATTCTATAATATATTAAAAAAATAAATAAATAATAAAAAAAAAAAAAAAAAAAAAATAATAATATTATATATTACATTTTATAATACATTATTTTAATTTAACAATACATTAAATTAAATATATTAAAATGTATTATTTATTTATAGAACTTTATATCTAAATAAATCTATCAATAATTATATAAAAATATATAAATATACAACGATTAACCTGTATTAATATTTATTTTATTTTTATATTTTTATATATTATATACAATATAATAATTGCATTGCAAATAAATTAATAATTTTTCATAGTTAATGTGTTAACAAATTTAATTCCGTTTTAAAGAAAAAATGGATAAAAAACTAAAGGCCTTTGCTTATTAGGTTTGCCAATTTGTGTGGACGACACAAATTAAAGGAGTAGTTCACTTCCAGAACAAAAACTTACAGATAATGTACTCACCCCCTTGTCATCCAAGATGTTCATGTCTTTCTTTCTTCAGTCATAAAGAAATTGTGTTTTTTGAGGAAAACATTTCAGGAATTTTCTCCATATAATGGACTTCTATGGTGCCCCCGAGTTTGAACTTCCAAAATGCAGTTTAAATGCAGCTTCAAAGGGCTCTAAACGATCCCAGCCAAGGAAGAAGGGTTTTATCTAGTGAAACGACCTGTCATTTTCTAAAAAAAATTACAATTTATATACTTTTTAACCTCAAACGCTCATCTTGTCTAGCTTTGCATGAACTCTGTGCATTCCGGTTCATGACAGTTAGCATATGTCATTTTCTCCTCCAACTTAAAAATCATCCTAAATCATCCTACATCGCTGTTTTGCTTTTTTTAAATTTTTTTATAAAGGGTGTTTGACCACCTTACCATTATCTGTAAATTTTTGTTCTGGAAGTGAACTACTCCTTTAAATTTGTAAATGTATGTGTTATTTTATTATCATTGAGATACTATTAAAGTTATTATTTTAAATTTTTGAAATCTTTTAATTTGATATATTCTGTTTTCATTTTAATTTTAGTTATAGTTATAATTTTGTTGTGCTTTTGTGTTATTTTTATTAATTATTAATATATTTTGTTTAACATACTATAATAATATAAAAATAGTTTTTTTTTTAATTAATTTTTATTTCAATTTTAGTTTCAGTTATTTCAGTACATCAAGTTAAACTAAAGGAAAAAGAGAAATTTTGCTTTTGCAACTATCTGAAAAACTCAGTAATGCAATAATTTTATAATAAAACCTTTCCTCACACTTTATGGGCATAATCTTACATGTTTTTTAAAGCTGGCTTGCTGTCCCATGTTAAGGTTTGCATTCAAATTTGACTTTACGTTTCATTTCACCGTTTTCACTAGGTGATGTTTGAGTTGTTGTGCTTCAATGATGATTAAATTCCACCATGCAATGATGCAAATGACTTTACTTTTGTTAAAATCCCAAAAGATTTATAATTTGTGTATTTTGCCATTATTTGCATGCATTGCATGTGTTTACACATAAAAATGAGATACAAATTTGTATAGCAAAATTACATCCAAAAATACACTTAGGTATAGCACCAAAATAAAAATACAGACCACTATATATCAAGATCCCCTATACAAAAAAAAAAAAAAAAAAATCTAATCACAAGTGGTCACATGATGCAGTGCTTACCACAGCCTTTCTCATCACTGTTGTCGTTGCAGTCGTCGTTCCGGTCACACACCTCGCTCAGAGATATGCAGTTTCCATTGTCACACCGGAAGTTTCCGGGAGGGCAGGTGGGCGCTGGAGTCCTGCACAGGTGATCCAGCTCGTCAGATTCATCCCCGCAGTCATTGTCCCCGTCACAGACGAAATCCCTCGACACGCAGCGGCCGTTCTGACAGGTGAACTGATGCTGTTGGCACGGCTGATAGGTGCAGCCCTGCTCATCACTGCTGTCTCCACAAT
The DNA here is from genome assembly GCA_039654775.1 of Spinibarbus caldwelli. Classification (NCBI taxonomy): domain Eukaryota; kingdom Metazoa; phylum Chordata; class Actinopteri; order Cypriniformes; family Cyprinidae; genus Spinibarbus; species Spinibarbus caldwelli. Next base: position 5,346,704 of record CM077232.1, read on the forward strand.
CATTACGACGGTCACACCTACCAGACACAACACACACAGCAGGGGATTATGGGAGAAATTGCTCTTTTTCACTGGAATCAAAGTCTTGCATAAACACTGCAAATTAATTTAGAATTTCATTCATAAAGCTATGAACATTTAAAAAGAGTGCCATTTTTCATAAATAAAAATGGAAATTATAAATAAAAATAAACAAAAATTATTTAAATAAATGACAATTAAAATAATACAATGCATTTATATGATTATGAATATTATTATTCTTGAATTTGACCCGCTTTCATAAATAAAAATAAAATAATAAATCAAAATTATTAAAATAAAAATTTGTTACATTTAATATAATTCATTATACAATACATACAATGCACAAATAATATAATGCGTTTATTATTATTATTGAATTCCACCCTATTTCATAAATAAAAAAATACAATAAAAAACTATTTAAAAATTACAATTGAAATAATATAATGCATTTTCTATATTTATAATTATTATATTTATATGTTACTGATAATAATAAAAGTAATTCACAATCTTTATGTTTTTGCACTTTATGATGTCATAAAAAATAAGACTATTTTATAATCGATTCTGCATATAAGCTATCAAACACAAACAAATTCCATCCCTTGCAGTGCATCTGCACCCTTTTTTGCTGTAAATGTAATTCTAACCTGTAGGAGTTGCGGATGCAGAGGCCGTTGTTGCAGGTGAACTCATTGGCGGAGCAGGATCTGCGAGTGCAGTTCTGGTGCTCATCGTACGCGTCCGAACAGTCTGCGTCTCCGTCACACACCCAGTCCCGCGGAATACACTTCCTCTGAGGAGGCCTGTTATTTATACAGGTGAACTCCAGAGGAGAGCAGGTGCGGTTTGCTGCGTGTGTCAGACAAATTTAAAAATTATACATTTTAGTACAACATTTATGTTCGACTCAACATAATATATCTGTGTACAAACTATGTGGCTGTGAATTCCATTACAGTTCTGTTGCAAAACCCTGTAAGCTGCCTACCTAGACAGCACTTTAAGGCATCATAGGCTTCCAACGTGAAAGCTGTTTCAAACAAAAGAGGTTTTCCTGTCTCATGAGACACATTGTTTTGACCAGATTCTAACGCATCCTTCATGTAGACAAGAACAGAATAATGGACTACGACAAGTTCACTGAAAAATTTCATCCAAGATGTCTGACAAAGTGAGAGTGAGACTACATTAAATAATATTCAACAGAATCTCACTAAATTACATAATTATACTACTATATAGACAATATCAATTTTAATCAATTTTCAATTTTAATAAATTAAATATTAATTGTTTAACAAATTATTCAATATATTTTCATAATATTAAATACATTAAATAATAGACTATATTAAATAATATATATTTTTTAAATTAAATTAAATAATATTTTAATGTAGACTATATTAAATAATTATGTTTATTTTTTAAATAGAATAATACATACTGACTTATTAAATACATTTTAATAATATATGAAAACAAATATTAAAAAATATTAAATTATTAATGCGTTCATAAATATATGAATAAAATATATAATAATTATAAATATATAAATATAACATATCTTTTAAATAATGAAAAGTAAAACAAAATAAAAATGAGTACAGTGTGAATAAAAATGAACTACTTAACCAATTATTTGTGTAAACTATGCATTTTCATGCAACATGTTGTTGAACATCGAGGTTCAGTGAAAACAAAAGCCAAATCTCAATACGAACTTAAACTTTTCTCATCAAATTCTTCCACATTATCTAAACTACGCATTCCACATTCAACTTACAGCTCTATATTTCAAGTGTATGTCAACAGTTATCTAATTTGTGTCTATTTTTACTTCTCCTAAGGACATTTGAGACAAACTTGATAGTTCAATTGAGAACTCCATTAAGTTACTGATTGGCTATGAAAGATCAACCTCTGGAGAGAACAGAAAGAGTTTGAGAGCTGATCCAGCGAGAGCAGTCAGCTAAACACATCCACAAAGCAGTGAGTGAGGCAGGAGAAATTAGGAATGCAGATTCCTTACACTGAGATCCCACACCCAACCACCAACACTACTTCACTTACAGACTGAGAGACAGGAGGAGAAGAGGTGCAGAGAGGAAGGACAAGAGAAGAGAGATGATACAAGACTAAATATAGCCAAAAACTCAAGGATGAAACAAGAAAGTTGTGTGAGCACTTCACAACAGAACTTTTGGTTATGACCAAAGTCCATTAGACGTTAGAACAGAGTTATTAAAGTAAATTAAAAATATTATCAAATATTTTTGTTAACAGAAATAAATCTAAAAATAATTAAATATAAATACTGGACGAAAAATTAAATGAAAATGAGAAATGTTGCAGTCATAACTAACTGAAATAAGTTTAAGCACTAAAATTACTAACTGCAAATAAATAAAAACTGAAACAGAAATAAAACTAAAACTGAAATAAAAATTAAAAGTAAACCTAAATAGTAATGTCTGAATGAATGAATGAATGAATGAATACAAAAATAAATAAATGGCAAAGCAAAAAATAATATTAAAACTGAAATAAAAATTAAAATTAAACCTAAATAGTAATATCTGAATGACAGATATAATAAATATAATAATAATAATAATAATAATAATAATAATAATAATAATAATAATAATAATTTACATTACATATGTTTTTTGTTGTAGTCCAACGGCTATGAAGTTATTAGTATGAAAAAATAAGAAATTGAAAAATGGGTGCATTTGGAAATGTGGTGAGGGATTTATTAATAAAAATCATTAAAATTAAAATTAAAATAATACATTGCAATTTTTTCTGCATATTAGTTTTTGAAAAACACAATTAAGTACATCTGTATCTGTATCAGTCAAAAAAAGCTAAATCTATCTCTTCCTATAGTATACTGCACTTTTGCGGCTGTTCTGTGTGTAAACTTTTAGTGGTAAATCCAAAGGGACAAATACTTAAAGGGGTCCTATTATGCTTTTTCACTTTTTGAATTTTAGTCAGTGTGTAGTGTCTATGTTTGGGCATAAAAAGATCTACAAAGTTACAAATCTCAAAGTCCACTCCAAAGGGAGATATTTCGATTTTAAAAAATCCCTTTTCAAGAACTACAACGAACGGCTCGTTTGGACTACAAAGATGTTTTCCTGTATTTGTGACATCACAAAGTTGTCCATTAGAATATCAATAAAATAAATCCCGCCTCCGGAAAATCGAAACCCGGTGCGGGTGTTTTTATATCACTGTATTTCTGATGGAAACCGACTGTCTTCAAAAAATTTTGGATGTCATTTTCATTTCATCTTGCATGTAATGTCTGATAAAGCAGCATTTGTGAGCGGAGCTCTGCTTTGTGTACAGCGTTACCGTTATAAACATAATACATATTACCATTGCACTTATCTGTACATAGTAAATGCAGTTATTTTTAAGCTGTTGTTGACATCCTATCTAAAATGTGATTTAGCCAAAAAAAAAACAAAAAAAAAACAGTATCGTTACCACTTTAATATGTCTTGCAATATCCGTGCGTGCACAGGTTCTGCGCGATCCTCTTGTTCAATATTCTCTGGGTCTGAATTGATATGGCAATATTGACGAACTTGCTGTTTTGTCAAGGGGCGGGGCAGTACTGAAACACCATCTGAGCTGTTCGCCAATCACAACGCACTGGGACAGCTAACCAATCACAACACATTTGGTTTTTCAGAAGGTGGGCCTTCATCAAACCCGGAACTAATCGAGCCGTTTGTGCCAGGCTGTGGAGGAAGGTATTGTAATAATGTAAATTATGTGAAAAATAATGCGATTTTTGAACCACCAAGCATGAGAGCATGTTCTAATACACCCACAAAACAAAATCAAGACTTTGTAAAAGAGCATAATAGAACCCCTTTAAGTGACATGTACAAAAAGTACATTATGAAATGAGACCTGTGATTGGGCGAAATCAAATTTGGGTTTGGACCAAGTAATACTGACCACAGTTGTGTCTCTCGTCCTCGTCACTCATGTCCCCGCAGTCGTTGTCTCCATCACAGATCCAGGAGGAAGCGATGCACCTTCCGTCATCGCAGCGGAACTGGTCAGAGTTGCAGGTCCTCACCATAGTGGCTGCAGGGATGAAACACACGACAGTGAGAAGAGCCACCTGCCTGAGGGCCATGTCTCAGTCGATCTCAGAGGAAACTGAGGAACATGCGGCCTACGTAATCCATTTAACCATTAAATTCCATCCTGAGCAGCCAGAAACGTGGCTGAGCTGCTGCTGCTGGGATTCTACAGGCAGAGGAATTCTGGGAGAGAATAAACATTCCTCTCTCTAGTGTCCCGCTTGAACAAAAGGCACCGAGGGGTGCTGTGATTAACGGGTGTGTGAGAGGGGAGGGGGCTGGTGTGTGTGTGTGTGTGTGTGTGTGTGTGTGTGTGTGTGTGTGTGTGTGTGTGTGTGTGTGTGTGTGTGTGAGGGCTTTTCTGCTGGACGTCACTTTGGAGGAATGTGACACACAATAGAGGGCCGGACTGACCGCTGGCATCACAGACAAACACCCAAACACACCAGACAGTTACACACACTTCAGATACCACTCAATTGTCATTCAGAAGAGCAAACCTTTCTCATATTATGGTAGTTTTTATTGTATTTGCAACTATGTTATTTTACTGGTCTGTTAGGTAGCACCTGTTATGTTTTGCAGTTTATAATACTTTATTTCTATCATTTATTTCTACAGTATATGGGTATATCAGACTTTAAGCCTTGTTGAGTATTAAAAAAACCCCTATAAATTACTTATTTACTTAGAATATACAGTATTTACAAGAAAAACTGCTTGAAACATTTCAGTTTGAAATTCCAAATTCGGTCTGAAAAATAAATAGACGTACCAAAAAAGAAACTCCTATTTTCACTACCAGTTATCTAACACACTACAATTTAAAATATTTTTAAATAAATTTATACTTTTATTCAACAAGGATGCAATAAATTGATCAAAAGTGACAAAAGACATTTATGTTATAAATGATTTGCATTTCAATTAAATGCTGCTCTTTTGAACTTTCTATTTATCAAATAATCCTGAGAAAACAATGTATAACTGTTTCCACAAAAATATTAAGCAGCACAACTGTTTTCAACATTGATGATAATCAGAAATGTTTCTTGAGCAGCAAATCAGCATATTAGAATGATTTCTGAAGGATCATGTGACACTGAAGACAGGAGTAATGATGCTGAAAATTCAGCTTTGCATCACAGGAATAAATTACATTTTTAAATATTTTCAAATAGAATATAGTGTAATAATATTTCACAATAATACAGTTTTTACTGTATTTTTGATCAGATAAATGCAGCCTTGGTGAGGAAAAGTGACTTTTTTCAAAAATATTTAAAACATTTACTGACCCCAAACTTTTGAACAACAGTGTATGATAACCAATATAATAAGAAAACTTTTTGGGAACATCAATTGTTCTCTCAGATTTTCCTTATTGTATCTGACTGGTATAAGGGTATAAAATCAAACCAATTTGTTTAGCGATTTACATAAACATATACAGTATTCACGAAAAGAACTGCTAACTGTCTTTCTTGAATAAGAAGCTCTCAAACTCACACAGACTTTTGTTCTTTTGTTTGATTGCAGACATGCTGGTCTGAATTACTACATTTCAAGTCTTTTTTTCTACCAACTGAACATGTTTTTTGTACACAATGTCTGCCTCATCTTTCCACTTTTTGACTGCATGCATCTCCAGTGGAGCGTAACATCATTTCCCACCAATTTGCCTGTGACAGACATGCAGTCAATCACCATGGTAACCAGTGAGGCAGGATACCCATCATTAACTCACCACCCAAAAACATGGACAACAGTTTCCCTTGATAAACACAGCTTCATCCTCACATCTCAGTGTTTTCATTGTATTTTCCCCAATAAAGTGGTTCAAACATGGTCCAAAATTAAATTTCTGCCACACCAGATAACTTGAGAAATTATAGGGGTATATATTTATTTTGAAAATGTTATGTGTGGTACTTACTACAGGTAACAGGCTCATCAGAACCATCATTACAGTCTGTACCACCATCGCAGTACCAGTGTCCGGGAATACAGCGTCCGCTCGAGCAGCGAAACTCGTTCTGAGAACATGTGGATGTGGCTGAGGAGAAAAGAAAACAAGATAATCCAGAGATAAACCAGAAATGAACTCAGCATCCCCAGGTGGACCTGCTCACATACATGGGTCAGTAATTAACTGATATTACAGGAAGGGCAAGCTGAGCAACAACTTTGGCTCAAAAAGCAACAGGAAATTATTCTCTCTGTTAAACAGTTACTCATCTAATTCCACACTAAAGGAGAAACAAACAACGAAAATATTATTATTACACATTTTGTCATTCTTACAATTATATTGCATATTTATTTATCTGTTTATTTATTTACTTTGTGTTTTTCTTCTACCTTTTACGTCAGTATCATTTAATATTATTTAAATAACTTTAAAGTTTTTAAATAATATATTGATCAATAATTATTCAAAATTATTGATAAAATAATCTACATTATTGATCAATAATTTCAACATCAATTCCATTTCATCAAAATTTTTTAGTAATTTAGTTATGTGCTTTTTGTGCTTTTTTTGTTTTTGTTTTTAAAAGGTACTATTTTCATTTTATTTATTATAATTCCAGTTTTAGATCGAGTTTTAGATTTTATTAATTTCCAGTCATTTCAGCGCATCAACTTATTTCAACTTATTTCAAATTTTCATTTAGTTTAAGTTTTCATCTAATCTTTTTATTTTATTTTATTTTAAATGAATGTAAATGTTTTGAATAATTTTAGTTTTAGTTAATGATAAAAACTAAAATAGAACTTTTCATAATTATATCATTAATTTTTTTTATGAATTGTATTATCAAAACTATAATTTATTATTTATTTATTTATTATTATTATTATTATTATTATTAATAATAATAATAATAATAATAATAATTATTATTATTATTATTATTATTAAATAATAAAAAAATAATGTTGTTGTTATTGTTATAGCTATTATTGCATTAAATACAACAATACTAAATTTCTCAATTTTAGATGACATTAGATTTGCGTGTCACACTAGAAGACATTAAGTCATTAATTCACAGCAGCACAGCAACAAATATCACGGCAGCTTAACTCACTAAAGCAGTGAACTCACTAAACTTTAATTTATGAACCTAACTGACCATGTTCCCACAGGACCAAGTGAGACAGTGGGATGGGGAAACTCACCACAATGCGTTGGGCTCTCGTCACTATTGTCGCCGCAATCATTATCTCCATCACACAGGTACGAGCGTGGGATGCAGATGTTGGTGGTCTGGCATTTGGTGTGCTCTGGCTGACATGTCCTCTCAGCTGCGTTTTACAACAAGGATCCATTATGGATCGTGTAAAATCAACTTATGAAAACGATTTTGTATTATATAAATGCTAATAAGCTGTAGGCTGTTTATAGTTGACAAACAACCTATAGCAACTGTGCAAATGCACTTACCGCAGTTCTGCTCATCCGAGGTCCCATTGTCGTAGCAATTGTTTATTCCGTTGCAGACGTATTCCCGTGCGATGCAGCGACCGTTATTGCAGGTGAACTCAGTGTTGGGGTCGCAGGGGCGGAACAGGCAGCCCGTCTCGTCGCTGTTATCCCCGCAGTCATTATAGTGATCGCAGCGGTAGTGATATGGCACACAACGGCCATTTCCACATGTGAACACAGTGGGCTCGCAGGTGTGAAATGCTACCATGCACAAAAAAACCCCCAAAAAGATTAATTTTGACATTTGCAGTAAGAGCTGAATGAACTAACAGGAACTAGTGGAGCTCACTGCCTACCTCCTCTACCTATTTCTCTATTTCAGTTTACCTGAGAGTGAAATGAATGCTGCTGCTTGTGGGACTGCATGCAAGAGAGAGAGAGCAGTGCATTGTGGAAGAGGTTAGTATGTGTTTATGGATGGTTATTAAACTTTATGTGGTCTAAGGCTCTGTTCTAAATCCTAGTAAGCTGCCTTGGTGTCTATTGACACAATAGATTGCAATAGAAATTGCATGCTAAGCTAACAATTCAATACTCTAATCCTTAAATTAGATTTTTTATCAATGTTATTCGGTATTGAATGGATTATAATTATACTTACAATCAACATTAAATGCTTTGATGGATTTTTGCATGTACCCAGCTAACATGGGATGTTCTCAGAACTTTCTGGCAAAGTTCTCTCAAAGTTCTAAGCAAACATTCTTTTTAATGTTTTTAGAATGTTTGTTCAAAGTTATCAGGTCTTTAATAATGTTCAAAAATGTTCGCACAAAAACATTAATTATATATCATTCATGGAACTTTTTTCGAAACGTTTTAGTTGGATGTTCATCTGATGTTTTTTTAAATGTTACTACGCGTTTCAGAACAGTCAGAGAACCATTTCAAAATTATGAAACAGAATGTTCCCTTAATGCTCGGATATGAAAAAAAAAAAAAAAAAAAACGTAAAATATTGGATGTTTGGAACATTCAGAGAACATTCAAAAGTAATGTTTTCTTAATTCACTGGGAATGTTAGCAAAACGTTCTAAGAACATATTTTTTGTTAGCTGGGTAGCTTGTGACAATGCATTATGCCTTTATCATTTGCAAAGGATACATGCAGTACTTCTTTAGAATTTAGCAAAAAGATGGTGTCTTAAAAGGCAGCATAGCCATGTTTCCTACAGTATGTAGGCAGCACTCTAGATTTTGGAGCAGAGCTTTTATCTACACATGAAGAGAGGTAAGCAAGAATACACACCAAAAACGAAATGACTCTTGGATCCTGGAGCAAAAGATTTGAACAGATTGTGCAAGTAATAAAAAAGCAAGAAGAAACATGTTAGTGAAAGATTGCGCTGCAGTGCAGGAGAAGAAAATTCATCCATCGGCGAACAGAGACACTTTGATTGTTAACATTACACTTGCAGTTTAGTCATGCACAAACATCAGTGTTAGGTTTAGTTCACCCTTGGAAGTGCATAAGATGTCAGTTTGGATGTATTCATACTCTATGTGTATGTTTGGTAAACCATATATGAAGCCACTGGCATATACACTACCAGTCAAATGTTTTTGGACATTACGATTTTAAATGTTTTTTAAAGATGTCTCTTCTGCTCACCTGCATTTATTTGATTTAAAGTACAGCAAAAACAGTAAAATTCTGAAATATTTTTACTATTTAAAATAACTGTTTTCTATTTGAATATACTTTAAAATTTAATTTATTCCTGTGATTTCGAAGCTGAATTTTTAGCATCATTACTCCAGTCATATGATCCTTAAGAAATTATTCTAAATACGTTCAGAAGAACAGCATTTATCTGAAATTAAAATCTTTTGTAACATTACAAATATCTTTGTATAAAGATCCTTGCTAAATAAAAGAATTCATTTCTACAATTTCTTTCCAAAAAAAAACAAAAAAAAAAAAATATATACTGACTCCAAGATTTTGAATGATATAGTGTATACTGTTACAAAAGCTTTTTATTTCAGATAAATGGATCTTTCTATTCAACAAAGAATCCTGAAAAAAATCTGCATATTAGAATGATTTCTGAAGGATCATGTGACACTGAAGACTGGAGTAATGATGCTGAAAATTCAGCTTTGATCACATGAATAAATTACATTTTAAAATATATTCAAATAGAAAACAGTTTTTTAAATAGTAAAAATATTTCAAAATTTTACTGTTTTTGCTGTACTTTGGATCAAATAAATGCAGGCTTGGAGAGCAGAAGAGACTTCTTTAAAAAAAACCTTATCTGTAAAATCTTACTGTTCAAAAACTTTTGACTGGTAGTGTATTCTGAATCAATAAACTGTTTTTACATAAAATTGCCCTCTATTCTGAACAACATGTACTGTAAGCAACAACGCATCTCACCGCAGACACGCTCAAGTTCATCACTGCCATCCCCACAGTCATCATCGTTGTCACATTTCCACTGGGCGCGGATGCAGCGGCCATTCATGCAAGTGAACTGTCCCGACTGACAGCGTGTGCCATTGTCAGGGATACAGTGTTTGTTGTCGGCCAGATACCAGCGGCCCTCAGAGGGACACTGACACTCTGCTCCCTGAGGACCTGGAGGAAATAGTGTTGTATTTTCATTTATGTTCATTTATGCTTATTAACGCTATTGCAAAATTTGATTGTGACTCGAGTCTTCTTTGCATGAGGAGTGCAAATGTATTTGCATGATGCATTGAGTTGCGATCTATAGAGTGTTCCAAATTAGTCACTATTGAGGATTCCTTTCAGTATGCAGCAATGCAGCTCAGTTTTGCAGGATACTAGGTGTAAAAACCATAAGTAGTAATGCAAATGCTTATTGTTTTGAAATTTAAACCAACCTGGAGTGCAAATATGGCTGCATCCACCATTGAATTGTTCGCAGGGACTGCTGCACTGCTGCTGTTTGCTGTTGGAGAGCACGTGTATATCCATGGGCCGTGAAGGAAGGTTCTGTAGCATCACTCTCTGGTCAGACCCATCGTACTTGTTTGCACGGTAGATGCTGCGTGTGTTCCAGTCCGTCCAGTAGATATGCTGACCGTACACTGTCATTGCAAATGGGTAGATGGCGGTGCTTACAATGACCTCACGGTTAGCGCCGGTGAGTGAGCATCTCTCGATCTTCTGTCTGCATAGAGAGTACAGTAAACCTATTCTTAACATTATGTAGCACAAATATTGCAGATGAAGTGTTGCTAATTAATAATACCAAGAGTGTCTTGATATGAAAAAAAAAAAAATTATATATATATATATATATATATATATATATATATATATATATATATATATATATATAGTGTGTGTGTGTGTGTAATATTTTTCAAATATAGTTAAATTTATATATATGTAAATATTACACAACACATATATAATATATTTTTTATAAATTTTTGAAAATATAATTTAAATTTAAATTATTTGTATTTTTATTATTAAATGTATATTGTTAAATAACATTATATATATTATTAAAAATATTATTATTATTTTATTAAGTAATTATAAATATTATTAAATTATAATTATATTATATAAATAAATTATATAATGAATTAAGTTTTATATATATATATATATATATATATATATATATAAAAACTTAATTCATTATATAATTTATTTATATAATATAATTATAATTTAATAATATTTATAATACAAATATTTAATTATAAATTATCAAACAATTGAACTGATTATTAAATTATTATTATTTTTTATTATTAAAGGTATATTATTCAATTCAATTAACTATAAATATTATGAATATATATAAAATCAAAAGATGACATCTTACAAGCTGGCATCTGCCCAGTACAGCCTTTGATCATCATAATCCAGTGTCAGACCATTTGGCCAAACCAGACTAGTGTTGACGATCTCTGTCCTGAAGTTTCCTCCCAGAGTTGCACGCTCTATCTTTGCATTGGTTCCCCAGTCGGTCCAATACATATACCTGACCGCATATACAGAGAAATGCATTTAAATTAGATGATAAAATGCCTCATTAAACATCTAAATCACATTGTAACTAAACGAGAGACTCACCCTGTACATGGATCCAGCATGATGGCTCTGGGTCTGGGCACCTGTGCTACAACAGTCCTCTGAGACCCATCCACTGCCATGGAGCTGATGCTCTGGTTAATGTAGTCGCTGTAATAGATCCTCTTATTGATCCAGTCATAGGCAATGCCATCAGGAGCTCCCAGATCTCCACAGAGAAGAAAATACAAAGACTTAAATCTTTATAAGTAGCAAAAACCTGTCAACTGCCCAGCAACCACCCAGAATACCACCCAATAATTGTTTAGCAACAGCCTTAGGTACTCAGAAACTCAGATGTTTGGTTACCAACATTTTTCAAGACATCTTCTTCTGTGCTTAACAGAAGAAAGAAACTCATACAGGTTTGGAACAACATGAGGTGGAGTAAATGATGACAGAATTATGAACTGTCCCTTTGCTGAATTACTTACTTACAAATTGTAGTGTGTTACCGATTACAAATTACATTATGGTAATTTTAATTTGTAACGTAATCTATTGGATTGCACACATTAGGTAATGTTCTGACTACTTTTAGATTTTACTTTTAGATTACTTTTGACCTAAAATATATTCCATTCTTTGTTATCAACATCATGAAGTGTATTAAACATTACATTATGCAGGTATTTCCCAAACTGGGGCTCATGAATGAACTATAGAGGGTTTGTGTTGATGTATGTTGATGAAAAGCTGGAAGACTTTCCAAATATATAAGAGCAGAAGAATTTTAGAAAGGAAATTAAAAAAAAAAAAAAAAAGAATTAGGGAGAATCAAATTCTGAATAATGTACTGCCATTGTGTGAATAATATGTTATCACGTAATATAATTGTAATATGATTATGACCATTTTAAAATGTAATATAATCTAATTACAAGTACTTAACTTTTGGAATCTGATTACGTAATCCAGATTACAAGTAATCAGTTACTATCCAGCACTAAATATATTATATTATATTATATTATATTATATTATATTATATTATCAAACAGCTTTTGCACAAATTTTTACAGTGATTCTCAGACAGTAGACATGATCCTAAATAACAAAACTGCTGACAAACATGTGAAATTTCTGCCTGAGAAACAAATAACTTCTCTCATGCTTTCTTTCTTTTTTATATTTCACAATAACAGAACAAATGGGCTTATATGGTACATAAGGCCTAAATAACCTCCAGTCTGCAAAATAACCTCTCTAAATGTCACGTAAGATACTTTGTCAAGCCAGCATTCAGAGATAGCCTTAATGAACTTTCCATTTCAAGCTAAACCTGCAGTGTCAGGGTGCATAAGGAGTTTAAATAAGCTGCTCACCTGAGGCCACCTCTGTCGCAGGAGAGGTAGGCGAAGCCAAAGTAATGAAGCTAATCTTGCTCTGGCCCGCTCCTGAGCTCTGGGTGAAATAGATCCTGCCGTCCAACCGGTCGAAATCAAGGGCTACCGACGTCCGGGGCACATTAACCACGGGAAAGGGCAGCGAATGATCCTCTGGATCCAGCCGCAGAGATCGTACAGTGCTTTCTGTCGTATAGATAAGGTAGTCATCCCGGGATACCACACAACTGCTGCTATCCGCAGCCAGATTTCCAAAGGCACACGAACACTTCCTCGTCTGAGTTCCTCGGATGGCGAAGCAGAAGTGAGCGCAGCCGCCGTTAGACTCCAGGCAGGGGTTGTTATTGAGCTCATGGGCCGAACTTGGCTGCATTCTCCGGTCGAAAATCGTGACGTCCCGCAGCATGTTGATGTTGTCTCGGATCACGACCGGTTGGTCGGTCACACCTGGCTGCTTGCTTGCTTGGAAGACTTTCTTCAGGTTTCTGTCCACCCAGATTACATTCCCCTCGAACACAGTGACGCCGTACGGAGTCGGATAGCGACTGCCATACCGTACGACCTCCGTCTCGCCCCCCTCGGGCCGGACTCGTGCAATCATGTCCAGGGAATCGTCCACCCAGTAGATGTATCCGTCTCTGTGGTCCAAAGCCAGGCCTCTGGGGGTGACGATGCCTGAGGAAACCAGCACTGTCCGGTTGGAACCGTCTAGAAAAGCTCGCTCGATTTTGGGGGTCTGTCCGTAGTCGGCCCAGAAGAGGTATCTGTTCATGGGGTCCACCACAATATGACGAGGCATGTCTACTTGGGTCTTTAGAAGGACACGACGGAACGTGGTATTGAGTCGAATCACTTCAATGTACGTTTCGGTCAAGAAGGCATTGGTGAAATAGAGGTTTCCTGCAGAAAGACAAAGACCAGAAACATCAGAGTCGCAAAATATTTGAGAAACCCTGACACTCAAGTTGCTTTGAGAGATTAAGGAACAAACACTTTGTTTGTCTGTGTACATATGCACAAGATTGATCTCTACTCTTTTTCAGTCTCTTGCATCATTAGTGAAAGTGAGTGCATGAGTTGCATTTTAAAGATGGCATATCAAGTTATAGTCCTTTATGAATGTTGTTATAGAGAGCCAAACAAGAAACAACAAAAAATAACAAAAAGAACAATTAAATATGGGCAACATAACATAAGCAAATTTGTTTGTTTTGTTTCATGCAAAATCAAAGTCCATTTTTTAGCCATGGTTAAGTAAAAAATTATTAAATAAATATATCATATAAATAAAATCAATATATCACTAAATTTATCAATAAATAAATCACTATGAAATACTTAATTCTGATTGGTCAATTGCAAAATTCTGTGGTTATATATTTGGGTCGATATCACCATAGAGTGCCTTTCAACCCTCACAACTACACTATTACTATAGAAACATATTAGCTGAGCTCCCACACATTTTTTTTTAGATAATTATGGGCCATTATTCGAAGCGGAAGCATAAACCATAAGATATGTCCACCCTGTCATGGACATATATATTACTGTTAAATACGTTTTCTTTGCAAAATTAAGATGCAAATTATATTTTCTGAAAGGTATGTTGTCCCTTTCCTAAACAGGGTTATTAAAAAAATCATATAATAATGACAAATAATATAATTACATCCTCAATCACATTGATATTAAGGATGTAATTATATTACCCCCCCCAAATTCATTTTAGTTTTCAGCAATAGTAACTACAAGTGAATGCTATGTCCACCCTGTCATGTTTATGTCCACTCTATCGAGTCTAAGTGGCTGACAGGGTGGACATTTTGAGCTTCAATAAGCATATTAGCTTACAACAAACTGTGACTAGCTAAATAGTTAGTCTGGTTGTTGAAGAGAATTTGGTATATTTAAACTTACATATTTTGAAAATACTGTATTATAATCACTTATGGCATATTTTATGCCGACAGGGTGGACATGTTAAGCTTTGGCAAAGCAAGTAAGCAAACTCATACGAAGAAATTTTGTCAATTGAAAAGTCACCAACTTATTCACCTCAGCCATTGAAATTCCCGCCACTGAAGAGACAAAAATTCTGTTGTCCTGATGTCACTAAAGGGGATGGCCTTTTCTGAAAGGGGCAGATTCCCCAATACCACAGGGTGGACAACCATTCAAGGGACATGGACAAACTCTTCTTTTTTATTAGATAAAAATATAGTTTTTATTACCAAATGATCAATACACTCGAATTGAGTAATCTCTTATTTAACAAAATATTAATAGGAGATTTTTTTTTTTTTTTTTTTTTATGATTTGACAATATTCTACTATCATTCAAATTTAATGAACAGTGCATGGGACATAGCAAAATTACACGCATCCTCTTACACAAAACTAAAAAAAAAAGAAAATGTATCTAAAGAGCCAAGTAATGCTTTTGTTATGAATATAAAAACTTAGCCTAATATAACACAGTACAGGACACCTGAAGGCACCCTACAGTGATACTGACCCATTTGTAAAATTTTATATTTGTGTATATGTTTGTTTGTTTTTTGGAAGAAATTAATACTTTATTTCAGTAAAGATGCATTACATTCATCAAAATTGGGCAGTAAAGATAATAATGATTTCAAAAGTGTATCATGGTTTCCACAAATATATTAAGCAGCACAACTGTTTTCAACATTGATAATAATAGGAAATGTTTCTTGAGCAGCAAATCAGCACATTAGAATGATTTCTGAAGGATCACATGACACTGAAGACTAGAGTAATGATGCTGAAAATTCAGCTTTACATCACAGGCATAAATGACATTTTCAAAGATATTCAAACAGAAAACAGTTATTTTAAATTAAAATAAAATGTAACATTTTACTGTCTTTTTGATTCATTTAATGCAATTCTGATGAGCAAATAAGTCTTAAATGAGTCTTAAATGGAATAAGTCTTAAATGGAAGTGTATATATATTGAGATTTATTGAAAGAATAAAACAACTATAATGTCAGAATTAGGTCAATGCAAATTCGGTTCACTTTGGCAGCCTTGCTTATTCACATATTCAGGTCAAAAGTGTATGTTTAACAAGCCTTGGGTCACTGAAGCCTGAACCAACTGAGCCTCTTTTCTGTCATATGTTAATCTTTAATCTTCTCCAATGCCACCTGTCTGTGTTTATACTGATGTGAGTTAATGTTAATGTCCCTACGGTAAGGGTGTCACCATTCTGACCTCTAAAGCTGCTCTAGAACATTCCTCACGTAACACTGCATGAGTCCAGTGTATCTGAGGTACTTGGCATTAGTCTTCACATTCCTTTGGAAATATTTCATGTTTTAGAAAGTGGCCAAATTAGTTTCAATCACATCGTCACAACTGTACTGTATGACCAGAGAAGCGGTCAAACAAAGTTAACAAATCTGATTTCAGCATACAACAAGCACACAAGCCCTCACCTGCGGCCCAGTCTACAGCAATGCCCCGTATGCCATTACGCCCGATTCCAGAGGTGACAATGCTGCGGAATCCAGATCCGTCCGGTTTGATCCTGCGGATTCCATTCTGAGACGCCACGGTGCTGCTGAAGTCACACCAGTAAATGAAACCGGAAAGCATGTGCACATCTACATGAAGAGCATTGCGGCCTACAGGACACACAGACACACATGCAAAAAGTGTTGTAGTGCAATAACCTTCTTTTTTTCTCTGTTGTACCAATGCATTTCTTATTATGCACATTATTCAGAATATGTATGTAAAATTAAAATGATACAAATTAGCTTTTTATTTGGCTGTAAAGCTTTAATAGCGTGTATATATATCATAACAAATATATAGTATTTGATATATGTATATTACTTTTTTCTAAATAATTAAAAAAAAATTATTCCTTTTAATAACAAAATAATTACATTTTTTTTATTATTCATAAGATGAAAGAATAAATATCACACAAAAGAATA
Organism: Spinibarbus caldwelli; assembly: GCA_039654775.1. NCBI lineage: Eukaryota > Metazoa > Chordata > Actinopteri > Cypriniformes > Cyprinidae > Spinibarbus > Spinibarbus caldwelli. The sequence goes on from CM077232.1 coordinate 5,363,730, forward strand.
AAATAATAAAAAATATCTAAATATTTTGGAAATAATATATATAAATAAACATACATTTAAATAAATAGTAAATAAAATCATTTTTATACATAGCTTTTATGTCAAAATTTAAAATATTACAAAAACTAGTTCAAACAGTTCACTTCAGTTGGTCAATTCAACACTCAAATTATTGGAGTTACTGTTTTGTATGCCATTTTTCATATATTAAAAATACTTTATAAAATGTAGTTAATTATAATAGTTAAATAGTTATGGTTTATTATTATTATTGGTTCATAGAAATGAAATGTATACATTTTTTTAAACTAGATTTTTTACTGTATTTAAATTCATGAAAATAATAAAAATATAAAAATAATTTGGAAATTATATATATACACACATATATATATATATACACACACACACACACACACACACACACACACACACACACACACATATATATATATATATATAAAATTTTATACATATGGTCATTTTTATATATATAGTTTTTTATGTAAAAATGATAAATAAATTAAATTTTAATATTTTTAAAATATAAAACATATTTAATACATAAATATATTGCAATTATACAATATATCATGATTATATTATATTTTACTAATTAAATTATAGTATTTGATATAATAGCATTTTTATTTCTATACCACCCAGTCCTACTGAACCCCACCTCTGCCTGCCACAGGCACCATAGACTCTGAGTGATCCGCTCCCTCCAGACTGAAGCCCTTGATGGCAGTGAGCATAGAGATCACAACGTAGGATTGGTATGGAGAACAGGTTCTGTTATCAGCGCTGAGTTTGAACCCAGTCGCACAGGCGCAGCTGAACAGGCCACCAGGACGAGGCAGACACAACTGCTCACACGTCCCCACGTTATTACTGCAGCCGTTAGACGAGCCTGCTGAGGCTGTGGGGAGACAGACAGAAAGACAAACGCCAGATAAAGAGAATGAGAGACAGACATTTAATACTGCAAATAGGTAACCATAAGAGCACATGATACTGACTCATATCTATCTGTTCTGGTAATGTATACACATTCCTGGTGCATATCAGTGTGTAGCAGTACTGATATATTGGGACTCTGCTTTGCTAGCACTTACAGATCTTACTGAAAGCACTTATACAATAGACGGCGTTCACAGCCCTGGAGAATGAACATGTGCACTGAACACCGAACAAAGGGACACTGATTCTTCTCTGCTTAAAGCTGAGTGTCCCCCTGAGGCAGAGGGGAACTAATTGGTAAACTGATATCCTATTGAAAGTCATTCATCCCTCTCTGGTAATTGCTACACGGCCATCAAGGTTATGATGACTTCCAGAAAAGACCACCCTACGTCAACCGCAGAATGAATCAGAGATAAATGATAAAAAATTGGCACTGTGAGATGCCTACATAAGCAGCACTTTGAGGTTCAATTGCAGCAATTCAATTTTTCAGATGCACACCCCCAGAAATCAACAGTCATGATTAATACATACATACATATACTAATATATATATATATATATATATATATATATATATATATATATATATATATATATATATATATATATATATATATATATATATATATATATATATATATATATACATATTATTTTTTATTCATTACTTATTTTCAATTTATTTTTAAATTTATTAGATTTCATATTGTAAGCTTAGCAACATGCTAACACTTTATAAAGCTGTATTATGTCTTGATAAATGTCTGTTTTATGTTTTTAATCTTTTTTTTATTCATTACTAATACGTTTTTTAAACTGTTGTTTGTTGCTCTCACTTTGTATATATTTTTCTTGTCATTACTTGCTTTCTGTATAATAATTTGGCAACAATGATTTTTATTTATTTTACCCAACATTTGTGTGTGATCTGTAGTTTTATGTTTATTAATTTCATACTGTTAATTTAACAACATGCTAACACTGTAAAAAGCTGTAATATGTTTTGATAAATGTATATTTTATATCATACACTCTTAAAAATAGAGGTGCTTCAAAAGGTTCTTCAAGTGATGCCATAGAAGAACCATTTTTGGTTCCACAAAGAACCATTCAGTCAAAGGTTCTTTAAAGAACCATCTTTTTCTTACCTTTTTATAATCTGAAGAACCTTCTTTCGCCACAAAGAACCTTTTGTGAAACAGAAAGGTTCTTCAGATGTTAAAGGTTCTTTATGGAACCATTTAGACAAAAAGGTTCTTCTATGGCATCGTGAAGCACCTTTATTTTTAAGAGTGTATAGTATACTTATTTTTCGTCTTTTTTTAATAATTGCTTAGCAGCTTATTTTATTTTAGTTTATTATTGTCATATTGTACTTTTTTTCTTGTCATTACTTGTTTTCTGTATAATTTGCCAAAATTTTATGTAAAAAAGTACTATAAACTGAATTGAAATTAAAAATTGACTATTTAACCCAATATTTGTGTATGATATGAAGTTTTTTTTGGCTTATTAGAGTTCATGTTGTTAGCTTAGCAATATGCTAACACCAAACTCCATTGAAATCAATAGGAGGAGCTGCTTGTATGTTGCATGGAGTTGCTGCCTATCTACAGACTTTAAAATTATTTTTTCATTCAATTTCAGAAGGATGCAGCCTATGTAGGTAGCAGGCAACAAGGAAGCTTACTAGGTTTTGGAACAGAGCCATTACGATAAAAGCATTTATTTTCCTAGTATTTATTATACTCACAGTCTCTGTAGTGCACTTTGAGTACTCTGAGACCGGCCACGTTATCCCGCATTACGACCCGGTTGAGTCCCGTGGCTTTGTCGACGCGTTCAATCACCTCAAAGTCTCGATCTGTGAAGTACAGGTAGGAGTCGTATACGGCCACACCCCACGGATGGGACAGTCCATTCACCATAGTGATGCGGTTTGATCCATCAGGATCACCGCGCTCAATCTGAAACATGGAGGAAACAGATGAGTTATTCTGTTAAATCAGTTAAATATCAATGGATTTTAATTTGGTGGAGAGATGTAACAGAATAACAAAACTAAATAACACCCAATATTGGTTCTATAAAAGTGAATGCAAAAATAAATAAATGTATATACATAAATACACTAATATAGGAAATAATACTTGGGAAGGACATTAAATTAATCAAAAGTGGGTAATAGTTAAAATAGTACTGTCAGGATTTACTAAAGACACACAGTGAAGAATTAGAACTGAAAAGGCATGGACAGTTATTTTTGTGCCTGACCTTATTGAATATGCATTTGTAGGAGCTTCCCTTTCTGACGCAAAATTTATGGGAGGAGAGTATTAAAATGAATCGCACAACGCAATTTACTAACGTTTGCGCTCGTCAAATTACTGGTATTTGCACCATTATTTAACGGCCTTAAAAAGCATGTCTTAAAGCAGGCTGTAATTTGCGCTGCTCTTGGTAGATTGCGCTGGTCATTATGGAAATGATCTGGCTGTGTCTGTGTTCTTTAATGTGCGCATTGTCAGTAAATCACACGCAGAATTTTCCCCTCCCATCGACGCTTTCATGGAATTGCACTCTAACGCTAATTTGCCCTGTTTAGTAAATCTGGCCCTTAGAATGTTACAAAAGACTTCTATTTCAAATAAATGCTGTTCTTTTGAACTCCCAAATCAGCATATTAGAACGATTACTGAAGGATCGTGTGACACTGAAAACTGGAGCAATGATGCTGAAAAATTAGCTTTACCATCACAGGAATAGAAAACATTTATTTTAAATTGTATTAATATTTCACAACATTGCTGTTTTTACTGTATTTTTGACCAAATAAACTCAGCTTTGGTGAACATAAGATATATTTTTCTACATTAATGATTCATACCACCCCAGTTCCTGTAACGGCCCAGTAGAGCTTGTTCTCTCTGATGTCTATTGTTATGAACTCCACATGTTCCAGATTATGGGTGAAGAGAATGGCCGCGTTGGAGCCGTCCATATCTGCCGATGCCACCTTGGCCGGGATCCCGCTCTCTGTTCCCTGATCTGTCCAGTACATCTTTCTAAAACAAAGACAGATCACTAAACAGAACCGCATCATGTCCTGTATGCAAAACCATAACATGTGGGAAATACTGCTCTTTTGCCTCTGCGTTTGTATACAAATACAGCAATTTCATGCTTCTACAAGTACTTATATTCTAAGGACTGATCATGACTATGTGTGCTTTATGTTGACTGTTGTTTAGTGTGCTCAGGCAGTTCAGGCCTGGCAGATGACATTAAATCAGCTGGAGCTTGTTGAATTTGGGGATCAGGGTTAATGCCAGACTTCTGCTTATCTGGACTTACCCACGTGCCGGATCCACCGCAATGCCAGCGGGAGCTCCTGCACCAGTAGGTGAGCCGTTGTTAGTGATGAGAGTCTTTCTGTACTGAATTTCTCCTTTTAGCCTGAGAACCTGAAACAAATCAGATAAGGTTTATAACAATAACAGTACCACTGAGTCAGTGACATTTCTCATTTCTCATTAACAACTTCAATATCACAGCAAAACTAATATGCTGTTTAACATGTTAAATATTTCAAATGTTACAAATTCTAAGTATTAACAAATTAAATTTTAAAAAATCTAAATGTTCAAATAATAATTCAAGTAAATAATACAAAAAAAAAGACAAATTACAAGCGATTCAATAAAGAAAAACAACACAAATGAAGTTTAGTTGCAGTATCAAGTATTGAAGTAAACATTCAGTAATTGGAGCCAAATGCACAGGTCTAATATTTTGACATCTATCATATATATTTTTGTTTCCCCTGTTTACATTTACTCGAGACAAACTGACTGTTTACAGTAATACCTCATCTAAAATAGGTATTACATTTATGTGTTTTTGTATGCAAACAATGATTTTCATTGAAAGTGTCATTTTAACTTGGCTATTTTTGTATCTAATGTTATTTTAGTATTATTTATGTACTATTATAGTATAAATTATTGAATTATGTTTAATTTTGTACACATTTTTATATATTGTTTTATTATTTTATTCTCAGTTTTCATTTTAATTTTAGTTTGTTTTAGTAATATGCTTTTGATAATATGCTTTTTATGAACTTTTTATATTTCTATTTAGCTTCAGTTTATTTTTATTTTAGTTTTAGTTTGATCAATTTTAGTACTTCAACTTAAACTTATTTATTTCACAGTATGCCAATGCAACAGTTCTCATTTTTAAGTTTTTAAATTTAAGTTATTTATCTAATTATTATACATTTTATTTAATTTCAGCTTTATTTCAATTCACAATTTAAAAAAAAAATTATTTTTAGTTAATGATAACAGCACTGCTTCTAGCACATTGATCTACTGGTTACAAGACCTAACCTAGTTCTTAACATTGATCAAACTGGCATGGTCAAACTGTTCTATAGTAATCTTCAGTAGGTAGAAGAAATCCTTAGCCCTGACAAAAATGAACTATGATGCAGAGAATGAGATCTGAAGTCTTGCCAACCTCTATAGACTGTGATGCAGGGTTGGAGTAGTACAGGTTCTGAGACATCCAGTCCAGAGCCAGTCCGACCGGAGAACCCAGGATGGCCGCTGGTGCAAACTCAGTTCTGTTAGTACCATCTGACTTTACCCGATGAATCTCCCCCTGTGCAAATGAATAAGATGCAATTAACATGCAAAAACCTAATTTCAGCATTCAAAACACCTGTTAACTAGTTAAAATTAATGATACAACTCATTTGAGATAGGATAGGAAGTGTTTATATGATTTACCGGATGTTCCACCCAATAGATCATCTGCTCAGCGTCATCAAAGTCGACATCATATCCATTCAGCAGCCCAGCGACTGGCACCATGGCATCATTGCTCTTGTCGTTCGGGTTGAGCGGGATGCCGTAAATGATGCTGTCTCTCACCACCACCAGGAACGGATCCTCAACTGCAAAGTCAACAGCCATAATTCATATAGTATTCATAAAACTCATAACAATGGGCTTTTCAGTAGTGACACATCTTATTTTCAACCAAACAATTATGTCATGTGAAATAATTACATGATTTCATTTTTTTTTGGGTGAACTGTCCCTATAAGCAAGCTCACAGACCTATATTCCTTGTGAAAATGAAGCACACTTTAGCATACTTTTAAAAAGAGCACTCATTGAGGAAATAATATACCTTGCAATAATATACTTAAGTGCAAACTGATTGTAATGTTTTCAGATACTTAAGTGCATGTTATGTGCAATTAAATGAAAATGAATTATAGTTTAAATGTATATTAAATGCAGTTAGTTATGGCCTAATAGTTAGGGAGTTGGGCTTGTAACCTGAAGGTTGCCGGTACGATTCTCGCACCGGCAGGAATTGAAGGTGGGGATTGTGAATGAACAGCACTCTCTCTGCCTTTGATACCATGACTGAGGTGCCCTTGAGCAAGGCACCGAACCCCCAATTGCTCCCCGGGCGCTGGAGCAATGGCTGCCTGCTGCTCCGGGTGTGTGTTCACGGTGTGTGCGTGTTTGTTCACTATTCACTGCTGTGTGTGTGCACTTGGATGGGTTAAATGCAGAGCACCAATTTCGAGTATGGGTCACCATACTTGACAATACCTCACGACTTTCACTTTCACTTATTTGAACTTAAAATTTATTTTTTTGACTTAAGTACATCTTTAATGTCATTTCAAAATTTGTTTGAAATTGTCTTTGAAATGTGGTCAAAGTGTACTGCCAAATGTACTGACAAGTAAATATGTTAACTAAAATATACTTTATAATGTTATTTCTATTGAAACTTGTTTTAAATATATTTGTAATCACGCATTTGTAATGATGAAGCAATGACAATTTAGTACATTTCAAATATTTTAACTTTAAACATAATATTGAATAACACACTATAGATATAGTTACCTTACATATGCCTTCTCAACAAAATACATTAAATTCTTTAAAGCACGACAAAATATTAAAACAAAGAATTTAAATTTTACTTTAAGGTAAATTTTTTATTTGACATTATTACAAAGTGCACATTTTAAAAGTGTATTTAAGTGTGTTAAGAAACATAGTAATGAAAGTCATTTCTTACGTTTTCTTGTCTTGTTTTTTAGTACAAATATCTAAATGTTCTTAAATTAAGATACATTTACTTCAGAAATATGCAAAATGACTTAGGATATTAAGCCTTGTTGTCAGAAAAAATCTATCAAAATTAAGTCAATTTATGCTTAAAACGAGATGAAATATCGGTCAGTGGGCTGAAAAAATTATCTTGTTCTCCCTTTGAATTAAGTTCATTTTTCTTATCCCATTGGCAAATATTTTTTTACTAGTTTTTTTACTATTTTTTTTACTATTTTTTTCAGAAAACAAGATTTAATATGTCATTTTGCTTCTCAAGTAAATGTATCTTGATTTTAGAATATTTAAATATTTGTACAAAAAAAGGTGACAAAAATACAGAGTAAGAAATATTTTTTATGTTTTGCAGTGTGCTCTCTTTAAGTACACAACTAGCTTTTTATAGCAATATTTGATATGTTATCTGCAAGTTTGTTTTTTACTCTTAAGATTTGAAGTACACTACAAGTACCCATTCAATACAATTAAGCACACATCTTTTTCACAATGGACAACACAGATTCCCAGAATTAGGTAACATCTCGTTGCATTTAGTCTTGCAGATATGAGCTACTGGTTAAAAAGACCTTGAAGAGTAAACATCGCTGTGTCTGCACAGTTGATTGCGATAAACAGCCCATTCAATCACCGTTTGTCTGGATTAATTGTTAAACTCTCTTGGAAGAATACACTTGACAGCGCTAACAAAGGCTGAAACCTGAGCGAGGTTGAGAGTTTGCCCTAAGAGAATGTTAAGGGCTTCTTAAGACTAAAGGCCTCTTGCACGCTTTCATCCGTTACCGTCAGCTGAGCTAAGGTCTTTTATAATAGTAAATGTTTGCCTCTGCAAAGAAGCTTACTAAGTAAATCGAAAATGGGCTGCTGTTGACAAGTTTTCATTCCCCTGAAATCTATATCCAATTTTAACAGAAGACTGCTTCCTTCATTCACTGTGAAGTAGATTAAATGGACAGAGGCCAGCGTTAAAGACATAGACACATGCATTATTCATTAAAAACAGCCACAAGCAGGAATAAACTGTTAACTCACTGCACTAATTTATTTTGTCCATTGCGTATTTATTGAAGTCCTTTTAGATACAATGGTTTGCACCAACCTCTTTCCCTCGACAAAAACCCAATAGGATTTTTCCACTGGCTTTTGGACAAAGACCAACAAAAGTCTATGATTCTTACATGTTTTGTTCATCAAGATAATCTTCACAAATGAACAAAACTTTTATGAATTTTGAAGCCTAAATACAACAAGCTGAATCAAAAAGCTAAAGTTACACCATAAATGAACTACATCTTGGTCACATAACTTTACTGTCACCACCATTAACCTAAAAGCAGACTAGTTTGATGTGATGCGGTTTAATTTCCCCAATAACCTCTGTAGTCCCATTTAGCCACTTTTTAGCAACCACCTTTTTCAATATACATAAAAGCTTTAAAATATTACAAATGGGGCATTACTGATGTAGTTTATGGTGTATAATAAAACGTGAAAATTCTGAATCTTCAGCTTGTGTTAATCGCAGACCTTATTTCAAGCATTTAACCAAAAACCCATTCAAAATAACCACTGACTTTGGTACAATGGAACCAAAAGTGCAAAAATGCAAAATTATTTCCAGGTTTTTCATTCATTCAACCAGCAACAAGTGCCGATTTCATAGTGAATTTTGTTTTTTATGCAACTAATTATTGCATTCTCATTGGCTATCATTAAATTATTATTTATTCAATTTACAATTACATTTATGCATTTGGCAGACACTTCTATGCAAAGCATTGCATTCAAGGTACACATTTACTTTCTACCGGTTCTTGCTTTCCATGGGAGTCAAACCCACAAACTTTGTGTTTCTAGCGTCATGCTCTACTGCTTCAGCTACAGGAAAACTTGGGAAACATGGGAAACTCTGCTCTCTAGATATCTATAAAAAAAAAACATATTGATTGTTGCATCTCGTACCTCTAGCACATGTGAACTGGTCAGCGGCGAGAGTCCATCCAGACGGACAGGCACAGGAGTAAAATCTGGGACCGATCGCTGACAGGAGGCAGATATGAGTGCAGGGGCTCGAACGGGGATCACAGGGGTTATAACCTGCCGGAAAAACATCAAAACTCTAAAGTTAACATGAAATCAATATTGACTATTTCCTTTTTATAACATGTTCCTGTTTTTAATCACAGACCTTATTTCAGGCATTGAACCACTAAATCCATTCAAAATAACCACTGACTTCAGAATTGTAATCATTATGTATTATGCATTGTAATCATTATGGACATAAGCTGTATTCGCTTCCTAACAGGTTCGTTTGAAATAATATATATTGTGAAAAGCGCTATACAAAAAAAAAAAAACAAATATAACTTTGCCTTTGAAGCATTGGGAAAAAGAAGCACACTTTAGCATACTTTTTAAAAAAGTATATATACTGTAAAAGAAAATATTTAAGTGTGAACTGAATGTAATGTTTTTGGACACTTAATTGCGTAATTGCTATTAAATGAAAATTCATTCTAGTTTAAATTTATAATAAATGCTATTAGCTGAACTTCAAAGTGCTTTTTTTTTCGACCCACTTAAGTAGGACTTAAGTTTATCTTTATATGTATGTAAAATGTAATTTCATAATTCTATTGTTTTTAAATAATGTTAAAATATACTGACAAGCATTTATGGTAAACTAAAATAGACTTTAATGTCATGTAAAAGTTGCGATTTAATAAATGTAACGTATATTAACTTCAACACACTACTGTTAAAATTATGATAATGTACATGTGCATTAGTACGTTAGTCAACACATCAAAATAAGTATTTCTTCAAAGCATAACAAAAGATTATTAAAACATAACGATTGAGTACTTTAAAGTAAACTTTTAATTTTATGTTATTACAAAGTGCACTTTTTAAAATTGTGTTAAGAAACAGTCATCAAAGTGGCCTGTAATATCATTAATATAATCTGCAAACTGCAAGTTTGCAGATTATATTAATGATAATATACTTTTAAGTATACTTTTAAATATAAAAAAATATACTTTTAAGATTTGAAGTACACTACAAGAGCACATCCAATGCAATTAAGCACACTTCTTTTTCATAAGGGAAATGACTTGTGATCAGAGTGACTTCCAGAAATGCTTTTTTGTTAAATTAGCTGTATTTAATCCTAACAATAACACTTTGCTCTCTCCAGGTAGCAGCTAGTTGATCTGTCTTTATTTCAGGTTTGTGATCAGCGCTGTACCTGCAGGCTGTCGGGCAGGATGAAGTGCCACCAGACCCATGGGCTGGGGCAGATTATATAGCATCACCGTCTGGTTCTGTCCGTGCCACTTGTTGGCCCGGATCACGCGGTTGACGTATCTGTCGGTCCAATAGACAAAATCCTCAAAAATTGTAATTGCGTGGGGATGTTGCAGTACCTTTTCATTGAGAAACAAGAGGTGTTTTATTTATTCACACAATAAATATGAAAAAAAGCATTCATAAGTTTTTAAGATACTTAGGCATGAAATACACTTCATGCAAGTACATTTATTTTGCATGCATTTAAACACCACTTAAAGCACCATTTAAATGCATCGCAAGGACAAAGAGGAAAAATGCAAGGCTAGGCAAAAGTAATGTGAGCAAAAGTAGATTTCAATGCATTCTAATGTAGACTAACTAGAAATTCATTTCCAGTTGTGCTATCGCTTTATTTTCCAACTCATTTCTTTCCATTAAATTAAAATGCATCGTACACACTCCATTAAATGCCTTGTGCATCTGCATTCACATACTTGCAACTACATCTCAAGCCTAATATTCCTACAATGCAATACAACTGTAAATCATTACTGGGTTCCCATCCCAAATATTACATTTTTAAAGTCATATTTGCTTACACTGCAAAAATGATTTTCTTGGTATTTTTGTGTTGTTTTCTAGTACAAATATCTAGACATTCTTTAATCAAAATACATTTACATCTGATAAAAAAAATGACAAGATAGGAAGTCTTGTTTTCTGGAAAATGTTTCAAAATTAAGTGAGTTTATTCTTTAAACAAGAAAAGTAAAAATGTAATTTAATGGGAATGCAAGTGTATTTTTCTTACTCCACTGGCAGATATTTGTCTTGTTATCAGCAAAAACTCATCTAATTTTTTAATAAGCCATCTTGTTTTCTGAAAAATGTATCAAAACTAAGTGAATTTTTGCTTAAAGCAAGAAAAATATCTTATAATGGGGCAAGAAAAATGAACTTGTTTTTCCTTTGAATTAAGTTTTTCTCACCTCATTGGCAGATATTTGTACTTGTTTTCATCAAAACATTTAAAAACTGATATGTACTTTTCCAATGTTAGAATTTTAGAATGTTTAGATATACTAGAAAACAAGACAAAAATACTGAGGAAGAACATAATTTTTGAAGTCTGCAATACTACAGTATCACTCGTGTCATATTCATAAACATAAATGAGTACATAAAACAAAATTTCTCACCAAATCACTGGCCAACACTTGTTTTCGGTTCTTTCCATCGTAATCACAGTAGTCGATAAAGTCCAGGTAAGCATCAGCAAAGTAAAGCAGGTTGTTGGGGTAGTCAATAGTCAAGCCATTGGGCCAGTAAAGTTTGTTGCTGATGATCGTGGTCCTTAGTTTCCCATCCATGCTGGCTCTCTCTATACGAGGATTTCTGCCCCAGTCCGTCCAAAACATCAAGTGTGTGCTGAAATACATAAAAAGGATTTAGTTTTTAACCTCTGGATATTAAAATTCATTTTCATATACTTGTTAATTGGTTACTGGTCTTACTTGTTTCTAGGGTCCACTACCAGACCTCTTGGATTGGTCACGTTTTCACTAATCAGCACCGTTCTGTGAGACCCATCCAGTTTGGACACCTCTATGGTCTCCAAAATATAGTCCGTCCAGTATAGGTTTCTACCAACCCAGTCGACAGCAAGACTCTCTGTTACAGTCACTCCACTGTCAAAGATCTGCCCGGGAAAAGAAATGATATTTTAGGGTTAAATGTTGGTCATGTTGACTGTAAGGGTGCCGGAGTGGCGTTTGTGTCACTCACCACGGTGCGATCTGTCCCATTTTTGTGAGCGCTCCATATTCTGTCCTGGGTGGTGTCAGACCAGTAAATACGATCTGTAACTGAGTCGAAATCTATGGCCACGATGTTGCGGCCATCGCGCACTAGAGACCGAATAACGTTTGGCTGTGCGAGGATGTCGTCTGATACAATCTGATTACGACTGGCCACTAAAAGCAAGGCCTCTCGAGATCCTGTCAGATTGAGAAAGAAAGAGAGAACAATAATATAAAACAATGCTATTAAAAAAAAAAACTATTTATATTTTTTAATAACCTTTTTTATTTTAATATATTTTAAAAATGTAATTTATTCCAGTGATGAAAATCTGAATTTTCAGTTCCAAATTATTAGAAGAAATTCTAAGATGCTGATTTGGTGCCAAAATAAACAAAGTTCAAAAGAACGGCATTTATTTAAAATTTAACATTTTTGTAACATTTACTGACACTTTTGATCAATTTAATGTGTCCTTATTCTTTTCTTACAAAATACAAAAAAATCTTACTGATCCCAAACTAAACTTTGTTGTGTAACAAAACCAAACTAATTTGGCATAAATATTTAAAATATTAAATTATTAAAAAAATGTTAAAAGTTTTTTACATTTTTTTTAAATGTTTTTTTACAGACACACATTTCTCTTTTGTTAACTATTTTAAAACATTCAAATATTTTGTGAGCAGTGATTTCATTGTCTTTCTGTCAGTTACATAACACATATTAATATTATGGAAACATAACCTAGTCAATAATAAAATATTTCAAATAACATTAAGTATTTAAGTGTTTAAAATATTATTGATATTAATAATTAAAAAATACTTATTATTTAACTATTTTGCAAATATCAGAGTAAATGTTCAGAGTAAATCAGAATAACTATGAAATAACACAATTAAAATGATTCAAATTATGAATTGACCAAAACATTAAACAACAGACTTGTTGATGCTTTTCATTCACTATCCAGTCAAATTCATCCAGTCTAATAAAAATTTAAATCATTTATTTTTTCTTAAAAAAAAACTCTTAAAAAAATATAGTTTTGTAATGAAATTCATAAAAGTAATTTATATTTGTATACAAAATTCTAATTCCAATCATTAATGCATAATCCTTTAGATCAAAAGGCTTTCACAATGATGAGAAACATAATGCAGTCAAGCGTGTCCAACTTTTGACTGGCAGTCAGTGTTTTGTGCTTCATATTTGGATCGCAATATGTGATTATAATTTAAAGTACACCGTTATCTCAAAATATATCAAATAACCTCGACAGGACTAGAAATGAATCCAAACACGTATCAGCTCTCAGTTATAAAACTATGCAAGACGTACCCGACATGGCCAAATAGAAGTATAAAAAAAGAGTCCTGCTGAAAAGCATCATTGAGAAAGAAGACGAGGTATATCGGATGACAGCATTTTTCACCAGGTTATCTCGAGGGAATGGGCTCTTGTCAGCAGCAGAGCTCATAAACAACCCTTTGTTTGGTGATTACCACCTAATTACCCCTATAAGAAAGTTTGTGACTGACATATATGTTATTCATCTTATCTGTGGTAATCCGAGAGGCTACACCAGACCCAGCTGAACAGGTCCAGTTGGCCTCCGGAGTCCGATCGTGGCTCCACTCCACTAATATCTGTCTTAGCACTGTCAGAGATCACAAAGCTCAGTGGAGACGCACAAACCTGAGGCCTTGCAGGTGCGTCCGTCTGCCTCTAGAGTGTATCCGTCCTGACAGTGGCAGCGAAAGGAGCCTCTCTCGTTGAAGCAGTGCTGACTGCAGACGCCCGGAGGATGGCATTCATCGATGTCCTCGCACGTTTTTGAGTCGTTACTCAGCTGGAAGCCCATAGGACACGTGCACTGGGCTCCAAACGGGCCCTGGATGCAGCCATGAGTGCAGCCCGCATTGTTATCCGAACAGCTCTCCTGATCTATGAGGAAGCAGAAAAGACCATATGAATAACAAGGGAAAGAAAAACATGCATGAAGACACAAGGTATTCTGGGAACATGCTGAGCATAACCATTAAACAGGAGGCGTATAGGGCTGGGCAATATAGATACAAAAAAATTGATATATTTACTGATAAATTGCATAAATAGGTGTTTTGTTTTTGTTTGGATTAACCGTTTTTGTGACCGAATGTTTAATACAAGGGTTATTAAAAAATACACTTTTGTTACTTGGAAAAAAATTAACTGAAATAAAAAATTTTATAAAAAAAAAAAAAAAAAAAAACCCTCAAAAATAAAATATTTTAGAAAAAATATTATATATATATATAATTATTATTATTATTATTATTAAAAAACTTAAACGTTTTATTGCCAAGGAAATATTTAACAGTTTAACTTGATGTACTAAAATAACTAAAACAAAAAATGTAATAAAAATTATAAAAAAAAACAAAAGCATAAAAATGACAAAACTTTAACAAAAATTAAAATGAAAATGTCAAATATAAAAATAAAAAAAAAATTCAAACTATTAAAAAATACATAATATCTCAATGATACTACAATAACGTTGATGCAAAAAGTAAAATACAATAAATATTATAGTTAAAAATAAAAATAGTGTAAAAAATTGGTTAAAAATAACCAAGTTCTTCACAGTTTTTCAGTAAAATAATTCAAATTATGAACGAAATTATAATAGTATCTCACTGACATAACACTGATGCAAAAAGTAAAATACAGTAAAAAATTACAGTTAAAAATAACCATGAAATGTTTTCCACATAGTTTTAAATAAATAATACTAAATAAATAATGAAGGGAGAATATTTAATACTATATATGCACCAAAAAGCAATACATATAAATAAAAAACAGCAATATTTATCTACATATATTTATATTAAAGCATTTTAATATACAAATAGTTCTGTGAACATTATTGATGATGCAAACGAATCAATTAATTGGTTCGGCTGTTGGAAAATTAATCAAACTAACAACTCCAATGTTGATATTGCTTTTGAAGTTTAAATTAGACCTGCAAAACAATAATGATTTGCAAACCTAATGTAATGACACTGTCTTTAAGGAAACGTAATGTCCAAAAAAATTGCAATAAAATCATCATAATATTCATGATGTTGCTTAATTTTTAAAATCACTGCAAATATATTGTGTATATTCAATATATTGCCCAGCCCTATTGTTTACTGTTGAAATCTAAGCTACTTTGTTGGTTGTGTACCATTTCTATAAACTAACACATGTAACATATTTCAAAAACGGTACTACACACTACATCTCTAAGTGTCTATAATGCTAAACACACACAATCTTGCCATATTTAGACACTCTGATTGTAATTGGACGGTTAGTGAGTACAGCCAGACAGATACTGGGATAGATTAGTGCTTCATGCAGAGGATTGTGGTTGATTAGGGATTTAGCCTACCTGGTAAGGGCTCATCTGTGAGAAGCAACATGGAAGGAAAATCACAGATCATTTCAATATTAATTTCCAGATTAGCTAAACACATGCATGATTTGCTGACACATGGGATTTATAACACAGACGACATACTGAAATACTCCATGTATTGGAATCAATTGACTGACCACATGAATTGCCATTTAATTGTCAGTATCAATAGAAACATTAAAGATTTCAATGTAAATGAATGCTCTGGATTCAGTACAAATTAAGGTCTAACAACAGCATTTGTAACATGAATGTGTAACCAAACACCTGCTGGACCCCAGTGACTTCCAAAGTATGGAAAAAATACTATACTATACTAAGTCAATGGGGACCAGAAACTGTTGAGTTACACACATTTTCATAATATCTTCTTTGATGTTCAACAGAAGAAAGAAACTCAAACGGGTCTGAAACAACTTGAAGGTGAGTAAATGATGACGGAATTTTCATTTTTGGGCGAACTATCCCTTAAAGAATATCTGCCTATATATGCAGTTCATTAGGATTTAGAACAAAGCCAAGATGTTCATTGAGGAGCTAATAGCTAAAGACTAACCATCAACTTCTAATCTTAACAAAAACTAGTCAATATCTTATATGTTTTATTTAAACAGTTTATACACTACCATTCAAATACCATTAAAAAAAAGAAAAAAAATTAATACTTTTATTCAGCAAGGATGCATTAAATTAATCAAAAGTGACAGTAAAGACAATTATGATATTACCAAAAATTTCTATTTCAAATAAATTCTGTTCTATTCATTAAAAATCCTGGATAAAATGGTTTCCACAAAAATATTAAGCAGCACAATTGTTTTTAACAATGATAATAATAAGAAATGTTTCTTGAGCAGCAAATCAGCATATTTGAATGATTTCTGAAGGATCATGTGACACTGAAGACTGGAGTAATGATGCTGAAAATTCAGCTTTGATCACAGAAATAAATTACATTTGAAAATATATCCAAATAGAAAACAGCTATTTTAAATTGCAATAATATTTCACAATATTACAGTTTTTACTGTATTTTTTGATCAAATAAATGCAGCCTTGTTGAGACTTATTTCAAAACTATTAAATAATAATGGTTTTGAACAATACCATAAATGTCTTACATACTGCTGTAAATCTCAGTAAAACATATGGCATGACTTACTGCAGAGAGGGGATTCATCAGCGCCGTTGGGACAGTCTGGCGTGTTGTCGCACACCCTGCTGAGGTTAACACACACACTGTGTCCAGGACACTGCCACTGCCAGCTGGGACAGCGGAACGGCGGCGTGGGACAGTCTCGCTCATCGCTGCCATCCCGACAGTCGTTATCTCCATCGCATATCCAGCCACGGAAAACACAGTTCCCATTATCGCAGCGGAACTGCGAGGTGGGGCATGTGCGCGGTGGGCACGCGTGGTGTTCGTCTGAGCCATCTTCACAGTCTGGGTGCCCGTCACATTCCCAGTTTGAGGGAACACAACTGCCGTCTGACTGGCACTGAAACTCACTCTCATGGTGACACATGCCAGGCGGCCTCGTGGCTGGAGGGTTCAAAGGTCATGCTAGTTTAATCAAAGATACATCATAATACAAGCTTCCCGAGAATGAAAAAAAAAAAATATATATAAAAAATTAATTATTTGATTAAATTATTTTTTTTTAGAATGATTCAATTAAATTACAACATTTAAATAACACGTCTTTAAAAAATTAAATGAATGATGATTTCCATAACAATTAAGCACTTTGTGGTAATTTTAATTAGTGTAATGAAAAACATTTCACATTCTTAGTACTGTAGTGTAAATAAATGTAAAAATCTTATTTTAAAATAATGTATTTATTAAGTATTTATTGTATCACCTTTAATTTAAACAAAACAATACCAATTTCATTTTTTAAATCATTGGTACAGTACTTGTGTTATACAGTTAAAAAACAATTATAACAATGTAAATTTAATATCAATCACCATTGAGAATAATGGGAACTATGATTATACAATTTAAAAAATATAATTATAAAAAATAAAACACCCAAAATAATGTCAAAATGCAAAAAAGAAAAGAAAAAAACAATTAATTAATTTCTGAAAATATGCAACCTTTTTTTCCTCCATTTATAATTTTTATCTTTAGATTCTAGGGTGAACAGTGATCTGAAAATGTTTTTGTGAGATTCACCTCTTTATAAACTGTATATGTAATGCATTTTCCCAAACAATTATCATAATATTATTGAAGATCATCAGAAATGAAAGACAAATTGAATATTCATTTGTTTATACTTACGACAACCAGATTCATCCGAGCGATCGTTACAGTCAAAAACGCCATCACATCGGTAGTATGAGTTTACACACTGATGGCCGTTTGCACACTTAAACTCATATGCTGTGCAGTTGTACACTGATGATCAGAAGAACAAGAATGACTAAGTCAACAAGTAAAAATCAGTTTGATCTGATTTAAACTTTCATAAGAAATTTGATTATACTGTTTACATTGTGAAATGATTCTATCTATTCATCTATATTTGGGCATGTCTGGTTTATGTAAAAACACTTTGTGAAGAATTTAGAATATATAAACCATTTTTATGAATGAATGAATGAATGAATGAATGAATGAATGATGCATTTATATAGCACTTTTATGTGTATTGCTGTACACCCAAAGCGCTTTACAATCATGTGGGGGGTCTCTCCTCAACCACCACCTGTGTGCAGCATCCACCTGTTATATAAACAGTATGTACCGTTATGATGAAATGCAACATATAACGGACTCTTACCACAGCCCTGTTCATCTGCTCCGTCTGCACAATCTCTGTCTCCATCACACACGTAATTGGGGTCAATGCAGCGGTGATCCGGACACTGGAACTGGCCAGGGTGGCATGTGCCAGTCGAATCTAGATAAAGAGACACCACAAGAAAAGTTCAATGCTCAGAAGTTGCTCTTTCAAAGCTCAAGACTTAATGGGATTCTCAGTTCCGTTTCATTCAGAATCAACTTTGTCTCAGATGTTTCTCCCAAAATACCTTAGAAT
The DNA here is from genome assembly GCA_039654775.1 of Spinibarbus caldwelli. Classification (NCBI taxonomy): domain Eukaryota; kingdom Metazoa; phylum Chordata; class Actinopteri; order Cypriniformes; family Cyprinidae; genus Spinibarbus; species Spinibarbus caldwelli. The sequence continues at coordinate 5,382,473 of CM077232.1, forward strand.
ACATACAAGTGGACCCAAATTTTTCAGAAAAATATACAGTAGAACTATAAAACAAATATGAACAGCACAGAGCTCAGATCAATTGGTTTTAACAATTTTGATGAGAAATATTTGATATACTTGTATATATTTTTTAATTATGTAGAACATGCAGTCACAGGTGTTTGTTTATTATCAATTTACAAAACCTTCGAAATGCATTTCATCCAATCAGCATTTAGAGTCAAAGCTATCTGTTATTTATATTATGTATTTTACATATTATTTATATATTTGAAAATTCTCAACGAAATTATAACCACTTCGATCAACAGTGCCCAAGGTGTTATTTTAGTATCATTAATATACTATTGTTGTTTTTGATAGTACTTTAATTGTATTTCTATATTTGCTGTTTTCAGTTAAATTTTTTTGTTGTGCATTTTTGTAATTGTTAGTAGTTTTTTAAATATATGTCTATACAATTTAAAATTTTTTAAATTGATTTTATTTCAGTCATATTAGTACTTCAATTTACAATTATAAATATTTAATTGTTATTAAATATTTAATTATTATTTTTTAATGGTTTTAGTTTTAGTTAATTATAATATCCCGGTGTCTCACCGCAGTTGTTCTCATCGGATCCATCTCCGCAGTCATTGTCGGTGTCACAGAGCCATGTGCGGGGGATGCAGTGATGGTTGGCACAGCTGAACTGGTCAGCCTGGCACGTGCCAGGGGTCTGGGTGGGACAGTCCCTCTCGTCACTGCCATCAAAACAGTCATTGTGTCCGTCGCAGTGCCAGCTTCTGGGCACACAGCGCTGATTGGCACAGGTGAAGGCAATGGGCGAGCATGTGTTATCTGTGAGCCAACAGAGTGAGGAAAAAATGAACACGTTTATTTTCATTCTAAGTGAAAAAGGCTTTAAAAATCTGACATAAAAACATAAAAAATCTCATAAAAATGCATGCATTATTTTAACTCAAAGAGTAGAGCATGGCGCTAGCAGTATACTGCTGTGCCAAGCTGAAAGTTGGTAAGAGGAACTGTGTGAAGAGTTTTGAAAAATTTACCTAATTAATGAAAACTGTGTCCTAGTGATTGCTCATTGGTACCTTATCGGCACATGAATATTTGCATGCAGAGCTGGGTAGATTACTTACAAATTGTAATCTGTTACTGATTCCAAATTACATACATAATTACATAATATTGCAGTTAGTAACGTAATCCATTACATTACACATTTTAGGTAATATAAGCAGATTACTTTTAGATTACTTTTGACCTATTTAGTTTTTCACATTGATTTAAATAGGATAATCTTGTACCATATTGATATATAAATACAAAGAGTAAGTGCATTAAACATTATATTATGTCAAGGTTTCCCAAACTGGGTTTGTGAAGGAACTGCATGGGGGTTTATGAGTTTAATGAAAAGCTAATAATTAATTAAATCATAAAAATGTTAAATTAAAACAATCATTTTAAAATTAATCAAAATAAAACACTTACTGAAAAAATGAAATATTTTGTTTACCTGCATGTCATGTGACCATAACCAATGTCAGAGAACCGTGAACACGCAAATGTGATACTTCACTATTAAAATATTTATTTTAAAATGTCAGGGGTACTTCAAATAAAAATATGTTAGGTGAAAGAGGATCAGATGACAAAAAAGTTGGTGAATTTGTGAATTTGCATTTTAATGTGTTTGAAAGAAAAACACCTACCAAAGATTACTAAAATAACATGGTAAAATAACTGACGGAGTGATAATTCAAATAAAAATTAGTGTATTCATCAGTAGTTGATACAATGTTGAAACACTTCTTAAACCTTAACTGATTTTTTTAAATCCAGTGGTCAAATGCTGTGTAATGACTGATTTCTGTGTGAATGTCCAGAAAATTGGAAGACTTTCTGAGTGTATACAAGCAGTATTTTAGAAAGGAACATTTAAAATATGAAAAAGAGTTGTAAATATTGTGTAAATAATAATGTAAGTAACTGTAGTCTGATTATGAGTATTTTAAAATGTAATTTAATCTAATTACAAGTACATGTAATCAGTTTGCATGAAATATAAATATAAAACATTACTATTAGCGCCACAGTTGGCCTCGTCACTGTTGTCATGACAGTCATCGACGCCATCACATTGGTAGCTCTGGGGAACACACTTCCCGTTTGTGCATGAGAAAGAGTTAGAGCCGCACTGGAGGGTCGGCGGCTCATTGGACGGATCTTCCACACACGTCTGCTGATTCGCTTCCAGCTTCATTCCGTATGGACAGCCACACACTCGCTGGGAGTACGGCGCTGGGAAACAGAAATGACTGCAGTCTCCATTTGGGTTTGTTTGCCTGTTGCAGAAGTTAGATCCTGTTGGGGGAAAAAGGCATTGTGCATTGATCAATTCGATTCAATTCAGTTCAATTCAGTTCAATTCAAGTTTATTTGTATAGCGCTTTTCACAAAACAAATCGTTGCAAAGCAGCTTTACAGGAAATTAAGTTTCTACAATATTTATAGATTGTAGAAACTTAATATATTTAACATATGGCAAAATTTGGTAGTTCTGTATGTTGTCTGAGGGTTGGCATCATCTGAGGTCTTCTGAGGGGTTGGCATCATCTCTTCTCAGGTGTTTGGTCATCTCAGATCATTTAAGAGTTGGATCCAGATCATTCAACTATATTTGATTCATTTGCTGTATTTGGATAAATGGCCTTTACAAACCCTAGTACCTTTGTGGAGGCATTACATTCAATGCAAAAATGAATAAAGTAAATTAATCAATGGAAAGCGAGTCTCACCAATCTGCGAGTCAGCGTTGAAGGATTTGACATGCATGATGTGGCTGATCCCTCGGCGAATGATCATCATCTCCCCTCCATCTGTTTTACGGACTCTCACGATTCCCCCGAGCCTCCAGTCGGTGAAGTACACATAACCTGGACCAGCAAACTTCATTAACGTAATCAAACAGGCCATCTCTGAGAAATACCAGTCCATGAACTCTGACTTCTGCCCTTTTATCTTTCAGCACCAAACTGACGAACTACACTGAAGTTGTAGTGACCTTCATTTCACAGATACCAGACGTGACTATCCATCATCAAAGAAGAGGCCATCGAGACTAACATGTTTAGAACGACATTGAGATGATGACAGACATCAATGAATGGCAAAATTAACATTTCATCAGTCAGTGGGTTTAATTTAGACTGCTTTCTAAAAGTCACATCTTACTATAGATAGAAATACAGATACAACAGATATAGAATGATACAATGATAGACAGACAAATAGAATGATACAATGGTAGAACAATAGATAGATAGATAGATAGATAGATAGATAGAAATAACAGACAGAACAATAGAACAATAGACAGAATGATAGATAGAACAATAGAACAACAGAACAATAGAACGATAGATAGATAGATAGATAGATAGATAGATAGATAGATAGATAGATAGATAGATAGAGAGATAGATAGATAGATAGATATAGATAGATAGAGAGATAGACAGATAGATAGATAGACAGATAGAAATAACAGACAGAACAATAGAACAATAGACAGAATGATAGATAGAACAATAGAACAGAACAATAGAATGATAGATAGATAGATAGATAGATAGATAGACAGATAGATAGATAGACAGATAATTAGAACAACAGATAGAACAATAGATAGAACAGAACGATAGAACGACAGAATGATAGATAGAACGATAGATAGATAGATAGATAGATAGATAGATAGATAGATAGATAGATAGATAATTAGAACAACAGATAGAACAATAGATAGAACAGAACGATAGAACGACAGAATGATAGATAGAACGATAGATAGATAGATAGATAGATAGATAGATAGATAGATAGATAGATAGATAGATAGATAGATTGATTGATTGATTGATTGATAAACGCACCTCCAAAGACAGTAAGTCCAAACGGATGGGAGATCTGAGTGATGCGATCCAAAGACAACCTGTTTTGTCCGTCAAAGTTGCTGTGCTCGATCTTATCAAAGAAGGCATCCACCCAATACAGCCGCATGGCACTGAGAGGCAGAGACATGATCAAGAGGAGAGAGTTTTAGACCAATGCTGAGAAACAGGATTATGTCAAATAATGATTTAAGGAGATTAGGAGTGAGTGCTACTGAATGTGCAACAAAACACATAATGATGAGTAATGACTTTAGGAAGCCATCATAGTTAACGCAAAGCGAGGGAGATTTATAAATGAAACAGAAATGGATTATTGTTTGTGGTATTATGAGCACAACTGAACCCTTTATTGTTGTGGTTTCATTCTGGGAACTGTAACTCACCTCCAGTCAATGGCCAAGCCATTCGGCCAGCCGAGAGTGGTGTTTACAATCGACTGAGCATGTGACCCATCGCCCCAGGCCCGCATAATCTTTGCAGGACGATACCAGTCAGTCCAGAAAATATAACTGCCAAGCACAAAGACACACACAAGGCTTTAAAAGAAATAGTCATAGTTTTAGTTATAGTTTTACTATATTTCCTCAGATGAACACAGGCTTCTTTACATGCAATTATAATGAATGGGCACTAGAGCTCTTAAACTTCAAAAAGGATGTAAAGTCACCTTAAACGTACAACAAATGTTGTGAGTTATATAAATATATATACTACCTTTCAAAAGTTTGGGTTTGTTAAGATTATTTTAAATATTTTTAAAAGATGTCTCTTATGCTCACCAAGGCTGCAATTATTTGATCACAAATACAGTAAAAACAGTAATATTGTGAAATATTATTACAATTTAAAATAACTGATTTCATAAGTAACACTTTACTTAAAGTCTTTATGTACAATGCATTATAAAAGTAGTTTTAATGCATTAATTATGGCTTGTAATGCACTTTGTAATGCATTGTGCAATCTCATGAATAATTGTAACCAGAGTTAATACATTAAAACCCTTATCAATTCATTGTTACACTATGCATTTTAAATTCAGTTATAATTATTTACGACAAGATATAATGTATTACAAAGCACATTATGAATAATTATAATGCCTTATAGCCTTTAATAACCCTTTATAATGCATTATACATAAAGGTTCTAAGTAAAGTGTTACCATTTTATATTTTTAGATTTTAAACTGTAATTTATTAATATTATTTTTTAGGATTCTTTGATGAATATAATAAGTTTGTATTTGAAATAGAAATATTTTGTTAAACAGTAATTGAATTAGCTGTCACTTTTCATTAATTTAATGTATCTTTTCTGAATAAAACTATTTTCTTTCAAAAACATTTTTTGAACAGCAGTGTATGTAAACACACATACAGGTGCATCTCAATAAATTAGAATGTCGTGGAAAAGTTCATTTATTTCAGTAATTCAGCTCAAATTGTGAAACTCGTGTATCAAATAATTTCAATGCACACAGACTGAAGTAGTTTAAGTCTTTGGTTCTTTAATTGTGATGATTTTGGCTCACATTTAACAAAAACCCACCAATTCACTATCTCAACAAATTAGAATATGGTGACATGCCAATCAGCTAATCAACTCAAAACACCTGCAAAGGTTTCCTGAGCCTTCAAAATGGTCTCTCAGTTTGGTTCACTAGGCTACACAATCATGGGGAAGACTGCTGATCTGACTGTTGTCCAGAAGACAATCATTGACACCCTTCACAAGGAGGGTAAGCCACAAACATTCATTACCAAAGAAGCTGGCTGTTCACAGAGTGCTGTATCCAAGCATGTTAACAGAAAGTTGAGTGGAAGGAAAAAGTGTGGAAGAAAAAGATGCACAACCAACCGAGAGAACCGCAGCCTTATGAGGATTGTCAAGCAAAATCGATTCAAGAATTTGGGTGAACTTCACAAGGAATGGACTGAGGCTGGGGTCAAGGCATCAAGAGCCACCACACACAGACGTGTCAAGGAATTTGGCTACAGTTGTCGTATTCCTCTTGTTAAGCCACTCCTGAACCACAGACAACGTCAGAGGCGTCTTACCTGGGCTAAGGAGAAGAAGAACTGGACTGTTGTCCAGTGGTCCAAAGTCCTCTTTTCAGATGAGAGCAAGTTTTGTATTTCATTTGGAAACCAAGGTCCTAGAGTCTGGAGGAAGGGTGGAGAAGCTCATAGCCCAAGTTGCTTGAAGTCCAGTGTTAAGTTTCACAGTCTGTGATGATTTGGGGTGCAATGTCATCTGCTGGTGTTGGTCCATTGTGTTTTTTGAAAACCAAAGTCACTGCACCCGTTTACCAAGAAATGTTGGAGCACTTCATGCTTCCTTCTGCTGATCAGCTTTTTAAAGATGCTGATTTCATTTTCCAGCAGGATTTGGCACCTGCCCACACTGCCAAAAGCACCAAAAGTTGGTTAAATGACCATGGTGTTGGTGTGCTTGACTGGCCAGCAAACTCACCAGACCTGAACCCCATAGAGAATCTATGGGGTATTGTCAAGAGGAAAATGAGAAACAAGAGACCAAAAAATGCAGATGAGCTGAAGACCACTGTCAAAGAAACCTGGGCTTCCATACCACCTCAGCAGTGCCACAAACTGATCACCTCCATGCCACGCCGAACTGAGGCAGTAATTAAAGTAAAAGGAGCCCCTACCAAGTATTGAGTACATATACAGTAAATGAACTTATTCCAGAAGGCCAACAATTCACTAAAAATGTTTTTTTTTATTGGTCTTATGAAGTATTCTAATTTGTTGAGATAGTGAATTGGTGGGTTTTTGTTAAATGTGAGCCAAAATCATCACAATTAAAAGAACCAAAGACTTAAACTACTTCAGTCTGTGTGCATTGAATTTATTTAATACACGAGTTTCACAATTTGAGTTGAATTACTGAAATAAATGAACTTTTCCACGACATTCTAATTTATTGAGATGCACCTGTATATATATATATATATATATATATATATATATACACACATACACACATACATACATACATACATTTACAAACGTTCAATTGTTCAAATTGTCCTTCTGAATTTCTTTAATTTTTGAAGTCTTCAGAAGTCATATGGACTACTTTTATAATATACCTTTCCCTTTGGAGTTTGTCAGCCAGTCCTCATTCATTAAACTGAAAAGAGGGGCCAAAAGTCATAGAGGTTTGGGTCGGCATGTGGGTGAGGGAACAATGCCAAAATCACCATAAATCTTCACCTCGTACCCTCACCAAAAGCCAAATTAATAGGTGGGGACACTTTCGAAACCATCCGCTGGGTTTTATTTATAAACTGTGAGGTATAGACAGTTTATCTGAGTGCTCTGTGGGGTTTTCCCCCATTAAGCCAAGTTCTTAGTGTGCACGACAATACCGGCCTTCATGCAGCACTAATCTAGTCTCCTGGGCCCAGTGGCCTCATGACTTTGAAGCCATTGGAAATGTCCCACTAGCACGGCATAAAGAGCTCCTTTATCTGTTCCAGGTTCAAAGCAGGAGCAATCTATGAATGGCTGGGCACCTCCTGCATTATGAAAGGTGTGACTGGACACAAGTGGCCCGATTGTTAATGCTTTTTCATGGTCTTAGGGAAACAGAGAGGCGAGGTGAAAGCAGGGCTCCCCTGAGCTGTGTTTCTGGCTCACGGTCACTCGCTGAATTGTGTCTGTTGAACGTGAATTTGAACGTGCCTGTGATTTCAAACTCATGGTCACAACCCTTTTTTCCATGGAGGAGTGTGTTTATTTTGTGAATGCAACTTTTGGCCTACAGTAGTTCTGGTCCAATATCTCGCAACCTGCCTATAAAGACATCATATTAGGGCATCATAGCGAAAGCTTTTCCAAAAGATAGGCAGCATAACTATAGCATATTTATGTATCCTGTAATGGGGGTTTTAGAATAAGGGTGAAGAGACTGTTTTTAGATAGGATGTCTTAAAACGTATAAGGAATTGTTGTTCTGTTTGTTATTTTATGGGAGTGGATTTTTGACTACGATTTTCTTGTCTCTTTTTAAAGCAAGGACCACAATGGAAATAAGTTATTGCAACTTTATTGTATTATCCTTGAGAAGAAGTTTGTAACAGTGAATTGCTACTTTTTGTGTCAAATAAACTCAACTCAACTCAACTCAACTCAACTCAAATAAAAGAAGTATTTTGGGTGACACTGGCTGGAAGGAAGATAAAAAAAAAAGAATAATAAAAAAAAACTATTTAGATAAAATTAAAACCTTTTATAAAAACTTAAAAACTTTACATTAAAAAAAAAATAACAAAAATTAGAAATGTTCCCTTGGCAACTAACTGAAATAAATAAGTATAAGATGGGGTACTAAAATCACTAAAACTGAATTTAGAAATAAAGGTACATAGAAATATATATAAAAAAACCTATTAAAAATGACATATCATAATTACAAAAACATAATTCAATACATTAATAAATACTAATATTTAAAAAGTGATAATAAATAATTGATAGTTTATAAATAAAACTAAAATAACTCTAGGTTACATTAAACAATTATTGATTAAAAAAAACTCAAAATGTACTGTTTTATCCAATATTTTCATGTACTATGTATTTTAATGCTTATTAGACTCATCTTTAGCTTAGCAGAATATTAATGCCAAACTCTACTGAAATTAATTCACAGGAGTCAAGTCTCCTGTGCGCTTTACATGCTATTTTTATTATGCTGCCTATGCAGATCACATCAAATTGGCCACTTACGAGGTTCTATTTCACTTGTCCTAGAAGATAGATGCCTATTTACGCAGTAGATGGCAAGGTAGCTTACTAAGTTTTGGAACAAAGTCATAATATTACTTTTCTTTTATTATGTTTATAAAATAGCAATAGTATCATAAAGAAGACTAGCCAATAAAGGACTCACCCAGCCACTGGGTGGACCACTATGGATCTGGGGTTGTTGAGGTTTCGTACAATGGCTCGTCTGGATTTATCCGCGACCTTCATGACAGATATACTCCTGTAGCGTGGATCCGTCCAGTACAGGTTCTTCGATATCCAATCATAAGCAAGATCTTCCACACCATTCACCCGATTGGCTGCTAGTACCTCCCTGCCTGTGCAGTTTAAAGCAAAGAAACATAAAGATTAGAGCGCAATCCACTCCTTGAACTTTATGGAATTCTGAAAAAACAGTTTTCACAAAAATATTATGCAGCACAACTGTTTTCAATATTGATAATAATAGGAAATGTTTCTTGAGCAGCAAATCAGCATATTAGAATGATTTCTGAAGGATCATGTGACACTGAAGACTGGAGTAATGATACTGAAAATTCAATTTTGCATCACAGGAATAAATTATATTTTAAAATATATTTAAACAGTTATTTTAAATTAAATAACATTTCACAGTATTCCTTTTTTATCAAATAAATGCAGCCTTGCTACTAAGGGAAAACAGTGCAAATTAATATGCTTTCCCTTATATGTGGCTCACAGGTGTTGAATGAAATGAGCAAACTGTCTATATAGTTTTGGGTTGAGTCAGGGGAGGAGGGTATTAGTGTCCTGGATTTCTATTATGTAGTCCAACACCAGCGAACACATTATCTCATGTAGTTGGCCTTTGAAGGCAGCTGATAGGCGAGATCACATGCAGCAAAATGTGTTGTTGGCACACAGCAAATATCCCGAGGGCTGAGTGAAGTATTCAGTGAGTATCAGTTTCTCACTTTATCTACCTACAAGTCAAGGACATTTCATCAAACAGAGCACAGATTTTGTGCTTTTTTCAACAACAAAATGATAATTTGGATCGAAGAACACTCCAGTGAATACAAGCAATTATATATAAAAAAAGTGTATATATGTCTGGAAAAAGTTAGCTGAAATCGCTTATGTGGAATATGCATATAAAAACTAGCCATTCTCACCAGTTCCATCAACTTTCTGTTTGTAGATGATGTCCTTCACCGTATCAGAGAAGAAAATCGAATTGTCCGCAGCACTGAAGTCCACTCCGACGAAATAAGATGGAGTTCCTGTGATGGGGAGAATGATGTCTTCCTGCGTGGACAGGTTAAAAGGGATTCCTCTGACCGCCAGCTGACTGGAGAACAGCAGAAACTGCCTCACAGCTGCAAGACACACATTGCATATTGCATACATATTGTTTTCTTTAAACATCAAGCTGTTGCATTTTAAAAGGAGTTTTCATGACATGACCTGATTAAAAAGCATAAAATGCAATGGTAATCAAAGACACAAACACAAGGTGTGACCGGGATCTGTCTTACCTACGCATCTCTTTCCATCAGCATGCAGATCGTAGCCCATCCGGCAGCGGCAGCGATATCCCAGACCGCCGTTATCAGTTCTGTGACTCAGAACACAGATGTGCTCACAGCCTCCTCGATCCGTGCCACAGGGGTTACTTACTGTCCGATCAAACAAACACACGTCAATAAATCACAAAAACAATAGCAATAATTTCATGATGTTTGAGGTATTTTTGTTTAAAGTGCCTATGTTTGAAACCTCTCCTAAGCACAGTGCTTCAACCCTGCTATCCAGGACGCAACAGGACAGATTGACTTAACGTTTAAACTACAAATGTGATGCAATTACACTGCATTTCTGGCTATCATCATGTGTGGTTTCAGTGACTAAATAACAAAACTTTTCGGGCCACGTTTCCATCTGTATTTAGTGCTGACCACCTGTGATCACATTACCAAAGACAAATCTTAATACTAGATGTAAACAAGATTTATGGAAACAGGAATAGCATCATATACAGTATATAGCTTATTGTAAAAAATTCAAATACATTAAAATATATTCATATTCAAAAACTGTACATACAGTATTTTTATATTTATACATTTGCATATTTGAGTTTGAACATGTTGCAAAAAAAAACAAAAAAAGTATATTGTATTTTATACTTAAAAATCAGTCAATATTGCACAACATTTTTTAATTATGTAGTAATTAAAGTACATAAGTAGTTAAAGTACATAAGTAGTTAGTTAGTTAGTTGTGAAGCCAACATTTCTAATTTTCATTTAAGCTTTTTTAAGTTTAGGTTTCTCTAATATCTAATCTAACAGATTTTATTTTATTTCAGCTCTATTTCAATGAACAAAAATTATTTTTAACAGTTTTACTTAACAATAACAACACAAGCTCGTCGGTTTGATTCATTGCTTAGAAATGTTTCTTTTTTGAGAATACTTCTATAACCAAAACCACACTGAAATGCCATATTTCCAGAAACGTTGCCGACATCCTAACAATTTAACACACATAATACAGAGTGGTGCATGCACTTTCTATGCTGCTTACCAAAGGGCTGTCTGTATGCATGGACCACAGTCAGGCCATGTGGTCTCTGAGAGGTCCTGTAGAGCTCTTGTGGACTGTTGTCGCTGTATTTATTAGCTTTCATAACGGCCATCTTAGTCCAATCAGTGTAGTAGACCGAATGCTCAAACAGAGTAATACCAAATGGATGAGGAATCACAGACCCACCATGGACCACTGTTTTCCTATTGAAGTATTCACATAACAGCTTACAACACTTCCAGAAAATCAGCATGCATTTCCAAACAAAACATCTCTGCAGAAGATACCTGTGCAAGCCATCATAAGTCGTGGTTTCGATATAATCATAACGGCTGTCCACCCAATACACTCTTTTAGCCTCAAGGTCCAAAGTAATCCCAGCAGGCCAGCCGAGTTTGGTCCTGATGATCCCATAGCGATTGGTCCCATCCATGTAGGCCCTCTCCAAACCCGGTTCCCCATTCAAAGTATCCCAGTCAGAGAAGAAAAGGTACCTAAAGTCAAACACGACAACCTCATTGTGACACAAAACATTGTTTTAACCATGTAAAATAGGAAGGAACAAATCCTAAATGATATTATCCTATAATAATGATGAATCGTGATTTATTAATTTCATGTTGCACTAAAAGAGCAACTTAAACTTCAATGGTATTTGCGCAAATATATTGTTAGCGCTCAGTTTGGACAGCATCAGGTTACGGGTAAAACCCTTGGGGATAAGAACAAGATTTTGAAATGAATACCCAAAGAACGTTATTTTCAAACACCAAAGTGATGCAGCTATACGCATTTATTGTCACTTCTCAATTTAGCAAGAGGCCACCTGGCCGTATGACCCTATCAGGTTTCCGTGAAGCTCATCTTTGCTTAATTACTTCTGACTAATCCTCAGAGACAGTGTACAACATTCCCGTTCTCAGTATCTGAGGCTCCAGATCCGAGATCAGCTTTATGATTGTGCTTACAATGGACGCGGATTAGGTGGAGGAAGCATGGCTAAGATTAAAGTCAATGGGAAGCGTCTGACGTCTCCCTCAGGAACTCACCCCACGGTCGGGTCAAGCGCGAGACCTCTCGGGTTGCCCAGGTGCTCTGCGATCAGCGTGACCCGATTGCTCCCGTCCAAGTCCACCATGTCGATTCTGTTGACGCTGGCCTCCACTACGTACAGCTTGTTATTCACCCAGTCCACGGCCAGGTTTTCAGGATAGTCCACGGATACGTTCAGCACCACCTGCAAATGCAAGCCGTCCATATCCACGGAAAACACCTATTTGGAGCAAACAAGTTGTGGTTAGGGGTTTGCTGTCGTTGAGGTTTTGATATCCTGCTGAAAAGACCAGCATATGTTGTGAATGCTGGTTTGCTGTTGTCAAAACTAGGGTTGTTAATAAGTTAAAACTGAAATTACTAAATAAAAACTAAAACTATTAAAACACTGGTAAAATAAAATAAAGTATTAACTGAAAAACTAAACGAAAATTAGAAATATTGCTGGCAAGTTGAATAATTGAATTCACTAATCCTAATAAAATTACTAAATAAAATGAATATTAAAGAAATATATTATAAATAATAAATATCTTAAATACATAATGGTTTTAAAATTAACTGATAACAAAAACAACAACAAACAATAACAACTAACATGTTTGTTAAATTAAATAAAAATGAAATAAAATAAAATATAAATTTTAAAATAAATGAAAATTACTGAAATTACTGAAATTAATTAATGATTTTTTAAATGACTAAATTACTAAATAAATAAATTGAATATTATAAATAAAATATTGTAAATAATAAATAGTACAATAAATTAATAAGCTTAAATTACTAAATAAATAAAATGAATATTCTAAATAACTAAATGAAAATGAAATTCCTAAATAAATAAAAACTAAAACTGAACTAAAATTAAATTAAACCTAAATATAAATTTTTTTTAAAAAAATGACAAAATGACTACAATGGCTAAAAACTAAACTAAAATTAAAATTAAAACTGAAGATATAAAAATAAAAGCTAATTCAAATTAGTAATATAGAAACTAATAAAAGCATATAAATAATACTAAAATAACACTAATTCAACCAGCAGAAATCCCTTGCAGCTTCACTTGAAAGACTATGACTGTCAACCAGCTTCAAGTTCAGATAATGAATGACTAAATTAGTTTTTTCTTTAGTGTGTGGCACGAAGTCAGTCTATCAAAACTCAAACTGATCCAAGGTGCTCTTTTCAGCAGTAATCCTACAAGAACATAATCAAAACTTGCTCAAAACTTGACATTACATTCTTTTCTTTAATAATCATGGGTAATATGATTGTGGTCTGACTTATATCATCTGACATCTGAGAGTTTGGCTTTCTCCGCTGCCCCAGAGGTGGTACTCTGAAACCACTGCCCTATTGATTAAAAGATGGCACCAGTTTCTCAGGCTGGATCCCTTGGCATCATAACACAAGCTAAGGCACCAATGCTCTTTGCAGGCTTCGCCCTTTGGAAACCGGAGCCAAACGTCTAAAAGACTGTGATTCTGAGCTGACCCGTTTAACAGAAACTCAAGCTGTGAAGGTGGTCTAGTGGTGTGGCTCTCTGAGACCCCCTGCCACGACACTCAGAAGCCCGTCTCCTTGCATGTACCCACTTTTTTTTGCTCCATGGCTGATCTCCAAATCACAAAGTAGCCAAGAGTTTGAAACAAAGCTCTTTGAGGGGGGGTGGTATTTTTATAAAAATTTAAAAATAATGTAGTTCAGTTAGAAAACGTACACTACAATTCTAAGCTGAAAACATCTGCTCTACAACAGGGTTGCCAGGTGACAAAACTAGCCCAATAACCAGTGAAAAGCAGAACAAAGTAGTGACCATATCCCAAATATCAAAACTCATTTCCATACCTAAAATACATATTTTACAGTCACTGTTATGCTGTTATGCTTCATAAACTCTCAAAGGCTTCCTACCAGTGGCCCTACTTCACAAAACTTAACATCCAGCACAGTTTTATGGTAGAATGGTAGAATGTATAATATTTCATTACAAGCATTTCAGTGAAATTTAATTTCTATTCAATATTTCAAGCCTTTAACCCACGGTGGAAAAAATCAACCCATGGCAGCAGTTTAAAAGTAGCCCAATTCAGTGGGAAAAAATGTCTTTGCTGCAGTCCGATTTGGCTGATCACGGGTGGAGAGTAAGGAGCAGTGGTGTAGTGGTGCCTGGAGAAGTGGATATACTCTTAATTTATGTCCCCATTTTTTTTTAAAAGCGAAAGGATGAACGCCTTATGTTATAAACAGTGACATTTAAGACTAATCTTGCATTTAATTCACCCCAAAATGGGCCAATAGTATTTGCACATTTTCACTTAACTTCTGCTACTTCACGGAGTAAGGATCATTATGAAATAAATATTTGCCACAATAGAGGTGCAAAATTTGCAATAAATAATTCAAATTTTACTGGTTTAAAAAACATCTGATCGCAAAAACTTGCTTCTTTTCATTTTTCTTTTCATTTTATAATGTACTGATTTTTATTATTTTTATTTTACCACTTGCGTGCCTCCCGTGATATGTTCTCACGCCTTAGACCAGACTCTGCTTGCATTCACGTGATTTGTCGAGATGAGAGGTAATTCATGGTGCCCCCTCCTGGATAGTCTGATTTTTATAGTGTCATTTCTAATTACCCAGATACTGACGCTCTGACTCTGAGTGCTAAAGATTAAAATATAAAAGTGCCCGTAATACGTACCGGAGTGTCCGGCACATTTCGAGCACTGGTCCTGTTATTAAAGAGTGCTCACTTTGGCTGATGTCTTCATTCAAAGTTGTAGTTGAAGAGGCAGCATCTCTGTCAATCGGGACAAAGCGGGCGCGGGCGCAATCATCAATCATATTTAAAGGGAAGCCGGCGCGTCCTGACCGCATCACTGTCTTCATTGGGTGTTTTTAGGCAATGCATTTATTCACATGCGATTTGATTAGCTACTCGTGGTGGACTGACATGATTTTGGCTAACGCAGGACACTACTAAATGCGCATCAGAAGGGATTTAGAAGTGGTTACGCAAAGCTGACTGATAAAGAAGTGGGTATACACCGTATACACCTGCGCATACCCTGCACTACACCACTGAGACTGACAAGACCATGCACCAACATGCATCAACAGATGCTGAGCTCATTGACAAATATCTGATCTTGTAAGATGCTCTCCCTTTACATCGAGCACTGTATGCGTGATCGCCAAATCGAAAGTGAAAGTGAACAGCGTGAGCACTCATTCAAAAGGATTTCAATTCCGTGCATAGTGATAGTGGCTCCCTGATGCGCGAAAATTATATACATTGTTAGCACGTTTGTAGGTGTGGGCGGGAGTGGATACATGCGTTGCGGGAAGAAAGCGAAAAAGAAAAATATATAGGAAGCTCAACTGAATATCACAACAATTTTGTGATTGGTTGTTAAGTAGTGTGGGGCCAGGGTGGGCCAAGCTTCTGATAGGGTGGGCCAGGCCCACCCTGTCCTCCCCGTGGAGCCGGGCCTGACTCCAGATCCTCTCAGGTTGCATAAAATTACTCAGAAATATGTGAGCATTTCCCTGCATATCAGACACTTTCTGGAGATTAGAAAGTCTAGTGCCGATTCAAGCCAATGACCCTTCGGGAGCCAGACTGGTCGCCCAATTATTACAGTATTAGAAGTATCTACAGGCATCAGCTGAAGAATCCCTTTTCCGCTGATGAAGAGCCAACTTCCTTCATAGATTCCACAAACTGTTTTTTCTTTAATCCTCAGAGACAAAGCACTGATTTTTAATATATTTGTTTATTTTCTTCACATTTGTTGTGTTGGGATGAATCTTGGTTACAAATTATTAAAACAAAATTTAAAAAATAACATTTTTTTTTTAAGGCAGTAAATTTGCACCATTGCATTTTTGTATCATTTTTACACTGGAAATTGAAAAAGAAAATACAGTTTTTACAATATAACTAACAATATACAATATAACTAAAATATAACAAATACACTATACACTAGTGTTCGAAAAAATTCATTAAAATGGTCATTAAGATAATAGCAAGGATGCATTAAATTGATCAAAAGTGACAGTAAAGACATTTATAATGTTGCAAAATATTTCTATTTCAAATAAATTCTGTTCTTTTGAACTTTCTATTTATCAAAGAGTCTTAGGAAATAAAATGTATTAGAAAATAAAAATATGAAGTAGCACAACTGTTTTCAACATTGATAATAATATGAAATATTTCTTGAGCAGCAAATCAGCATATTATAATGATTTCTGAAGAATCATGTGACACTGAAGACTGTAGTAATGATGCTGAAAATTCAGCTTTGCATCACAGAAATAAATTATATTTTAAAATATATTCAAATAAAAACAGCTATTTTAATTTGTAATAATATTTCATAATATTACTGTTTTTACTGTATTTGTAATCAAACGAATGCAGCTTTGGTGAGAATAAGTGATTTCTTTAAAAAACGTAATTTAAAAACATTTAAAAATTTTATAGACCACAAACTTTTGAACGATAGTTTGTTGTCATATTCATATTATATAACTGTTAAATTTAATACAAAGCAGTCATTAGTGCTGTCAGTGACTATGACATGCTGGAAAATTCACATTATAAAATTGTTATCTTGCTGCTATTATGCATTTGAGAGTTAAAAGTTTTAACCCATTATTTAAACACTTTAAATAAGTGGGTCTCTGAGGGTTAACGTAATATTGCTTGGTCCTGATTGCTTCAGGAAGAGTTTAGGGAGGCTTGAAAGATACTGGCACACTCTATTTGAACCAGACAGACTTTATTTGGGCCTTCAGCCAAACGTTGTTGCTGGGGTGTATGAGAGGTGAGATGAGAGCAGACTGACTGGCACAATGAGTGTGTGTGTGTGTGTGTTGAGGGTCAGGAACGTTAGTACAAGAGGAAGAGCTGGTATAATGTAAAGCTTTGTTATCAACAACAAATGTAACATCGATATCACTCGACCTGACAAGGTTGCAAACTTCAGTAATCTGTGAAATGCCACTTATTAAATTCGGGAAAACTGAGAACCCGTGGCAGGTGCCAGAGCATTAAATGAATATAAGTGAGAAACATTAACACACTGTGCTATGAAATATAGTAAATTGTGGTCTAAGTCCATTAGGACTGGGCAATATATATATATATATATATATATATATATATATATATATATATATATATATATATATATATATATATATATATATATATAATTAAGCAACACTGTGAATATTGTGATTGAATAACTAGATATTAACCGTATTTAACTTGCATTAAATATCTACTAGAATACAATGGAAATGGCAAAACTCGGTCGGCGGCGGCAGCGCCTCAGTCTACTCATCACCGAGGTCGGCCCCCTGCCGCTGCCCTCGCTCCCACGCAGCAAACGCAGCAGCCTCCACCTAAGCAGCGTCGTGGAGCCGGTCGCAGGGCAGCCGCCCTGCCCATCCAGGCCCCCACCAAACCTGGTGGCAAGCGTAAGAGCAAGAGGCCCTGAGACGGGCGACCCGGAGATGGAGTGGTTGCTCTTCGGGAGATGGTGAATGCACCACTCCCTCCCCCGGAGGAGGGCCGGGCGGAGAATCTTTTGTTTCTTTTTTCCCACAAACTCGACAAAAGAGCAATTTCCTCTATCTCTGGGTCCCCAGAGGGGACGGGGAGCTATGGACGAGACAGTCTTGATTCACACTCACCGTCCTCTCTCGCCAGTGAGCAGTTGTGGGCGGTCCGAGTGTGCGATCAATCGTACTACTCGCACACCCTCTGCCCGAACGCAGGTAGGTGTTGCACACACATTGACCCCGCTTCGGACCGGGAACGAGTCGCCCGAGCCGGGTTCCTGCATTCCCTTTTGCTGCCCCTCCGGGGGTATGTCAGTGGTCCCGTTGGTACCGCTTGTACGGTTTCTGGGAGCCTGGCTAGCGCTTCCCAGTCCGTCTCGTTGGTTCCACCAGACCATCAGACTCGGCTATGCGATTCAGTTCACCTGGCGCTCCCCCAAGTTCAGGGGTGTCCACTTCACCTCTGTCAAACAGGCAGATGCCCCTGTCTACTGGCGAAGGACGCGATAGAGCCGGTCCCTCCAGCCAATATGAAGATGGGGTTTTACACCCCTTACTTCATTGTACCCAGGAAAGGCGGTGGGTTGAGGCCAATCTTGGATCTGCGTGTCTTGAACTGGGCCCTTTACAGGCTTCCTTTCAAGATGCTCATGCAGAAGCGCATCTTCGGGTGCATCGTCCCCGAGATTGGTTCGCAGCGGTCGACCTGAAGGACACGTACTTCCATGTGTCGATCCTTCCGCGCCACAGGCCATTCCTGTGGTTTGCGTTCGAAGGCTGAGCATATCAGCACAAAGTCCTGCCCTTCGGGCTGTCCCTGTCGCCCCGCGTCTTCACGAAAGTTGCAGAGGCGGCCCTTGTTTCCCTGAGAGAACAGGGCATTCGTATTCTCAACTACCTCGACGACTGGCTCATATTACCTCAGTCTCGGCATCAGTTATGCGAACACAGGGACTTGGTGCTCTCGCACCTCAGCGAGTTGGGCCTTTGGGTCAACTGGGAAAAGAGCAAACTCTCTCCGACGCAGAGGATCTCTTTTCTCGGCATGGAGTTGGACTCAGTCGAACAGACAGCACGCCTCACGCAGGAACGTGCTCAGTCAGTGTTGAACTGCTTGAATACGTTCAAGAGCATGACGGCGGTCCCAGTGAAACTGTTTCAGAGGCTCCTGGGGCATATTGCAGCTGCAGCGGCAGTCACATCGTTGGGGCTGCTCTATATGAGGCCGCTTCAACACTGGCTACATGGCCGAGTCCCGAGGTGGGCGTGGCAATGCGGCACTCACCGGGTCCAAGTGACACCGGACTGCCATCAAACCTTCATCCCGTGGTCAGACCCTGCATTCCTTCAGGCAGGAGTGCCTCTGGAACAGGTCTCCAGGCATGCTGTGGTGTACATGGATGCCTCCACCACCGGCTGGGGGGCCATTTACAATGGGTATGCAGTGTCAGGGGTTTGGATGGGCCCCCATCTGGACTGGCTAGATTTGCTAGCAGTACGTCTTGCCTTGATCTGTCTCAAAGGGCGCTTATGGGGCAAGCATGTGCTGGTCCACACAGACAACACTGCGACTGTTGCGTACATCAGCCGACAAGGCGGTCTACGCTCCCGTCACATGTTGCAACTTGCCCGCCACCTCCTCCTCTGGAGTCAGAAGCATCTGAGGTCGCTTCGTGTCATTCACATCCTGGGCCTGCACAACCGAGCAGCCGACGAGCTGTCAAGAGCTGTGCTCCCCGGGGAATGAAGACTCCATCCCAGATGGTTCAGCTGATTTGGAGACGTTTCGGAGCCACTCAGGTAGACCTGTTTGCCTCTCCAGGGAACTCTCACTGCCAGTTTTTCTACTCCCTGATCGAGGGAACACTCGGCACGGACGCACTGGCACACAGCTGGCTGCGGGGCCTTCGCAAGTATGCGTTTCCCCCAGTGAGCCTTCTCACCCAGACTCTGTGCAAGATCAGGGAGGACAAGGAGCAGGTCCTGCTCGTGGCGCGGGACTAGCCCACTCGGACCTGGTTCCCGGAACTGATGCTCCTCGTGACAGCCCCTCCTTGGCAGATTCCTCTGAGGAAGGATCTACTGACTCAGAGATGGGGCACTTTGTGGCACCCGTGTCCATACCTCTGGAAACTTCATGTCTGGTCCCTGGACGGGACGCGGAGGTTCTAGGTGACCTACCCCAAGAGGTAGTCGACACCATCACTTCATTGAGAGCACCGTCTACGAGACACGCTTACGCCTTGAAGTGGAACCTGTTCATCGAATGGTGCTCTTCTCACCGAGAAGACCCCTGTAGATGCCCGATCAGAGTCGAGCTGTCCTTCTTGCAGCAAGGGTTGGAGCGAAGGCTGTTTCCCTCCACCCTTAAAATCTATGTGGCTGCGATTGCTGCCAACCACGACCACGTGGAAGCATGACCTGGTCATCAAGTTCCTTAGGGGGGCGAGAAGGCTAAATCCTCCACGGCCCCCCTCCATACCCTCTTGGGACCTGTCTCTAGCGCTCAGAGCAGGGCCCATTTGAGCCTTTGCAGTCAGTTGAGCTGAAGTTTCTGTCAATGAAGACTCTGCTCCTGCTTGCACTGGCCTCCATCAAGAGGGTAGGGGACCTGCAAGCATTTTCGGGTGATGATTCGTGCCTAGAGTTCGGGCCGGCTGACTCCCAGGTAATCCTGAGTCTGGCTATGTGCCCAAGGTTCCCACTGCTCCCTTCAGGGATCAAGTGGTGAGCCTGCAAGTGCTGCCCTCGGGGGACGCAGACCCAGCCCTAGCTTTGTTTTGTCCTGTCCGAGCATTGAGATTCTACATAGACAGGACACAAAGCTTCAAGACCTCAGACCAGCTCTTTGTCTGTCACGGAGGCCGGCAGAAGGGGAATGCCGTCTCCAAGCAGAGGATGGCCCAGTGGATAGTGGATGCCATCACCCTGGCTTATCAGGCACAGGGTGTGCCCTGCCCATTCAGGTTGAGAGCTCACTCTACTAGAAGTGTCGCATCCTCCTGGGCGCTGGCTCGTGGTGCCTCACTGGCAGATATTTGTAGAGCTGCGGGCTGGGCGACCCCCAACACGTTCGCTATATAGCACATTCTATAGCCTTCGTGTGGATCCGGTATCCTCTTGTGTTCTCGCCTCAAACGGGTAGAAACACTGAGAGGCCCCGGCTTCGGGTCGGCTTGCTAAAACCGCTCCAGAGAGTCCGTCTGTAGACCCTGTTGAGCTCCTCCGTCCCCTCGGAAGCCAGACGTGGCAGAGCGTCCGGTGCCAGGCCCTCACTCGATGAATCCATGAGAACCGGTAGAGGGCTGGGTTCCATATGTAGAGACCTAAATGGATCCAATATGTGTAAATTCCACGGTATAGCCTCAGAGCCTGTGTTCCCTGGCAGACTTCTGTCATTTCAAGAGAGTTACAATCGCCTCTAATCTTCCATATGCACCTAAACGGTTATTCATATGTGTAAGTGCTTTCAAAACTTCCTTCGGGAAGGATGGGGCTTCCGCACGTTCCTGTTCCAAGTAGAACGGGTACGTTTCCCAGTGTTATCCAATTTCACTGAGTGGGTAGTGCTATGACAACAGTGACTGGCCGCCTTCTCGCAAGCCTGGCCTGCACCAGAGTAGGATGCAGGAGGCTCACACAAGACACTGGAAGGGGCAGTATCTGTGGCACTTTAGTATGGATCCCAAAGTCGGTCATTACTGACGTGACATTCCCTGAAAGAGAGAACAGAGACGTCACGTCCCGTCGCCACGGCTCCTGTACCACCGCTGAGCGGCCGGGTCACCGGCTCGGCTCCTCAGCGAAAACTTGAATATGCCTTGCACTTGCTGCCTACTTATACTCACACTGTGATCAGGGGCAGCTGGATGCAATCATCGCATGCTAATGTGCATTGGCTCGTTTAGTTTACACTCGAAGTGGATTGGTCTCTCTAAGCGAGATCCCAAAGTCGGTCATTACCAACGTGATGTCTCCATTCCCTCCTTCAGGGAACGAGGGTTACATACGTAACCGAGACGTTTTCTTTTTGTATATATTTTAAAATGTAATTTATTCCTGTGAGGCAAAACTGAATTTTCAGCATCATTACTCCAGTCTTCAGAGTCACATGATCCTTCAGAAATCAGTATAATATGCTGATTTGCTGCTCAAGAAGCATTTTTTAATATTATCAATGTTGAAAACAGTTGTGCTGCTTCATACTTTTGTGGAAACTGTGCTACATTTTATTTTTCAGGATTCTTTGATGAATGGAAAGTTCAAAAGAGCAGCATTTATTTGAAAATTGAAATAGAAACTTTCTGTAACATTATAAATATCTTTATAAATGCCAGTCCTAATGCTATTTTTAGCAACTATATGTAACTTCAAAAGGACTGTTGTTAGCTTATAGTCCATTTTACCTTATTTTGGATTGTGTCGGTCCAAAAGACTCTTTGCAGCTGGTAATGGAAGTCCACACCAACAGCAACTCCTCTGTTCTGGGACTCGACCAGGGTATGAGCGTTGTGTCCGTGGACATCAGCAATCAGCAAGTCTCTCCCGTTGGAGAATATAAGCGAAGGCACCCCGGCTAAAGATTGCCAAACAAAGTGAATTAATGTGGTAAGCTTCAAAATGAAGGATACAGTTTGACAATCTTCAGAGAACTCACATAATATAATGTACTTTTGATAAGACATAACTAATGTGAGAGAGTTTAGGATTGGCTGTGTGGTGCCAGCATTTGTTATTCATTTCCAGGGCCTGTCAAACAAATGGTTGGGAGGCAGACATTTCAGGAGCTTAATAACACAATGGCATTCAATGCAAACTGAGGTGCTTGAAGAGAGATGGGCTGTGAAAAGCCTGATTAATGGACATATAAGATAACAGTTAACACCAGGAATATTAGTCTCAAAGATACTTATGTGAAAGCATGCAGGAAAATAGAATGCAGAAGTAACAGCAATAATTAAAAACAAAAAATGAATAAATAAATACAAGAAACAAAAATATTTGTAAATTAGTGTAAAATATATTCAAAGTAAATATTAATTAATTTGATATGATTTTTGAGAAAAAAAAATGACACCGAGTGAATAAATATAATTGGAAAGTAAAATATATTTAAAATAAATATTAATTTAATAAGGCTTATTATGGGAAAAAAGTACAATGATTAAATATATACAATAAAAATACTAGATAACCTGTGTAAAATATATTTAAAATAAATATTAATTAATTTAATATGATTTCTAATGAGAAAATAAATTTTGAGTAAATAAATACAAAATGTGTAAACCTATTTAAAATATATTTTAAAAGAATATTAATTATTTAATGTGATTTATTATGAAACAAAAAGCACACTAAGTAAAATTTAAAGAAAATGTGTAAACCTGAGTAAAATATATTTACATAAATATTAATTAATGTAATATAACATGAAAACGTACACTGAGTAAATAAATACAATTAAAAATACTATATTTAATTAAAAATACAAATATTTAAGATAAATATTACATAATTTCATATGATGAATGGTTATCTGAATACACAAGCTGTAGAATATGTTCATTTTGCATATTTTTGAATATACTGTATGATGTTCTCTAACCACACGTATGTAAATTGGAGTATGTTTTACAAGAAACATACATACTATTTTCTACTACAGTCTTTCTACTTCAAAATGTCAAGTTTTCTTCATTGTGTTACTTGCCATTTCTTTCTAATTAATTGTGAAATTTACTAGCAGTTTACTATGAAAACTGACAAATGAAAATTGTCTCTACACCAATTTTTCTCAGTGCACATTACCGGTATTATCTTATAGCTGTATATTACTGCCATAACTTTGACACACTAATCTCTGACTGATAGCAGAATACTTTCTGATTGTAACATTGAAAAATGCATTTTCTATTAAGCTGCTTTGACACATGTATTGAGAAGAGCACTATACAAATAAACTTGAGTTGAACTGAAATTAATTAATAAATCACAGCACTTCATTAAACACTTTCTACATACAGAGATTGAATATATACTGTAGGCAGCATGTTAGAGGCCTGAATAGACTCACATGAGGGATTTGCACGGCAGTATCTGTGCTGCTCCAGAAGGTAACCGTCCCGACAGCTGCAGCGATGGCTTCCGATCCGATCCTCACACAGCTGGTCACACATGCCCCATAGACTACAGTCATCATAATCTGTAAAGATGTGCACAGAATACAGGGAGAGTTGATGGCAAGTCTCCAGTTTGATTGAGTGTGAACAAACATTTTCATCACCAATTACACATCTTACCGATGCATGAGCGGCTGTCGTTTCTGCTGACCACGTATCCTGGTGGACAGGCACAGGTTCCTCCATCAGGAGAGGCGTGACAGTGATGCTCACAGCTCAGAGATGCACAGCGCCAGATACCTGACACAAAACACAGCCATACAGCGCTCTAAATGTTAGGAAAACCTTAGAGGAAACCAAAAATGTACAAAGCGTCAAGCAAACACAGAATTCTGGCAGATTAAAATCATAATAAATTAAAAGCCAAAAACTAAGACAGCTGCAATTTCTTTTAACATTGTGTTAGGCTAAAATTGTTGTTATTGTTATCTAAAACTAAAACTACACTGTAAAAAATATTTTTCGTACTTAGTACGTTTTACAAGAACTATTTCATTATTTTTACTTCAAATTTTCACATTTATTTCAATTTCTGAGTGAAAATTGTTTCTGCATAATTTTTTTGTGTATTAAAAATCATTAATAGAAATAAAGCTGAAATAAAATGAAATATAAATATTACATGAAAAACAAAAACAAAAAAATTTAAATATTTAAGTACTAAAATGACTAAAACTGAAATAAAATAAATTAACGTTTGAAAAATTTAAATGAAATGAAAAATGAAAATAAATAAAAATAAAACTGAAATAAAATAAATAGTAATATTGAAAAGACCAATATAAATGACAAATGCACATAACAAAATGACTAAGATTTAAACTAGAATTAAAATGTAATCTGAA
Source organism: Spinibarbus caldwelli (assembly GCA_039654775.1). NCBI lineage: Eukaryota > Metazoa > Chordata > Actinopteri > Cypriniformes > Cyprinidae > Spinibarbus > Spinibarbus caldwelli. The sequence goes on from CM077232.1 coordinate 5,407,456, forward strand.
AATATAAAAATAAAAGCAAAAACTTAAAAAAGATGACTGAAAATTGTTTCCACACCTATTTTTTTAGTCTAATAAGAATCATTTTCAGTAATAGAAATAATGCTGAATTAAAATAAAATGTAAATATTTAATAAATAAATATAAAATAATATAAAATATTATATAATAAAATAAAATATTATTATAATATTATAAATATATAAAACATTTAAATACATAAATAAAAAAAAAGACAAATGTTGCCTGGCAACTAACCGAAAGAAAATATGTTTTAAGTTGAAGTATTAAAATTACTAAAAACTAAAACTGAAATAAAATAAATTAAAGCTATATAGAAATATTAAAAAAGAAACTAATAATAATGACAGAAGCACACAACAAAATTAAGTCTGAAAATATAAAAAAGGTAATTCAAAATATTAACTAATTCTATAATAGTATATAAATAACACTAAAATAACACTGGCAGAAATCAGCTTTAGTGATTTTTAGGTGGTGACTGACTGCAGTTGCGTCCGGCAGTGGTGTTGGTTTCATCTTCTCCATCCGGACAGTGTGGCGTCCCATCGCAGACATGGTCCAGAGGGATGCAAACACCAGAAGAAGGACACGGCCATTCCCCGTGGTAACACTCACGCTGGACATTATCTAAACCCACCACAAAAAAAAAAAAAAAAAAAAAAAAAAACCCATTTCAGCTCATGTCGCTCAAGATACTTGCATGTACTGAAAAACAAAGATTTGCATGAAGAAGGACATTTTAAGGACGTACCACAGCCTCTCTCATCCGCATTGTCCTCGCAGTCATCTTCTCCATCACACAGCCACACCTGATGAATGCAGCGGCCGCTGGGACAGGTGAAGTACGTTCCTCTGCAGGTTGGGTAGGCTGTAGATAGTACATTACTGTGAACATTCACACTTGAGCAAAATCTACTACTTTATGTTAGCTTTTTACATTCTTTATGGTTGAATTAGAGAAACTGTGAAATGAAATGTACATACTGCAGTTCTGTTCATCACTTCTGTCTCCACAATCATCGTCATGATCGCAGACATATCCGCGAGGAATACACTCCCCATTACTGCACTGAAACTGACCGCTGCTGCACCGCTGGGCTGAAAACAAACAAGAAATATGTCTATCCATGACACAATTTCATAAAAGTTAAAAAAAGCTGAAGATAACTATACTTGGTATGTTTTCACCACACCAAAGGGTGGAAAAAGGGTGAATATCTGAATGAAATTCAGCATACAATACAGTAGGCTATAATAAGGAATAGTAGAGCCAGAAATTATTTTTCTGTTAGCGTTTATTCACCCTCAGGTTGTTCCGACTCTATTAATTTCTTTCTTACAATTTGTTCACTACATTACAAACAAAGCTATAAAAAGATTTGTGAGAAGCAGACCAAAATTTAAGCCTCTCAAACATAATTTGTGCTTGTTTTCAATTCACAAATGTCACATTCGGGCACAATGCACCAGGATTGACATCACTGATGGAAAATGGCATTGGTTTTCGTATGTTCTGATGAATCGTGACAAATAAACAAGACTGAAAATGGATAAAAAATGGCTTTATAACACTTGAAATACAGCATGAAAGTCCCATATATTACATTTATTGATAGTTTTAGGGTACTTTTATGGTGTTTTGTGAGCTGTGGTGTTTATAAATCACAATCCACTTTCATTGTATGGAAAAGAGCAGCTTGAACATTCTGCCTAATATCTTATTTTGTATTTCACGTTATCAGGGTTATTATCGTCAACTAAAACTAATAAAAACCTTTTTGGTTTATTGAAATAAAGCTGAAATACAATAAAATATAAATATTACATGGAAAACACAAATGAAAATTAGAAATGTTGCCTTGGCATCTATCTATCTATCTATCTATCTATATGTATTCTCTTAAACATAATTGTTCTAAAAGGTTTTTTTTTTTTTTTTGGTTGGGCAACCATTTCTGTGTGAAGAACATTTTAAAAATCTATAGAACTTCTTTCCACTATAAAGAACTTTTTGTCCAATTGTAAGACTCCATGAATATTAAAGCAATATTAAACCAATAAAAAAAAAAAAACATTATTTTTTAGAGTATAATCAACCAGACCAAAGTCACACAATTAAATATTATAGCTTCAAAATCTTGCAACGGTAAAAGTAGCACAAATGTTTTCCAGGCCATCCAGTAGATGACTGTGTCGATGTGTGTGTCCTGCCAGGGAAATACACTCACTGCAATTGGCCTCGTCTGAGCCGTCTCGGCAGTTGAGCACCTGGTCACAGCGCTGGCTCCTGTTATAACACGCCCCGTTAGCACACCTCAGCTCCGAGCACACTGGGTACACTGAGAGAAAGAGAGCACGTCCATCACTCAGTCATTCAATTAAATATAATCACTCTGTAATACGATACATCGTTCACTGCGGTATGGCACCAAGCAAGTGATCTTAATGTGTGAACAAAGAAACAGAATAAAGCTAAAGCTAAACAAACACAAACTTCTGCAGCCAAATGAGCATTATATGCATAGCAGGTCTGTTAGAGTAGAGCAGTGTGTGATAAGAGCTCAGTGATGAACTGACACTCACACTAATCCACAGAGGAATCTGCAATCAACTCCGACAAACAAGAAGCATATTGTGGCCATTTCTGTCCATCAGCGAGACTCTTAATCTTACAAATTGATTAAAATGCCACAGGAGCCTTCAAGGGGGAGGAAACACACATGCACACACACTCTATGGACTGGGCAATATATCAAATATTCATGATATATTCACAATGCACTTTATGATATTTAAAAGTCATTTCACTCGTGCAAGTATGAGAGCGTTAAATTCACGAAATGCAATACAACATCGCGACCGTTCTGCATCCTTAATCCAATGCATTTCCGCATGAAATAGGATATTTTAGGAACAAGGACATGAGTTTAACCATTGGGAACTGGCTGGATCATAAAAAGCATACCAGAATGGAGTCAGGTTGTTAAAGGAGAAGGGTTGCAATGGGTTTGATGTGAATTTATAAAGTGAATGGGCTCTATTTAGATTTCACTTTGACATCTGATTTAAACTACATTGGAAAACAGCAACAGAATTTGTAAATTTGATTCAAAACTGTAAATCAGTTTAAACTAATTCACAGTTGATTCAAAATTCAGAATTCAGAGATTCATTTGCTTTAGCACTCAAAATGTTGCATAAAAATTAAAATTATTAAACAGCAATCTTATATTTATTAATTTAATGAAAAGTTGTAGCCTTAAGCAGGGTTATTTTTAGTATTTTTGAGATACTATTATAGTTTTTGAAGTTATATAGTTACGTAGTTATATAGTTATTTTGAACTAGTTTTAATTAGTTTGTATTTTCTGTTTTCATTTTAATTTTAGTTAATTTTAGTTAGTGTTTTTGTCATTTTATTAGTTATTGTTTCTAAAATGTCTATATAGTACAATTTTTATTTCAGTTTTAGTCATTTTAGTACATCAAGTTAAATGAAAATGAGAAAATAAAAACGATGAATCTTGCTTTGGCAACTAGCTGGAATAATTTATAAATAAAATAAGTTTATTTCAGTTAACATTTATTTTATTTCAAACAAAACTGTTCTTTTATGGTTTTAGTTTTAGTACTTTTAAACTTACTATTGATTAAAAAATCCCGAAGAAAGTATTACACAAAAACATTAAGCAGCACAACTGTTTTCAACATTAATAATAATAAGAAATGTTTCTTGAGCAGCAAATCAGCATATTAGACTGATTTCTGAAGGATCATGTGACACTGAAGACTGGAGTAATGATGCTGAAAACTCAGCTTTGCATCACAGGAATAAATTACATTTTCAAATATATTCAATTAGAAAACAGCTATTTTAAATTGTAACAATTTATGTATTTTTAATAAAATAAATACAGCCTTGGTGGTCATCAGATACTTCAAAAACATCATAAAAAAATCTTACCAACCCCAGACCTTTGAATGGTACATTGAATATCAATAAACAACTGTAAAATATATATATTTAGCAGTATTGTCCAGCTGTAATCCTATCACACACATACCGACAGCATACTTACAGCAGTTTCTCTCATCTGCTCCGTCTAGGCAGTCAGGCACACGGTCGCACCTGTATCCTCCCGGGATGCAGGCCCCATTTGTACAGGTGAACTGTGAACTGGAGCACGTCCTGCCAGCTGCCAGCAAAGATCAAAGACACATGATTATAATATGAGTGCGCTGGGTGGTCCTCATCTTCACTAAAGTGGCATGCTCTCCCTACAACACATTCACGCTCTGCCTTTTGTTTTTCAGACTGTTGCCTGCACATCTGAGATATCGTGTTTCTCCAACATGACGGAAATTACATCCCCATACATTACTGGGAGTCAATGGAGCTCTCAGCTCTGACGGACAGTCGTAATTGAAATGGAAGCAGAAAGCGAGGGAGAGACGGATGGATGGAGATAAGGAGTACTCACGGCAGTGCTGCCTTTCATCGGAGCCATCCTCGCAATCCTCTTCATCATCGCAGACCCAGTGCTGAGGAATGCACTCGCCGTCACTCAAGCACTGGAACTGAGCGCTCTCGCAGGTGGGCTGGGCTGGAAGAGCGTAATGAGACGACATTGTTAACCAAACTACAAGAGATTTTTCTTTCAAAAAGCTCCTCGATGTACTGAAATAAACATGTCACATGATCTTTTTAAAAACTATTTTCTTTATTTACTGGTCCAAAATTGTTTGAAATAGCATATAACCAATACTTTTTCTCAAGTATACGTATATGTAGGGCCAGATTTACTAAACAGGGCAAATTAGCGTTAGACTGCAATTCCATAAAAGTGCCGATGGGAGGGGAAAATTCTGCATGCGATTTACTGACAATGCGCACATTAAAGAATACAGATCATTTCCATAATGACCAGCGCAATCTACCAAGAGCAGTGCAAATTAGTGCCTGCTTTAAGACATGCTTTTTTGTGCGTTAAATAATGGCACAAATACCAGTAATTTGATGAGCTCAAACATTAGTAAATTGCATTGTGTGATTCATTTTAATACTCTCCTCCCATAAATTTTGTGTCTGAAAGAGAAACTCCAACAAATGCATATTCAGTAAGGTCAGGCGCAAAAATAACTGTCCATGCCTTTTCAGCGCTTATTCTTCACTGTACATCTTTAGTAAATCCTGACAGTACTATTTTAACACCAAAAGATGGTTTGCGCTGGCGCAAGCTGTTAGTAAATCTGGCCTGTAGTATGCTAGACTCCTTTTTTTGTCTTGTATCCAGTAAAATATCTAAACATTCTTAAAAACAAGATATTGAGTCTTGTTTTCTAAAAAAAAAAAGAAAAAAAAAAGCAAAGCAACACAAGAAAAATATGTCAGTGAACTATGCAAAATAAAATTTAAAGGAAAACGTCTCGGTTACGTATGTAACCCTTGTTCCCTGAAGGAGGGAACGGAGACATATGTCGGAACTGACCGACGAATTGGGGATCACTTTGGGAGACCAATCTACTTCGAGTGTAAGAAAACGAGGTGCGGCAGGTGCGTCGCATATTTGCTTTTCCGCTGAGGAGCCGAGCTAGTGACTTGGCCGTACAGTGGAGGTACAACGACTGTGGCAATGGGACGCACGTCTCCGTTCCCTCCTTCAGGGAATGAGGGTTACATACGTAACCGAGACGTTCCCTTTCAGTTGGTCACGTTCGACGTACATCGGAACTGACCGACGAATTGGGGATATCTACCAACACGCCACTGTTGCTGGCCCTTCCAGTGCTCTGTTTGAGACTCCTGGACTGCCCCCAACTTGTTGGAGCGGGAGTCAAGGCTCTAAGCAGAGAAGGTCAGTCACTGCTGTTCTGCAAGACCCAGTCAGTTTGACTATTGGATAACGCTGGGAAAGCGTGCCCTAGAAGGAAAGGGGACGCTGCGGAGGCCACATCCTGTCCGTAGGAAGGTAAATGTGGCGGTTACAAATATGGACTGGCCAAAAGGGTAGTACAACATATGGAAGTCTTTGGGGTGGTTCCAGCCTAGTTCTAGGGGGAAAAGAACACCAGCAGAGATGACAGAGCGGGCTCTGTCGAGGGAAAGACACGGGCTCGCCGGACTGGGTAGCTTACCGTGGAAGAATACGCATATGGGATCGCTGCTGGGACCGCATATATGGACACCCAGCCTAACACAGGTTCCACAATACAACGAGTGAAGGCCTGGCGTCAGATGCTCCGCCATGTCTGACTGCCGGGGGGGGGGTTACTGCGGCTGCAGATGCCATATGCCCCAGGAGCCTCTGAAAAAGTTTCAGAGGGGCCGCTGTTCTGCCTCTGAACGAATTCAGGCAGTTCAACACTGACTGGACACACTCCTCCGTGAGTCGCGCTCTCTGGTTGACTGAGTCCAACTCCATACCGAGAAAAGTGACCCTCTGCACAGGGGAGAGTTTGCTCTTTTCCCAGTTGACTCCAAGTCCCAACAGGCTGAGGTGATGGAGCACCATGTCCCTGTGTTTGCACAACTGGTCCTGAGACTGTGCTAGTATCAGCCAGTCGTTGAGATAGTTGAGAATGCGAACGCCGCGTTCTCTGAGTGGAACAATGGCTGCCTCCACAACTTTCGTAAAGATGCGAGGCGACAGGGACAGCCCGAAGGGTAGGACCTTGTACTGATATGCCCGACCCTCGAGCACAAACCGTAGGAACGGCCTGTGTTGGGGGAGAATCGAGACATGAAAGTACGCGTACTTCAGGTCGACTGCTGCAAACCAATCTCGGGGACGGATGCACTCGAAAATGCGTTTTTGTGTTAACATCTTGAACGGGAGCTTGTGCAGAGCCCGGTTCAAGATTTGCAGGTCCAAGATTGGCCGTAACCTAACACCTTTCTTGGGCACAATGAAGTAGGGGCTGTAAAACCCTGCCTTCACATCAGCTGGAGGGACCGGCTCGACCGCGTCCTTTGCCAGGAAGACTTCGATCTCCTTCCGTAAGACAGGGGTATCGCTGCTCCGCATAGAGGTGAAGTGGATGCCCCTGAACTTGGGGGGATGCCGGGTGAACTGAATTGCATTGCCGAGTCTGATGGTGCGGCTGAGCCAGCGAGACAGGCTGGGGAGCGCTAGCCAGGCTCCTAGACACCGTGCCAGCGGAACCAACGGAACCACAGACGTACCCGGGGTGGGGCAGCAAGTTGGAACACAGGGATTCAACTCGGGAGGCACTGAGGCAGCCCGAAGTGGAGTCTGCGTGAGCTGCGCAACACTTACCTGGTTCCAGGGTGGGGCAGAGGGTGTGAGAGAAGACCTGGTGGCGTCCTCGAACCACACACCACTGACTGCTGGCGAAGAGAGAGGGCGAAGGGAGTGGCAAGGTGTTTGCAACACGTCACACACTGCCAACCACACACTCTTGTGACCCAAAGATAGAGGAAATTGCTCTTTTATTGAAAATGTGGGTGGAACAAAAACAAAAGGAAACAAAAGATTCTCCACCCGGCCCTCCTCCAGGGGAGGGAGTGATGCAGACACCATCTCCCGAAGAGCAGATCCTCCCACCTCCTGTCTCAGGGCCACTTACCCTTATGCTTGCCACCTGGTTTGCTGGGGGCCTGGACGGGCTGGGCGTTCCCCTTGCGGCTGGCTGCCTGCCGCCTAGGTGGAGCCTGCTGCTTAGGCTGAGCAGGCGTGGAGGCGGCCGCAGGGGGGCGCCCTCGGCGATGAGCAGATGGAGGTGCTGCAGCCGACGACTGGGTAGAGGCAGCCGCTGGTCGTCGGTGCAGGATGTGCTTAATCGTCTCAGTCTGCTTCTGTGCCACTGAAAACTGCTGGGCAAAGTTTTCAATGGTGTCGCCGAAGAGGCCGGCCTGACAGACAGGGGCATTGAGGAACCAAACTTTGTCGGGCTCACGCATATCTGCCAGGTTCAGCCACAGGTGGCGCTCCTGGACCTCTAAGGTGGACATCGCCCGACCCAGGGAGCGCGCAGTGACTTTCGTTGCCCGTAGAGTGAGGTCCGTCACTGTACGCAGTTCCTGCATAACCCCTGGGTCGGAACTACCCTCGTGCAGTTCCTTGAGCGCTTTGGCCTGGTAGACCTGCAGGAGCGCCATGGCATGCAGGGCGGAAGCGGCTTCTCGACAAGCTGTGTAAGCCTTGCCCACCAGAGAGGACGAGAACTTACATGCTCGGGAGGGGAGACGCGGATTACCCCTTCCAAGAGGTAGCGGTCTTGGGACACAGTTGCATCACCACAGACCGCTCCACTAGGGGGAGCACCACGTACCCCTTAGCCACCCCGCCATCGAGGGTAGTGAGGGAGGAAGAAGGACCAGACCGGCTTCGGGCAGAAAAAGGTGCCGTCCACAATTTAGTCACCTCCTCATGCACTTCCGGAAAGAAAGGTACTGGGGCGGAGCGCTGAGAACCAGCACGGGCCACCCCAAGAAACCAATCGTCCAGCCACGAGGGCACCGTGGAGGGTTCCACTCGAGCCCGACGCTCGCGGCGGCCCGGGAAAGCATAGCAGCCATCTCTGGGTCGGACTCGGGCTACGCTGCCACGCCGAAGGGGGCAGCGCAACCGAATCTTCATACCCGGAGGACATACGCTCACCCTCCGATGCAGCAATCGACATCTGGTCCTCCGGGGTAGCCCCAAAAGTGACGACTGGTACCACACGAGGCGGATCAGCACACCCTCTTGGAAGCTCCACTGGTTGCAGTGTCATGAAGGAGTGAGGAGCCCGAGGAGGTTGACTCGGCAGGGTATTCCTCACTGTAACCCTCAGATCACCTAGGTTATTAACCGAAGTAGGCTTCTTCTGAGCTGGCCCAGAAGAAGGACTAGACCGGGGAATATACGAAGGGGCTCTGAAGAGATACAATCGATACAATACAATAGAGATACAATTCTAATTTTAACATTATTTCTTCTTTACACATTGTTCTTTAAATAAAATAAGAATCAGCTGCATACAAAGTGACCAAATCTGGTTTTCGACCACTGAAAAAGGGTAATATTCAACAATCTGGACATGGCGCCTCATTGAGATCACCATATCTCTGGGACTGAATTATGTAGGGCCTTGAAATTTAAGATTCCAAAAGAAAAGTTTATTAACAACTAGAATCTAAAATCATATTGCAATATCTTTAATACTTCTTGAGTTATATGCACGCAAACTTTGAAAAAAGAATATTTATGGCACTCAGGTATGTTCAATGCAGTTGTCCTGACAGAAGGATACAAGGTACATCTCTAGTTTCAACATTATTTGTTCTTCAGACATTCCTCTTTAAAAGAATAGAAGTATCATATTTTTGCAAACTGACCCACATTTGGTTTTTGACCACTGAAAATGTGTACATTTTAGCAATTTAGTCCTGGAGCCATATTAAAATTCCAATATCTCTGGAACTGAATCATATAGGGCCTTAAAAATAAAGACGCCAAAAGGAAAGTTTAAGATCCAATATTTAAAAGGGCATTAAGATATCTTTAATGCTTCTTGAGTTACAGGCATGCAAACTTTGGAGAAAAAAGTTCTATTTCCCCATTTTTGAATGGTCACCATTGGCACATGATGCAACAAAGATTGCTAAAGTCAACAGATTTTAATAACAGATCTACCAATCTCTGTGCAAAATTAACATTATGATAATGCCATCTTTCTGAAGTCATTTTTACCCCCCTGTAATTTGACTCTGAATCTCAGGTGAAAATTGCCATTTTGACCCCCCTCTACAAAATAGTGGATTACTCAGTACATATTCATCCATGACATTTAATATTTTGGCTTTCATCACTATACATGTCTATCTTTCTTCAGAAAAATATTAGCAAAATCAAAAATTTGAGCCAGGGACCTCTGGTTGAGTTGACACGGAATGACCCTACTAAATTTGGCCAAATTTGCAGTATACAGCACTGAAAACTGCACAGGGTATTGTACAATGCACAGTGCATTGTGCCTAGCATGACCTTTTCACTAATTAATTAGCTAATTGATTTTTAATCTTTTCTTCTGGAGTGGATCTGTGATAGTCATCTGACTACAAAACTCTTTGGCACACTAGATTATGTCACAACCATGACTTCCAGAGATTTTCTGTCCATAGAAAACTAGCGAGATTTACACAGGAAATTATTTAATTTCTTACTTTAATTTCTTACTTTTTTTTTTGAAAATGAAGTTTCTTATTGGTTTTCTTTATACATAACATACCAGTACAAAAATCCAACAATATATAAGCAAATGTGCTATGTACAGAATAAAAATAAATAAATAAATACAAATAAAATGAAATAATAATAATAATAATAATAATAATAAGAAGAAGAAGAACAACAACAACAATGGTGATCATTGAGTAATAAATAACCAAACAAAGATAACACTGTAATGAACAACAAGGTAAGCAAGTCACAATCTAAACATGGATCTAGTATCAGTCATCCTTTGAAACCACAATCTGAATAAAATTCTCCCATATGTCCACATCTCTATGATTTCCATTCAGTTTGGCTAACATTTTTTCATGTGATACATTTTCAATCGTAAATTCAATCCACATATTAATTGTAGGACACGGAGTATCTTTCCAAATTACTTTCATTTCTTGAATACATGGGCTAGTATGAATGCGTGAAAACAGCCCTAAAACTGGTAAGAAACGTATGTTTTTAAAACCCAAAATGGTGTATAACAACAAGTCTTTTAGGTAAAAAATGTGATGTTAATAATGATAATTATGTTATTTTTTTAAGCCAGCAACTACTATTCTCAAAAGCTATTTTAAATTCCTGAGGAATACATGGCTAATGCTAATGCTGTTCTGGGTTTATGGATTACAAACTGAACAGCTGTATTTCACACTTGCCACTCTTTATCAGTGTGACCTTGTGACTGTGGAGGAAGTGTTACTTACGGCAGCCAATTTCATCTGAGTTGTCTGAACAGTCAGTTGTTCCATCGCACCTCTGGCTTGCTGGAACACAACGGCCTGTCCCACAGCGGAAAGATCCCACCTCACAACCTGAACCTACACAGAAAATGAAAGGATATTCAGATCATCTGTTCAAAGGTACAAAAGCTGTCACTGCAGCGGTACTGTCACGGTGCACACAGCGGGGAAGAATGAGGAACACAGAGATGAGGAATTACTCGAAATAAACAGTCTTTAATCCAGTCCAACAGGGCAATACAAGGCAGGGCTGAGACACACAGGAGCACAGGGAACGTAACAAGTAGACCAGACGAAAAAGAACTGAACAGGCAGGAACTAAATACACAGGATAATTACAAAACACAGGTGCAGGGGATAAATCAATTCTAAACTAGGAAACATCAATTAACTAAACAAGAAAAGGAAAAAGACCATATAAGGAAAAACAGGAAGAACAAGTCAGGTACCTTGTCAAAAAGTACTAATATGCACCTTTAAGGTACTAATATGCACTCTTTAGGTACTAATATGTACTTTTAAGTAGGGGTGTGCGATATGACGATTTTTGATCGTGGACGATAAAAATGTCTCCAGGATCTGCTTTTGAAGAAATATCGTTGTATCATGCTACACCGCACATTCTATCAGCTGCAGTTCTGGTGCCACCGTATCAACATACTGTACAATGCCACATACGTTCACATCAGTGTTAACTCGGTGGTAGAGTTACTTTCACAGGACGCTGCACTTATTTGCAATCACAAATGTAGATTATTTGCATGTGCTTTAAAGCCTTTCCGGTTAAACATTTCATTCACGTGCTGTTCTGATGTGCGCTTTTTCTGAGCGCTTACACTCGAAGCGCGCAAACCTGTCTAACAGCGCCTGATTACTGGACTAAGTTATCTTTTGCGCTAATACTGTTAAAACACACAAGGTTTACATATAGACTCAGTTGGTTATGTCTAAAATGAAAGTAAACAGTTGAGAGAAAAACGGATGTGTGCTTGTATATTAGATGCGTGCAGGTCTTAAAGGGACAGTATTAAACATGCAGCCAACTGTCATTAAAGGGATAATTCACCCTAAAATTTAATTTATGTCATTATTTACTCCCTTACATTGTCCCAAACCTGTATTAATTTCTTTCTTGTGCTGAACACAAAAGAAGATATTTTGATGAATGTGGGTAACCAAACAGTTGCTGGCCCACATTGAATTTGATAGTAGGAAAAAAAAATACTATGGAAGTCACTGTGGATCAGCAACTGTTTGGTTTTCCACGTTCTTCAAAATAGCATGTATGTTCAGCAGAGGAAAGAAACTCATTCAGGTTTAAAACAACTTTTGAGTGATTAAATGGTGGTATAAAAATAAAACGCTATGACAGAATTGACAGACAGATGACAGAATTTTTATTTTTGGGTGAACTATTCATTTAACGTTAATAAAACAACAAAACGCAAAGAGAAAAATCACTCACTATTCTTGACCGAAGAACTTTAATACAGTTGCTTTAGGAATCAGTCTATATAGTGTTTTATTTTTATATTTGTTCATTAAATTTAATGAATGCTCCTGCTAAATACACCTATTGTACCTGAAAATAAAGCACTGTTTGTTTTATTTGTATATGTGTATTTGTAATGTGTATCTTTGTCTTATTTTTAATAACAAAGATAAAATAATGACAAAGATTTTTATCTTCGCCCACTTTGGCCTAAATATCTGCCACTCTTTTTTTTTATTATTATTTTGTTACCTTGAAAGGCTTTGTCTTTATAATAGGGAAATTAGTTAGGCTGTAATGCTCAGACAACTTGCAAAATAGTAAAACCAACATGACAAAGAATCATGATAAAATCGTTAATCGTGATATTTCTAAAAACAAATCGTGATATGATATTTTTTCCATATCGCCCACCCCTACTTTTAAGGTACTAATATGCACTCTTTAGGGGTAAAAAAAGTAGGGCACTGTGAAATCTGTTTTATTTTTTCCCAAATTTCATTTTATTTTTTTCCAAATTCTATTTTTATCATTTAATTTTTTTCTGGATTCTGTTTTTTTTTTTTTTTTTTTTTTTTTTTAATTTACTCCTTTTTAATAGTTAAATCAAGCTTTATTAATCAAAATGAATGTCTAATTAAGTAAAATCATGAAACTTATACAATTTAACATCAATTTATTAAAAGGTTTTAAATATATATACAGTGCCACTTGAAAGTTTGTGAACCCCTTGCAGAATCTGTGAAAATGTGAGTAATTTTAACAAAATAAGAGAGATCATACAAAATGCATGTTATTTTTTATTTAGTACTGTCCTGAGTAAGATATTTTACATAAAAGATGTTTACATTTAGTCCACAAGACAAAAAAATAGCTGAAATTATTCAAATAACCCCATGCAAAAGTTTGTGAACCATTGGTTCTTAATACTGTGTGTGGTTACCTGGATGATCCACGACTGTTTTTTGTTTTGTGATGGTTGTTCATGAGTCCCTTGTTTGTTCTGAACAGTTAAACTGAGCACTGTTCTTCAGAAAAATCCTCCATGTCCTGCGGAATCTTCAGGTTTCCAGCATCTTTTGCATATTTGAACCCTTTCCAGGAGTGACTGTATGATTTTGAGATCCATCTTTTCACACTGAGGACAATTGAGGGACTCAAACACAACTATTAAAAAAGGTTCAAACATTCACTGATGGTCCTGAAGGAAATAAGATGCATTAAGAGCCGGGGGGTGAAAACTTTTTGAATTTGAAGTTCAAGGTAAATTGTACTTAATTTGTTTTCCGGGAAACTTCTGTATCTTCTGTTGCTTCCGAAGGGCAGTATTACGTGGAAAAAAATTATATTTCTACAAAATAAGAAAAAATTGGACATCTTCATCCTGTTCAAAAGTTTAACTGTTCAGAACAAACTCAAGAACAACCATCACAAAACAAAAAATAGCCGTGAATCACCCAAGTAACCACACACAGTATTAAGAACCAACGGTTCACAAACTTTTGCATGGGGTTATTTGAATAATTTCAGCTATTTTTTTTTGTCTTGTGGACTAAATGTAAACATCTTTTATGTAAAATACCTTACTCAGGACAGTACTAATTAAAAAATAACATGCATTTTGTATGATCTCTCTTATTTTGTTAAAATGACTCACATTTTCACAGATTCTGCAAGGGGTTCACAAACTTTCAAGTGGCACTGTATATACATTTTTTCAAATATACCACTCCGAGGTTCCGATCTAAATCAAATGATTCGTAAACCCGCACCAAAGTCCCAATCTGTATCAAATGATTCGCAATTCGCGCTCCGAAGTTTAGAACAGAATCAAATGATTTGGAGGAGACAAATTGTTGAATAAAGTTGTTATTTTTGTTTTCTTTGCGCACAAACAGTATTCTTGTAGCTTCGTAAAATTATGGTTGAACCACTGATGTCACATGGACTGTTTTACCGATGTCCTTACTACGTTTCTGTGCCTTGATCGTGGTAGTAACCTTGCTGTCTATGGGAGGGTCAGAGAGCTCTCAGATCTCATAAAAAATATCTTAATTTGTGTTCCAAAGATGAACGAATCTCTTATGGGTTTGGAACGACATTAGAGTGTGTAATTAATGACAAAATTTTAATTTTTCTGTGAACTATCACTTTAACTCACGAATTGATTCGTGAACCCGCTCCAAAGTTTCGATCTAAATCAAATGATTCGCCATACGCAATCTGATTAAAGAGTTTCGGAACATTGCGACGCAATGGTTTAACTGATTCGGAGTTTCGAAAAGCTCCATTTCACCCATTACTATACCTGCTTTTTAAAATCATTACAAGCGATATCAAAATTCGAAAATGGCTCTTTTGATCTGGATTTTGCTAGTGAATCGCTTGAAATGAATGATCGAAGTCGCGAGTTTGAATCAATTGGAGCGGTAAATCAAATTGTAAATCAATTTACAGATGCTAATCCATATCATGATTTGATTTAAGTGTACTGACATACTTTTGATTTATTCATCCGAAATTTGACAGATTCCATGAAATTCCATGTTATACAGTAAATTCCATTTTTATGACTGGATTCCGCGATTCCGTCCGCATTTTTTTCTTGTCAGAATTATACTTGATTTTTTTTCCTACATTACTTCTATGTAACATTCTTACCTGAGCTTTGACCTATGATTGTGCCAGCTCTAAATGACAGATGCCTAAAACTTTTGCATCCATTAGCTTTTAAAAAAGGAGAAAAACCCACATTCATCATTCAGGGCTACAGGCTAACTCAATGTCGACTACAAGATAGCAACCAAAGATCTACTCCCACAGATCATAAACCTGACCATGATGGGTTTGAGAATTCCAGATAATGTAATGTAATAAGAAATAATGTAAACATTGCAGGAGTTACTACACAAGATAAGGTTCAAAGATCTCCCCCTACATGGACAATGTCCTTCAGTACACGACCAATCCAAAGACCTCTGACCGTTCTAGATACAATCGTGCAATATAAATGATCAATGTTGCAGATCCGTGAGAATTATTTTAGATGCATCCTTGTCAATTATACAAAAATCTATATTGTTTTCTTTATAACATATCTCCTTAAAACAAAATACATTTACTTGAGATGCAAAATTGTTTAACATAAAACCATTGGCTCATTTCTTTTTCACTAAATATAGCTTGTTTTATACAATTTAAGACAAAAAGTGACCAAGCTAAGTGACCAAAAAGACTTTGAAACAAGATTTTTGAAGTGACTGTACTCTTAATATACTTCTTTTTCTAAACTACTGTATTTATTTTAAAATCTCATATTGTTTATTTTGTACATTTTTACTGGAAAATATGTGTTGCATAAAAGTTTAAAAATGTATGTGCAATAAATGAAACTCTGAAAGCTAAGTACATTGGAGGCGTTATTTACAGACTGTTCAGATTAAACATTTAATTGTTGTCAAAAGTGAAATTATATTCCCTGAAACTGAAAGAATGTACAAAGACGTCATTAAAAAGGAGATAAAAATGATTTAAATTTTTAAAAATTCCTTTTTACAGTGCATAGAAGCAAAATTGCATAAGATATTAAGATTTCACATAATTTTTGTTACTCCGTTTGCAAATTTTTTGGTAGAGGCACGTATTTCCAATAAGCCTAGGTTGAAAAAATAAGCTCACTGAGCCAACGAGCTTAGATATAGTCTTCATTCAACATGCTCTCTGTAACCAAACGGTTTTGTTTTATGCATCTCAAGTAAATGTATTTTGTTTTAAGGATGTGTAGATATTTGTACTGAAAATCAGGACAGAAATACTAAAACCGATGTTTGCAGAGAAATCCATCAAATCAAAGCAGCACCCACTTCAATTTTGAAAAGCAGTGCGCTCACATATCTTTAAGTGTGCATGTGATTGTTCCATGCTACTGATGAAGCATTTGTACAACCGAATTGACAGCCAGCGGAGCCAAGCGTGCCAGTCTGCGAGCAGGCACTTCGACAGCCCTAAATCTCCTTTTGATCTCTCCCTGTGAGTGACATCTGAGGAGATAACGTAGCACCCCTCTACGTTCCCCGACGGGCTCCGGGACATATCGACACCATCAGCATAGCTCAGCAGAAGAGCCCTCCATCAGGGCCGTCGGTCGGACGAGAGGAATGTGGGATTCTGATTGTTTCTCGCTGACACTGATGAATGGTGCGTGCTGTTCCTTGTCAGAAATGTAATTAGGATAAATATCGGTACCGGGTGGTACCGCAGCCCTTACACCCAAATTCCAAAAGCAAAGGGAGATGCAAGGTGGAATGATGTGGTGAAGGGCTGGAGGGTTGGAGGGGGGTGAGTGAGTATGTCTTATCACCACTTACCTAAACACACACACACAGTCTCTGGTCAAATGTATGTGATCTTCCCAAAAGAAGCTGAAGCAATCAAACTCAGAAGTTACCGGAACTTAAATTTAAAGGCTCTATAATTATTTGATTGTTCTAATTTAACCAATAAAATGTTCATGAATAACCTCACGCATAATTCTTTTGTAAAGCAAATCTAACGTAAATTATTTTGCATGCTCTTTGAAATCAGGTATAGTCAGATTTGAGGATAAGAATTTGAACAAGCACTGTTTGCGCTGCATGAGTGATCCCTGTTCAAGACAGGTGTTCTTCTAAGTGACCAAACATGTTTCACCTGGTAGACTATAAAATGGTCTATAAAATCTAGATTCATATTAAAATAGAGACTGGAATATCACAGATATTAGATTTGTGGTCACTTCGAACTTTGGCTACTCATCAATCACATAGCAACACCCTAGAAAGCATCCAAAACACCCTATCAATTGCATAGCAAAACACTGGCAAACACCCAAAACATTCTACAATTCCCTATAAATTGAATATCCTATAAATTGCATAGTAAAACTCAGGAAAACATCTAAAACATTCTACCAGCTGCACAGCTAAACCCTGGCAACCAACCAGAACATTCAACCAACTGCATCGCAACTGACTCCCTCAAAACATTCTACCAATTGAATAGCAATGCCCTAACAACCACCCAAAACATTCTACCAAGTGGACAGCAACACCCTAACAACCACCCAAAACATTCTGCCAAGTGCATAGCAACACCCTAGTGACTCCCTCAAAACATTCTACCAATTGAATAGCAATGCCCTAACAACCACCCAAAACATTCTGCAAAGTGCACAGCAACACCCTAACAACCACACAAAACATTCTACCAAGTGCATAGCAACACCCTAACATTAATCCAAAACATTCTACCAAGTATATAGCAACAACCTAACAACAACTCGCATAGCAACATTCAGGCAACCATACATGACATCCTAGCATTGTGGAAGCAAATTTTGCACGGGCAAATGCTACTCACATTTTCTTTGGAAAATTACAAAAAAAAATTCTTATGTATATTTATAAAAGTGCAGTTAATTAATTATATATATATATATATATATATATATATATATATATATATATATATATATATATATATACATATACAGTGGTGTGGAAAATTGTTGGCCCCCTTCCTGATTTTTTATGATGTTTGATGTTTGTCACACTTTAATGTTTCAGATCATCAAACAAATTTAAATATTAATCAAAGATAACACAAGTAAACACAACATGCAGTTTTTAAATGAAGTTTTTTATTATGAAGGGAAAACAAAATCCAAACCCACATGGCCCTGTGTGAAAAAGTGCTTGCCCCCTAAACCTAATAACTGGTTGGGCCACCCTTAGCAGCAACAACTGCAATCAAGCGTTTGCGATAACTTGCAATGAGTCTGTTACAGCGCTGTGGAGGAATTTTGGCCCACTCATCTTTGCAGAATTGTTGTAATTCAGCCACATTGGAGGGTTTTCGAGCATGAACCGCCTTTTTAAGGTCATGCCACAGCATCTCAATAGGATTCAGGTCAGGTCAGGATTCAGGGCAAACACTTTTTCACACAGGGCCATGTGGGTTTGGATTTTGTTTTCCCTTCATAAAAAAAAACTTCATTTAAAAATTGCATGTTGTGTTTACTTGTGTTATATTTGATTAATATTTAAATTTGTTTGATGATCTGAAACATTAAAGTGTGACAAGCATGCAAAAAAATAAAAAATCAGGAAGGGGGCCAACAATTTTTCACACCACTGTATAGATATATATATATATATTTTTTTTTTTTTTTCTTCATTTGTTATTATTAATGTTCATGGATATTTGCACCTTGCATGGATATTTGCAGTCTACCTTGTTGGTAGAGTGAAGGTAATTTATCTCTTTCTTTAAAAAAACGTTTTTAAAAAATCTAATTTTAATTTTACTGACTATGTAAAGTTTGAGTGAATGATAATGTGCAAACAAGCACTTTTTCATTTTTCACTAAGCGTGGCTGTTTGGATCGGCTGAAACAAGAATCT
Source organism: Spinibarbus caldwelli (assembly GCA_039654775.1). Taxonomy (NCBI): domain Eukaryota; kingdom Metazoa; phylum Chordata; class Actinopteri; order Cypriniformes; family Cyprinidae; genus Spinibarbus; species Spinibarbus caldwelli. Next base: position 5,426,381 of record CM077232.1, read on the forward strand.
TATCTGACCTGCTGCCTTTTAGGAAACTCATGTGACTCAATCAAACAGCTCGAGCGCACAGCGCCTGCCAATAGGAAACTGAGAACTGCGCTAAACTATGAGGTCATCATTGACATTTAGCTGACCAGAAACCTTGCTGAAAATCTGAGGTAATATGTTTAGACATCCGACTGACAAAAAATTAGTCTTACAGTGCAATAAAGTAATCTCTAAATGGATGGAGGAACAACTCCCTCTTGTTGTGAGACATGGCAGGTTGGAAGCGTTTTAGCAAGATTTAAAGGAACAGTTCACCCATAAATGCCGTATAACTACAGTTTACTGTTATAATGACTGTAAGGCTTCAAAAAAGACAAATATACAAATTTCTTCTTTTGTTTTCCAGGTTTGCACTGAATACTTTTTCATTTTTTGGGAGAATTATTCCTTTAATATGCTTCCTTCTGTATGGAAGCCTGTTCCTGCCTTCTTTCTTTTTTCCTCACAATTGTGAGTTTACATCTCGCAATTCTGTCTTTTTTCTCGCAATTGTGAGTTTACATCTTGCAATTCTGTCTTTTTTTTCGTAATTGTGAGTTTACATCTCGTAATTCTGGCTTTTTTCTTGCAACTGTGAGTTTGTGAGTTTATATCTCGCAACTGTGAATTTACATCTCGCAACTCTGACTTTCTTTTTCACAATCATTAGCCGGAAATTCTGACTTTTTTCTTGCAATTGTGAGTTTACATCTCGTAATTGTGAGTTTATATCTCGCAATTCTGACTTTTTTTCTCACAACTGCTATAACTTGCAATTGCTTGTTATAAAAAATCAATTGCATGATATAAACTCACAATTACAAGTTACAAAGTCAGAATTGAGGGATATAAACTTCCAATTGTGAGAAATAAATGCAACTTTTTTATCTCACATCTGACATTTTTCTCGCAATTGTGAGTTTGCATCTCGTAATTGTGAGCTTATATCTCGCAATTCTGACTTTTTTTCTCACAATTGTGGTTTTATATCATGCATTTCTGTCTTGATAACAGGCAATTGTGACTTTATATCATGCAATTGTGAGTTTGTATCTCGCAATTCTTAGATCTTGCAAAAAGTTGCAATTACCTTTTACATTTTTATTGAGTGGCAGAAACAGGCTTCCATACTTATGTACACAGGTAGTTTGTAAAATATTGCTACTCTTAATCCTGTCATAAATACCTCTTCAATATTAATTTAAACATATCATAGTGGACAGCAAGTTGGTTCTGTGCCATTGCAAAACAAACACTGTATTAGCAGAGCATTTATTATGTATGAGTCAGAAGTTTATCAGCCTCGTTCCCTGTGATGTGCTCTTTAATAATGGATTTCATCCTCTGCCAGAAGGCCATGGGGGTTTGTGCTTGAGCCATGGCGCTAAAAGCTCAGCGAGGGCCTCCTCATAGCGAGAGGTCTAGACCAAACACCACAGCAAACGCTTTTAAAGCATGCCAGCCAAATGGGCTTCCTTTTTAACTCCTTCGGCAGCCAATTGGGAAACGAGCCTTTTTCCTGCTCAGTTTACTAATGATAAAATTGCTGCTCTACTTGCTCAAAGGAAGCCTTTGTTGGTAGGACATGATCCCGGAGGTTTCAGCACCGTCTGTAACGCACAGGTAGACAATTGGCATATACAGGGTCTGGGAGGTGAGACGCTTTTACTGACACCCGCTCACAAGTAATAGAATTTTAAACATCAGCCATCGGCCGTTTCTACACGCACTGCCAGGATACGAGCGAATGAGTGTGCTTATAGATTTTATACTTGATTTTCACCAGGGTTGTTATCATTAACTAAAACTGAAATCACAAAAAATAATTTTTTTTTACTTGAAATAAATGTTGACTGAAATAAAATAAAAACTTTTTAATTCATTTCTATTGATTTATTTTTTTTTATTCATTTTGATTCATTTTCTATTATTTTGTATTCATTTTTATTCCTTATTTTCTTTCCATTCTAATTCATTTAAGTTGAGGAACTAAAATAAATGAAACTAAATCTGTAATAAAAACTAATAAAAAACTATACAGATTAATTAATTAAAACTAATTACTTGAAACAAACATAACAGAAATAAATATAATACAAATAAAAAAATATTTAAATTCATTTTTATTAATTTTTATTACATATTTACTAACATTCTAATTTGCATTTAGTTTAAGTTGAAGTATTAAAATAACTAAAAATAAAACTGACATAAAAATGTTACTTAGAATAAATGTTAATTGAAATAAAATACTATATAAAAATATTCAAAAAGTTTTTACTTATTTTTATTATTTAATTTTATTTCATTCATTAAATTTTATTAATTTTTTGACATTTTTTATATATTTTCATTTATTTTTTATTCCTCATTTTTAGTATATTAAGTATAAGTTGAAGTATTAAAATAATAAAACTAAAACTGAAATAAAAATGAACAAAAACATAAAACAGATCTATTTAAGAAAAAATAAAAAATAAATAAAACTAAAACAGCACTGATTTTCACTCCCAAATGAATTGTTTTCTCCCAGTTGAACAGTATGAGTCAACTTTACAACCAACGAGTCGATGCCAAGAGCCGAAACCTATCCACCAAGAGCCTGACGCTATCAGCAGCAACTGGGAAAAGCGACAGGTAAAGTGAACAGCGGCGGGCCTATTCTGTTCCAGCACTCAGCAAAACGAAGCATTTAGCCCCGTCATTTCCCGGGGTGCCTTTAAAAGGGTTTTATTTGGACGTCTTAACTAAGATTGCGCGAATGACAACAGTTATGCGATTGTCCCGGCAGGCCATTGTTAGGACAGCGGCTTGTATTATGCAAATGCCGTCCTCCTGTTGATGGGGTCTGAGCTTGTTTTTCCTTCCTTCAGTAATGTCTTTGCTTATCCTGTTTTGTTCCGTTCGCTGTTTCCTTTTTTGCCCCCCTCCGTCCCCGTCTCCTCTCTGGGCATGTCTTTTCTAATTAGCCAACTTAAACCCTCAGCAGGCAAGAATCCCCAAAACTATCTGAGGGGAAAAACAAGGACGCGCCAACATCAGGCCACAAAGAGAGTGCGGTGGAGGAATTTTCATTAGAATGAAGCCTCCCAAAGGCTTAGACCCCACTGTGAGACCACAATGGCACAATGGCCTGGCTGGCGGGGCTGCAGCTTCATAACTGAAAGTGTCAGCACGCCAAAAGGCCCGATGGAGATGGATAACAGAATGGGGGAATACAGTAGAGCTTCCTGCGAGAAAGAAAGCCGAAAAGAGGCCCATCCTCCTCCATTCTGCCATCCCTCTTTCCCTTTAAAAAAAACTAAAGGCACTTGCCAGCCACTAGCGAGCCCCCCAAAACATCTCTTTCCAGTCCCGCAGGGGCCATGGGAGAGGAGCCGCTTCTTTCATCAATGCCGCCTTGTTTTGGGGGGCGGCTGGACTCAATGCATGCGCAGGAATGGCTGGCAGAGCCCAGCGCCAGAGCTGGCCGGCCATATCGCCAAAGTGGAGTGCCGCAGCCCGTTTCATATGGAAATGGACGACGCAGAATGCAGTCAATTGCTTTACAACTGACTTTGGCTCGCACGGCCTAAACGGAGTCGTGGAGAAAAGACCTACTGGTACGCCAAGGCGGCTTGGCATTGGCAGCGAGTGGAAAGGAGACAAACATAGAGTCGAGAAGCCTATTAAACCATTCAGATCAGCGCAGTTGACTCCTGTTGGAAAAGTTAGAATGAATTTGCAATATGTGAGACTGAAATATTGTCCAAATTGTTTGTACTTTTTGAAATATTCAGAACCAATAGATGCGTTAGTTCCAAAATCTACAGGCAAACATCATAAATACACTCAAAATACAAAATAAAGGTTCTTTATTGGCATCAATGGTTCCTCAAAGAACCTTTACCATCCATGGAACCTTTTCATTCCACAAAAGGTTCTTTACAGTGGAAAAACGTTATTTAGATTAAAAATATGTTCTTCAAAATGGTTCAGTGAAAGGTTCTTTGGGGAACCAAAACTGGTTCTTCTATGGCATTGCTGTGAAAACCCCCATTTGGAACCTTTATTTTTTTTAAGAGTGTAGCGTAAAAATTACCAATAAACAGCATTTTTTTTTTTTTTATCATTTATTCATCTAATTTGAATCTATGAATAGAATATTCATTGCAAATTCATGTTTAAAATGCATATGCAGAAATGAACATTAACCTAGATTAATAAATGCTGTTAATTTAGCCAGGGATTAATTATCATTAATTAAAACTAAAAGTATATTTTATATATATATATATATATATATATATATATATATATATATATATATATATATATATATATATATATAAACATTTTCATTACTTAAAATAAAATAAACATGAACTAAATTAAGATATTAAAAAGGCCAAGTGCCAAGGCAACATTTCTCATTTTCTTTTTGTTTAAGTTGAAGTAATAAAATAACTAAAACTACATAAACCAAAACTTTGTAAAAACTATATAAACATGTTTAAAAAATATATTAAAAAAACAAAAACACACAACAAAATTACTAAAACTTGAGCTAAAATTAAAATGAAAACATGAAAATTATTTGTACTTTTTGAAACAATCAGCACCAATAGATGCGTTGGTTCCAAAATCTACAGGCAAACATCATAAATAATGTAAAAAAACAACATTTTTGTATCATTTATTTATCTAATTTGAATGTATAAACAGAATATTCATTGCTAATTCACATTTAAAATGCATTAGTATATGCAGAAATTAACATTAACCTAGATTAATAAATGCTGTCAAAATGCTGTTAAATTAGCCAGGGATTAATTATAGTTAATTAACACTAAAACCATAAAAAATACATTTTGATTACTTAAAATAAACATTAACTAAATTCAATTAAAACAGCCAAGTGTCAATGCAACATTGTTTAGTTTAAGTTGAAGTAATGAAACAACTAAAACTACATAAACTAAAAACTAAAACTTAATAAAAAACTATATAAACATGTTTTAAAAATAATAAAAAGACAAAAACACACAACAAAATTCCTAAAACTTGAACTAAAATTCAAACTATATCAGTATATCTGTTATACTAAAATAGCATTGCATTTAGTTTTTAAATCATTAACTAATGTTAAAGAATAACCTATTCAACAATTTCCCCAGTGTTACCCAGAATGTTTAATCCATTAAAGGAAAATAAATTTAAATATATCATCATTTACTCACCTTCATGTTGTTAAAACATAAAAGAAGTTATTTTGAAAGTCAACGGGGTCCAAAACAACATTGAACCCCAGTGACTTTCATTGTATTGACCAAAAAAACAAAAACAAACAAAAAAAACATCTTCTTTTGTGTTGCACAGAAGAAATAAAATTATACAAGTTTGGAATGGCATGAGGGTGAGTAAATGATCACAGGTTGTTTATTTTTGGTTGCTTTTAAGATACAATGATTTACAACACACTCTCACTCAGTTCAATGTCGTCAAACCTGAACATCATCACACAGGCCTCTCAGCTTTCAGATGGCATTGCGGCAGTGACTAATGCGGCCAGTGAGGGTGCTGTTTACGCTGAGAGGATTAGAAGTCTTCATTAGTGCCAACTGTGTTAACTTCTGTTCCTGTTTCTAATACAGAAGCCCTGTTGCTCGAGGACTGTTACTGAAAAGGCCCAGAAGCATGTGTGAGGTTTAAGGAGCACGTGCAGAACAGGAAAAATGGGATTTCGGTATTTTCTCACCGTTCGAAATGCAGACGTCATTACTGTTTGTTTAGCTTGCTCACACATTTGTATAATAACCTACACAGAAGAATGAATACCAAACACGCGTCAAGCGGACAAGCAATTCTTTCTAGAACAATAAACAATGACAATCTGAAAGTCGTGCTACTTAGCAGGCACATTTTCACACTCATAGCTGTAAACTTTAAGATACTTCTCTTTAGACAAGAAGCACCAGCCTAGTGACTCTGTGTACACTTTTGAGTTGCTCTACAAGTACAAAAGTGCTACTTCATTCCCTGGCAAACCTAAAACTGTTTAAAGATGTCAAGAGTTGCAACAGTTACTGCCCTCTTTTTAAGCAGCCTTGGTTCTTTAAGTAATTTTCCCATTCATTTGCTCCATTAGGATTTTAAAGTATTCTTCAATAAAGAGATATAAGCCTTGAACCAAACCAACCAGCTCTGAGATTAATCAAAACAGTACAATATATTATTTGAAGCAGAAATGTGAAAATCCACTCATCCTACGCAGAATTGTAAATAGTTATAAACGCTGGAATAAAATTCAGTCAAATCAAATTTATTTGCATAGTGCCGCAGTGTTTCAAAGCAGCCTTTCAGAAAATCATGATGTTAATATTTATAATACCTTAAAATCTTCATGCCTTTTAGTCTCATTTAGTAGATCACAGATGGATGATAACATTACATTTTGTGGAAATATAAGCAATCAGGTTGAAATTTGCTGTATATCTTGTCTATACATCTAATCTTGCTGTATATATTTGTATATATCATTTTAAGTGAGTTTGCTCTATGTATTTGGATAAAATTGGATGCACTTTATAGCCAACTTTAAATATTTTGCCGGGCGATTATATAGTTTGCATCTGGTGGCGATGAGTTATTGAGTTAAGCTATATAGTATATATTAATTTATGTGAGTGTACTGTATGTATGCAGGTAAAGTTGGATATACTTATATATACAACTAACTTTGCGATAATATGGTTACATTTTGCGACAAAATAAAGTTGAGATTTGTTATGTAGTATATATTGCTGTACGTGTGCGGATAAAGTTGGATCCAACTTAAAATATATTGTTTACATTTTGCAACTATATAAATATGCAAAGTTCATTGCAAAATGATTAAATATATAGAATATATAAACAGTCTGAAAACACTGAATGAATTCTGAAAACGGATGCGTCTTTGTATCTCACAATTCAGACTTTTTTCCTCAATTCTAAGGTTATCTCTCAATTCAGACTTTTTTTTTGCAGTTCTGAGAAAAAAGTCAGAACTGCAAGATATAAACATAGAATTGCGAGATATACTGTAAACTCAGAATATAAACGTGTATTTGAGAGAAAAACACAACTGTAAAATGTAAAAAACTCAGAAATTAGAGGAAAAAAGTCAGAATTGCAAGAAAAAAATCAGAACTCTCAGTTTATATCTCACAATTCTGAGTGTTTTCTTAGAATTGAAAGAAAAAAAAGTCAGATTTGTAAGATTAAAAAAAGTCGGAATTGCCTTTTTTTTCTGTGGCGGAAATGAGATTGCATAGATCTTTACAGTTTAAAGGAGTCAAATGCAAAGGTGTTTACGTTATGCAATTTAAAGCTTGTTGACAGCCAGGTTCAGATAGGGTCCTCTGTCCAGCATCAAACTGATTTCCTCTCTTGATTTTGTGCATGGAAATCCTGTTACAGATCATGAGGCCCCTCACTGATCCACATCTGATTGAGCCTACTGAATGAGATATCATTGTTCGCTGATCTTCACGGTATTGTCCGCACCCCTGGCTGCACATAATAAAAAAAGCTGCTGGTGAATGAGACACTGAGTGAAAGTGTCCTTTTAATCATTACAATCCAAAGACGGCTAATACGTGACTAATGAAAGTGAAAAAACAAGTTAGGAATCAGCATCATCATCACATTTGCAGGCAATGAGTAACGCTAATGGATGTAAATATTATACAGGACGGTTTCACAAGTTGGTTAATAAACATCATGAAATAAGGTGTCAAAACTGTTTAGACTGTGCCAACTCAGGGTTTAAATTAAAATGCATCATGCTAAACAAGGTAAGAAGTAAGGACCTTCAAAGACCTTTGACCCTCAGGTCTGAAACTGAGAGCTTGAGGAACCAACCGGAAGTGAAGCTCAGCGGATTAGAGAAAGTAACCTGTCCCCCTCCATCAAGACCCTTTTGGTCATTTCCTCCGAAAACACATGCTGAATAAAGCTGGATTACAGGAACTCATTCCTGGCTCGCATTTCTGAGGAGATCAATCAAGGCTGCGGCCACAAACTTAAACCTGATGCAAACATAGCAGAACGAAATCCCAAAACACTGTGAGATGATGTGATGTTGACGCCTCAAGGTCACAATGGTCAGTAAACTGAATTTAATTCACTTTTGTTTAATGCATCCATCCCAATTCTCCCTATAAACAAACAATGATTTAATCTCACTAAGGACAACCACAGCTCATTTTCTCTAGGTTAACAGAGTGTCTCATGAGCAGCAATGGTCGTCTTGAGCGGCAGCTGCAGAGTAATTAGTTGCTTGATTCACATAAGAAGCTTACATACTAAGGGTTGGGCAAAAAGAAAGCAGATTACATTTAGCCACGCAACCACACAGAGCAACCTGTTGCTGTCAACTGACTAACCGACTGCAACGCGGCGAAACGCGCGTCTCAAACCCTCGCTCCCCTCCACAGCAGACTGGTTCAGTCTTTTAGAAACAGGCCCGAGCGCAGAATCGTCTTGAATTCGCTTTGTACAGCAGCTCGGGGTCTGCTAGAGATTGTCTTCAAGTCACATGCTCGTCTCTGTTACCTAGCAACGCTAAAGCCCCTGCAAAAGTTCTCCGAGAACCTCCTCAAATCTGTCTGAGGGAGGCTTTTGTTTATAATATTTAACGTGTTTTAAAACAAATACAGACGTGTTTTGTCACATATAGGTGTTATTTTCAAGATCTAATTTTATTTTGAGCGAAAATCCGTTCATTCTAGTATCCTACGCGTAAATAACAATGCGCACCGTTATTCGCACGAATAATTGAGCGATTGTTTATTTTTCAACAAACTGTGAGAATCTAATTGCACTTTTTCCTCAGTTATGTAGGTCAATTAAACCAGAATAATTGTGATATTATGCAGAGTTACTTGCCCGTTATGTCTATTGTTAGAAAAGCGCCTCTACAAAGGGACCGTATCTAAAACAAATATGATAGGAAACAAGTTAATAACAAAAGTTGCACCGTACCTTGACAATCGCAATGAAGCACGCATAAAGTGATAATGAGCAGAAGCTGTAGGTGCATTGTGACGCAGGGTCCCGGCTGGTGTGTCCAGCCCCTCATGAAGCCGGCCAGATGGAGCTCTTGGGACTGAGATGCAGTGAAGTGGCTCTCACTCGCTCGTCCACGGCTGATGAAAAAGGGCGTGCACGTGACGCTCCCCCCACAGCATCAAATCCTTCACTGGCTCCCAGGAACCTGTTGAGCTCGTTGACCAGCCTGCATAATGTCTGCATGGTGCAACAGTCACAGTATGTGAAATGTAATAATAATTTCTGTAGTAATAATAATAATAATAATAATTAATTTATAATAAATAATAATTGTTATAATTTATGAATTCTTATTATTTTAAATGTATTTATTTACTGAGACGCCTGTTGCTGCTTTGCATGTTCCCTGATTCTGCAACAGAAAGAAGGTTGAGAAATTGTTTAAGAGATTTTTTGACAAGTTGTTTGTACACTTTTAAAAGGTGGGCTACATTTTGGAATAGACACTAGGCAAAATGACCACAAGTATAATAATATGTGTGCGTACTGTGTATATTTATTATGTATATATAAATACACAAACATGCATGTATATATTTAGGAAAAATGTTATGTTTATATATTAAATATATTTTATATAACATAAATTATATAAATATATAATAGAAATATGTACATTTTTCATAATATATACTGTATGATGGGATATATATATATATATATATATATATATATATATATATATATATATATATATATATATATATATATATATATGAAGAGTTCAGAGGCAAAAGCTTCTAAGCCTCCATCTGAAATTTTCTTCTAAAATGAGCATTTTTATCAGGCTCAGTAATTTTACTCTAATAGCAATGTATAGGTCCTTTTCTATGCAATTAAAGTGAAATGACTAAACATAAATATAGGAGTCTTATAAAAATGCTCATTTTAGAAGCGAATTTCAGACGGCACTTAGAGGCTTTTGCATCTGAACTCTTCATATATATATTTATACATTTTCCCTCAAAAATTTCTAGTACGGTCCACAAAGAATTACAAAAGAAATGGCAAGTAACACATTGAATTAAATGTGAAATTTTAAAGTATTGAAAGACTGCAGTAATATTATCTTGTAAAATGTACTCCAATAATCTGTTTTATTATACAACTTGGAGAAAAAAAATGCACTGTAAAAAATGTTGGAAAAAAATGCACCGTAAAAATTTTCACCATTATGTTCTGACAACATCAAAACAAACTTACCATACTCTTCATTAGTAATGCACTGCAGTGTGTAGCTTTCGGCTATTTTACTTCACGTTTAGGGCAGCAAATTGAAGTTTGCAATTTAAACTTGTGTTTGATTGAACAATTAATAGAAGTGGTCATTTATCCTAGAGTCATTTTCAAATTCTAATGACAGCCTTGTCAATACAGGACTCAGTTTTGAGAAATAATGTGTCAGCAAAGTGTACATCATTGTCATACCAGTTTAAGGCGGTCAGACTGGTGATCAGCCACCTAATAACCAGCTTTCACCAGTTAATGACCAGCTTAAACCAGTTAGAAACCAACTAATATGTCCAAAACACAGCTACCAGCCACTATTATCAAACATAAAAAGGTCAACCACTTCTTTTAACAAATTAATTTGCTTTAATTGGAACTTTTTAATTTGTGCTTCTAATATGTATTACAACACCAGGCCAATTCAATAATGACAACTTGACTGTGATTTCTGTAGAGTCTGTTGTGAAACCACAGCATGAAGCTTATAAGTGTTGATGACTGAGTCAATATTTTAGCAATCAGCAAATAAATAAATAAATAAATAAAAAAATAGGCTTATTATTTTAAATTATTATTAAGAACCCACAACTGTGTCTGATTCTCGAGATTGAGCACAAGTTCAAGTCTTCCAAGAGTCAAATAATGCAGAACGCAGTTTTAAATGCGTTACTTAAGGTCAGTGAGTTTCTATAAGGAGTCACTCAGACAAGTCAAAGATCCCATGCTTAGCTAATAAGTGATCCTTTTGGGCCAAAACTAAAGTTTGATGTGTGTTAAAGTGAACATTTTATGTCCAAAACTTTTAATGTGATCCTCAATTTATAATTTAAGAGCTCCCACTGAATAAAACATCTTAAACCAGCCTAAGATCAGTCTGACCAGCTGTGAAAAAAACTGCACAAAACCACTCTAAAACAAACCATAAGAACAGTGTGTCGATTTTTTTTTCAACAGAGATACAGCTATATGTTATAACTTAATGTTAATCAAAATAATTATTTATTCTTTACTCTTCTGATCAATCTAATGCAAATGTGTAAAAACAAGCCTGCGCCTTTAGAGCAGTATAAACCAAAGAGGAGTCGCGACGGCATCTAGTGGTAGAACTCGAGCACTACACCTGCATTTCAACCCAATCTGATTAACCTGAGGAAAACACACAACAGACATATCTAGACCAACAGGACGTGTTATAAATGTGAGTCGATTTTTAAAATGCTGAATTACATTCTCAAATGTAGTCTATCGAAAGAGGAAAAAAACGCGAAGTAGTCGCGACTGGATTCGCTGTTGCTAGGGGCAACCGGGGAAACTTTGTCTAGCCCCAGAAGCCGAAGCTCACTGCAGCTCACTGCGGTCGAGGCGCCTTTGTGAAGAAACCTGGCTTTGTTTTTCTGCAAAAACACAGCCTTGAAAGATTCAGCATGACATCTCCTCGGAAAATCCCAATAGACCTCAAAACGATGATCAAAGACACTAAACAGGTACGTGATGTTCATGCGAAACTGTTTACGCCCGTTTCTGCAGCTGACACGCATGATCTCTGTCTGCCTGTCAAGATCCATCAATCACCGACCGTTTCGATGTTGTGTTTGTGATAAAATCGTGATTTGAAACTGATAATTAACTAAAACAATAACAAAGCAACTGGTGGCGCATTACTAAAATGCTAAAATAATAATAATAATAATCGGTCAATAATCGGTAAAACCAATAATCTTCCAGCAGAGTAAACATACCGGGGCTTGTTGTCACATATTTTTACCCCATTTAATATTTTCAGTGAATTTATGTTACTTCCCCCAATTCAGTTTCGTTGGCACAACCTTGAACATTTCCAGCGATACTGCAAAAGAAAATAAAAACAAACATTGCAGTTCATACAATACGCATCGACTTTTTTTTTTTGTCATAACATGGCTCAGCGGTGTCACACTGAATGGGGCAAGTTGTCACAAAGGGTATAAATAGCATAATCCAAGCAAAAATGCAAAGTGTAACGTACAAAAATGCTAAACCATTGTTTTGGTAAAAAAAAAAAAAAAAAAAAAAATATATATATATATATATATATATTACAGTTAGTATACTGTATAAAATTATATTAATACTATTTATATATTTAAAACATGTGACAACTTGTCCCTAGTTCTGAAAACACTGATGAACCTTTCATTTAAAATCTGCTATCGTAATATTTTAGACTCTTGCTTGCCTTGTGTATCCCAGTGTGGTTTTATTGTGTTCATTTGTGTAATAGAGCAGGCTAGGTGATAAACCCCTGGGTCACAAGCAGTACAAAAAAGGAGGGAATTGTATATTATATATATATATATATATATATATATAAATACATATATATATAAATAAATAAAGAAAAGAAAGGGTGTAGCTGTCAAAAAGTTTTGTAAATAAATAAATAAATAAACAATCATGAAGAAATGAGAAAATGGCAAAAATATCTGATTATAATGCCTCTCAAATTAAATAGAAGCCCTACACCGATGAACAATTACTAACAAAGAATAACGTTTAAAAAAACAAAGACAAAACTCTCCCAAACACAGATTATACAAGCAGGTCCAGGATATAGACCTGATTCTACCGAAAGCATGGAAGGTATTAAACAGCGATGAAACCTAAAGACAAACCTCAGAATTATATGCATGATTTAAAAATTAACATACAGTTGTATCCATAACTAAACTAATAAACAAATGAATCATCAAAACTATAGCAAAATGATGTGAACAGGTGAATGTGAGCCTCCCTCCTGACTGAAATGGTACAGTCCCATTTCCTGCTGGATTGGCAGAAAGGTGGAGCCAAAGCCCCATTTTCCTTTTTGCATGATTGTCCCTGAAAATACATCCATGGAGAAACAAAATAAAATAAAATCTCCAGCCACTTCTGTAATTCTACAGCTGCTTTGTGCTCTGTTAAAAACAGATAACAAGTTATTTTGAAAGAAGTATGCATACTTCAAGATACACTAAGGTTATTAATAAGTACTGTTTTATGACATATGCTTCTTTTAAAACTACAGTATTTAAAATATGACATACATTCTGTTTACACTACATTTTTCTTTTTTAAGAATATAGTTCTAAAGGTTTTTAATTAAAATCCATGTGAATACCTGGATGTTTTTAATACACAGGGAAACATTAACCACTGTGTATTTTTGCCCTTTTCACAAGACCAGTCATCAGATTATTAAAATGTTCAGTACATTACATACCCATTACAGTTCGTTTACCTAAAAGCAATTACAAAAATATGATGATACTAAAGTTTTTGTTTAGAGGATTGAGAAAGAAGATTGTAATTTAAATGATAAGCTATGACTAATTAAAGGAATAATTCACCCAAAGATGGAAACTGGATGAAAATGTTCTCATTCTTAGGCCATCCAAATGCAAATGAGTTTGTTTCTTCATTGGAATGAGATTTGGAGAAATTTAGAATTACATCACTTGCTCACTGATGGATCCTCTGCAGTGAATGGGTGCCGTCAGAATGAGGGTCCAAACAGCTGATAAAACATCACTATAATCCACAAGTAACCCACACCACTCTAGAAGATCAATTGATGTCTTGTGAAGTGAAAAGTGAAAAGTTGATGAAGGAGGTGGAGGAGGAGGACAAAGGAGGGAGGAGAATGTTTTAAAGAGCATCCGAGAGTTAGGCGAATTGTTAATTTTGTCGTGATAGTATGTTCTTTTAGCAGTAGAGACATTAGCAGAAAAGTCAGAGAGGAGTGATCGATATAAATTAAGGTCAGTAGGATTTTGTGATTTGCACCATATCCTCTCTGTAGCCCTGAGCTTAGAACGATGTTCGCGGAGAACGTCAGATAGCCAAGGGGCAGAAGGGGTGGTATGGGCTGGCCTGGAAGATAAAGGGCAGAAAGTATCTAAACAAGACGTCAGAGTGGAACAGAAAGGATCAGTAGCACTGTTAGCATCAAGAGATGATAACTGTATAGAGGGAGGAAGCGAAGATGAAACCATAGCAGATAACTGGGAGGGTGAGAGTGAGCGTAAGTTACGTCGAAAAGTGACATGTGGAAAAGTATGTATTGTGTCAGGAATCATGTTGAGGTTAAGAGTGAGGAGGAAGTGATCCAAGGTGTGCAGTGGAGTAACCAGCACATGATCAGTGGAGCAGTGTCGTGTGTAAATAAGATCCAGTTGGTTGCCTGATTTGTGAGTAGCCGTAGTTAACACTCTCTTGAGATCAAAAGAGGCAAGCAGAGTGTGGAAGTCTGCAACTTGAGGTTTATCGAGGTGGATGTTGAAGTCTCCAAGTATAATTAAGGGAGCACCATCCTCAGGAAAGGTTGAGAGCAACACATCTAATTCTTCCACGAAGTTACCTAGTGGTCCTGGAGGTCGATAAACAACTAAAAATGGATTTTTAGAGGGTAGGTAATAGTAACTGAATGTGATTCAAAGGAGCTGTTGATACACAGAGTTTCCAATTATTAGAAATGAGCAGACCAGTACCTCCACCTCTTCCAGCTAAACGGGGGTGTGGGAAAAGGAGAAATTATTGGAGAGTTCTGCAGGTGTAGCATTGTCCTCTGGTTTGATCCAAGTCTCTGTCAGGGCCATGATGTTTAGCCTTGAATGACTAGTAATGGAAGTAATGAAATCAGCTTTGTTGACAGCAGACTGACAGTTCCAGAGACCAATAGAAAAAGAAAGTATTGTATTAGCAGACATAGGCAAAGTGCGCAGGTTGTTAGGATTGTGCTGCCTACAGTGTGTGATGCGAGGTTTGCGAGTGGTAGTGATAGTAGTGATCTGAAAACACATAGTAAGAATTAGTTATAAAACAGAAGTGAAACAAGTAATAGGAAAGAGGACAAATAAAAAGTGATACTTATATCCCTTGCTGGTGTCCTTGTCCGGTGGAGTCGCACGGTAGAGTCGATGGTCTTTACACTCTTCGGTCTTCACACGAGGGCGGCCGCGACTGCTGCCGCGGTAAACTAAGCTTATTTATACCCGTCTAACAAATCACCAACTGAATTCAGCTGAACACACTTTCCTGTTAAATCACAATAAATGGCCAAGCAAGCACAGATACTGACAAGGTACGCGATACAGTACGAGACCAAACGCGATTTCAGCACGTCTCTACACAGTTAACAAAACAAGCGTTTCCTAGCAACGGCAACTGCGCTAAACACTAATGAGACAAGTAAATACACTTACAAGCTACTTTTAACTTCCGCTGATGGACTGCTTCTCTCAAAGAGTATTTCTTACACTGTCTTCTGCTGGCGCTTGAACACACTTTCCTGTTAAATCACAATAAATGGCCAAGCAAACACAGACACTGACAAGGTAGGCGATACAGTACGAGACTTCAAATTGAGATTTTATTATTTATTCTGATGAAGAAACAAACTTATCATCTTGGATGGCCTGAGCCAATTCTTATGCATCTGATGTAACTCTCAGAATTGCTTCTTAGACCATTTCAAGGCAGAAATCATTTCTGTTGCTGAATGTAATGATGACTGAAATTAAAATTGTATTAGCACAGGTTTAACCCCAGATCTTAATCTTTCCTATAAGGATATGGATGATGTGCACCAAGCCCTGGAAAAGCTCAGAAGTCTCTCCCAGGAAGAGAGGACAGAGGCAGACGTGCTACGATCAAGAATAGACGAGCAGTCGACACTCATCTGCATCCTGAAACAGAGAGCAGACGAGATGCTTCTGCGCTGTCAGGCTCTGGAGAAGATCAACACAGAGCTGGAGAACCTGAGAGCCAATGTGCAGCTGGAGCTGGAGAACGAGAGGAAGAAGTCCGAACTTCTGGAGCAGAGATTCATGCACCTGGCCTCCAACCACAGAGAGCTGATCAACTTCAAGAACGAGTACAAGAGCCAGAATGCGAAGCTGGAGAAAGAGAACGAGAGACTCAGGAAGGAAAATGAAACGCTTTTCAGTCAGGAAGTGCAAGAAAAAGAAAAGACCATCCTCAAACTGACTAAAGAGCTCAAGGAATTGGCAGAGCAACATAAGATACTAGAAACAGAGTATCAGTAAGGAACGGTTCTCAGTTTCAGTCTGTTCTGGAAGTAAAAGCCTCATTGGTCTCCAAAGAGAAATACATTTTTAATGATAACACCACACCACAAAATTGCCAAAATTCCTGGTAAAAACTACACTAACATAGAATTTATAATGCTGAAGAGAGACCCAAGTTTTCATGAACTCATGCTTATTAGAACAATGTATTGATTCATTTTTTAAAATACATATGGAAAAAAATGAATGGGAAACTTCCAGAACTGAAAAAGTGGATGATCACTGTTTACTTGATGTCCTTCAGTGAAATAAGTACAATAAGTATTTGCCAATAACTTTATGATCACAACAGGGAGAAAACAACAGGTTTCCAGATTAAACTGAAAGAACTGATCAATCTCCATCAAATCAAAGAGGCGTCTTTGAAGAACGAACTGAGCGACACACAAAAACAGCTGAAGAATGCTGTAGAGATGTGTGCAGGTATGTATTTGATATTTTACCAAAACCAAAGAATACTAACAAACTATTCTTGAAATAAGAAACAATCAGCATCAGAATCAGAATTAGCTTTATTTGCCAAGTGTGCGCAAACACACGAGGAATTTGTTGTGGTAATAATTAATTAGAATAATAATTGTAGTGTTGTTTAATACATAATTGTAGTTCAAGCTAAATGACATTTAAAATGGTATTTCTCAATTAAACAATAAATGCAAATATTAAATTGCAAAAGTATAGTGTACGTTAGTATAGCAAAATAATTGGCTTCTTAAATAGTAAATAGTTTCTTTTCAGAGAGAAAACGAGAAATATTTTGTTGTTGATGTCAAAGAATGTACATTCAATCAAACTCTACAGTGCTTTGGTTTAAATTTATCATTTCATCATTCATTTTTGATATTGTGTTGGGTTCCATATTATTTTAGCATTACTGAGATACTATTATAGTTATTATTTTTATATTTTCCATTTTAAATTTAGTTGAGTAATTTAGTTAGTGATTTAAAATTGTGCATTTTATTAGTTTTTTTATGTCTATATAGTTTTTATTCATTTTTATATCGGTTTTAGTTATATTAGTACATCAAGCTAAACTAACTGTAATTGAGATTTTGCCTTGGCAACTAGATTAAGGGAAAGTCTTTTTGTGTAAATTTGTGTAGTTGTCCAGTTTTTACTGGTACACTGTTAAACACCTCACATTTCTTTCCAACAGAGTTGGATCTCAAACTAAGACAAACTCAGGAAAAAGAATCAATGAGGGAGACAGATACTCAAGAGAGACTGGAGAAACTCATTAAGGAAAAGGATGAGCTTATTGATCTCTCATTGCAGCGTGGGAAAATTATACTGGTGAGCAATGAATCAAATGTTCAGATTGCACTAGGGTAACTCCTCTTTTTCCCAGACATATCCTTGCCCTAATTTCTAAATTGGCTAAAATGCCCAGGTTTTGACTTTGCTTGCCTATTGACATGCTCTTTACAGTCCTCATACATTATATGTACGCATATTTGCATTGCTTTGACCATTCTGTGTAGATCCCACCTTCTCGCATGCCATGATTGGTCGATTGTGTACAATGCCTGGACGCTATTGGTCAAACTACTATTCAGTCATTACTTTCAGCAAGTATGAAAACAATAGCAAAATGCTGGACCTGAACACAAAAGGCATGACTCGTCTGGGAATAGAGGACATTTGGTCACTTTAGATTTCACATTCATTTTCATTTACATTACTGTTTATTTTCAGGTGGAGTTGTATTGATTTCACTGCAATGTTTTACAGGACAAGCAAGCTGAAATTCAGGAGCTGGAGCAAAAAAGGCAGGAAGCTGAGAACGGCAGACTAGACGCAGAAAGCAGGTATGAATCTCAAAACAGAAAAAAATACTTTTTTTTTGCATAAACACTGGGCTTTTTGTATTAATAATATATGCAATGTTTATTAAAGGCACCGTTTGCCCCAAAAGTGAAACTGTCATTATCATGTATGCAGCTTCAAGTCATTCCAGCCCTGTAATTTTTTTTTCCTTCCATGAAACATAAAATTTGATGTTAGGCAGAATGCTTATTTTTCCATTTGAGGAAAATACATAATGAATAACACTGTCAGGCTTAAGAAAGTACCATAAAAGTATGATAAAGGCAGTCTCCTTTAGGCATAAAGGTAGCAAGAAAATAATATGTGTTCAGAATGACATGAGGGTAAATTTGGGTGAACTGTTCCTTTGCTTTAAACCAATACAACAGACAAAAGATTCACATTAGATTCTCATGTTTTTTAATCAGGTTTGAAAAGGAAGCAGCAGCTGTGAACAGTGAATTAAGAGTGAAGGAACTACAGGACGCCTTAGGGAAGGCAGAGGACACCTGCAATGAGTTGAAAAAGGTCTGTTAAAAGAAAACCTGCATGTATATTGGACATTTTGGTCTCAATGGCATATCAATGTTTTTACATATCACATTTTAGGAGTTTGAGGCATTTAAAAAGCACAGCAGTGAACTGCTTGGAAAAGAGAAGGAGTTAAACTGCAAACTTCGCCACATGATCATCTGAGCCATCCATTCCATTCCACGTGTATCATCAAAATCAGCCATAATATAGCGAAAACCTTTCACTTTCTGATCTGACAGCGAAGCTGGCTCATCGCACATGGAGTGGTTGTATATAATGAACCAGAAGACAAGGATCAAATGAGATTTTTCTTAAGAGCACGTCTTCCATCAGTAGTGGGCAGTTTAAAGTATTTCTGTAGGGAAAGGTGAGTTTGATAGTTTGCAAATAGGTTGGATAAACTGTGACCTTTATAAAAAAAAATGAGCATTTTTATACTTCCACTGTGGTTTAGTGTCGACTGTCACAGGCTCTGTCATGATTATTAGAAAAACGCCTGATTATGATAAATTGAAAAATCTCTGATCATTGTGAGCCTTAAATTCAAGTCAAATATTGCTTTTAAAATAAGGGAATTTTTAAACTAGTTTAGGTTTTGAAATGTTTTTATTAGCTCTCTCCAACCAAGATGATTATATCATATAATGCTTCAGATAATTCAGGGTTTCTGCAGGTTTTATAAAAAGTAAAGAAAATTTAAGGAATAATTTAAATGGAACGCAATTCATCAGTATGGTCCCTGAATGTAAATGTCTTGTATTAGCAACACTTCAAAGTTTGAAAAAACAACTTCCAACCAATCTCCATTACTCTATATAGATTCTTAAATTGAGATACAAAGAAGCAAAAAGGACTTCTTATTTGTCTTGTTTTATAAGAAATGTATCAAAATGAAGTGAGTTTATGATTAAAATGAACAAATATCCGCCAGTGGGCTGAGAAAAATCAACATAATTCAAAGGGAAAAAAAGTTTTCATTCCACACTGACAGATGTTTGTTCATGTTTTAAGCATGAACTCACTTAATAACTTAAATTTTTCATAAAACAAGACTTTATATCTTCAATTTACGTTTCAGGATTTAAGTATATTTAGATATTTGTTTTGGAAAACAAAGCAACATGCAAAATGTATTGCATTATAATTTTAAGACTTTCTGCTCAGATTTAAGACCTTTTTAAAGACTTAATTTGTGGAAATACAAATTAAGACTTTTTAAGACCTGCAGAAACCTTGTAAATAATTAGAATGTTCAAATTTAAAGGAATAGTTCACCTAAAAAATAGAATTCTGTCATAATTTACTCACCCTTTTTTGTCCATACAATGAAAATTAATAGGCTCCAATGGTTTTTGGATTCCATCGTTCTTCAAAATATCTTCTTTTTGTGTTCTTCAGAAGATAGGAAAGGCATTTGCATTATTCCAAGCATTTAAAAAACCTGAAAAATGTTTAAAAATCAGATTAAATTGACACATCACCACTATTTGTATGACTAGTCAAAACTGAATCATCGTGACAGCTCTAAAGTCATCCGTATATGCAATAAATTGGACTGTTCTGTATGTAGCCTCGTTCCTGAGAAGATAAAACCATTTAACTGTGTTAGTAAAAGCTCTCAAGCCATATAGCACGTAGAAATGCAATGCTCACCTTCCAGTTCTAGTTTCACTTCCTTCCAGCACTTTAGCTCACGCATCTGTTCACCATGAATTCCTCCATGCACTGATACAATAGAATGAAACTGTGTTTCTGTCCAGGTAACAACAGCATGTCTTCTGCATTTACAAATCAACAAGCTTCGGCATAAAATGACAGTATTTTGCTAACGTTTTGCTCTTTGTAATTTTTAGTGTAGTAATGTTAGTGTCTTTCCTGAACTAATTTGTGGTCAAATAACAGGTAGTTAGTGTAATTGTATAGTGGTCATCTGGTCTGCATCTGTATATATGTTTTATAGAATAGAACATCTGTATGGATTTATAGATGTTCACACCTGATAGCATGTTAGTCTTGAGTTAACTAGTTAAAGATGTTTTCATTGCATTTTCTGATGAAATATTTTAGTCCTAAATCGAGGGTAGTCATGTAGCAGAGCCTTTTCTTTTCCAGAAACGATGGTCCTTCTAGGTTGTGAACCCGGGAACTAGCTCAGATCTTTAACCTTTAAGGTTAGGTATGTTAGTCCTTATATCATCTGTGTGAGTTTTTAATGACTGTGAGGTTGTGGTCAAAATGCTGGATTCCTTTGTGTTCTCGTAACTGCACGTTGCCGTAGTCTGTCACCATTTCATGCATCTCATCAAGTTGAGGCAAGTTTGCGTCCGTGCCACAACTGACCAGTGCACATGCCCTTTGATTGCAATTGACCTGGTCAGCGGTTCATCACACCATTGCCATGACAATCTTTTTCCTCGGAAGTGCTGCGAATATGGGAATTGCCTTATATGGGAATCACTAGAATGGTGTGAATGACTGTTTCTGTGACCTCTTTTGTTTTTTCTATGTTGTAATTCTTTCCAAATACACTGATGTAGAGAGGACTTGACTGTTAAGATCATTTATTTTAGATGATATGTAAAGCATTTCGAGTATAAATAAAAACAAAATGAAAAGTACAACTTTTTTTTGTAATTGTTTGTGGTCTTAACCATCTTAAACCGGCCTAAGCCGGTTTGAGAGTCTTGAGGCTGGTTTAGAGAAGTTTTGAGCACTTTTCTGGCTCGGTCAGACTGTGAAATTAGTGATCAGATCATCTGTGAGATTTTAAATTCAGTTTCAAATTCGGTTTTTTAAGCAGCAATGTCCAGGTCACATTTTACTCCAAAATCAAAAGAAAAGTCTCACTATTAAAATGATTCAGGTATGGTCTGATGCCAAAGCATTGCCAACACAGCAAAAGGATGGATTATGGTGTCATGGGGCCTTTTTAAGACCCTCTTTTGTCATATTGCTTTTTTAATGTCTAAACCACGAGATTTAAATATGAAAAAATAATGTCACAATAATGTATGACATATAATAAAAAATAACATAAAATCTGCAATAATATTTTAGAGTGATTTTTTTCTCATTCCAGAGTGATTTTGCCAGCCCTTTTGCTCACTCTGGATGAGTACAGTTCTTGGAGAGTGGGGAGGGTTGTACCAATGATTCGCTCAGCAGTCCGGACTACCCTCTGTAGTCTTCTGAGGTCAGATTTGGTAGCTGAGCTGAACCAGACAGTTATTGAAGTGCAGAGAACAGATTCAATGATGGTGGAGTAGAACTGTTTGTTGATTGTCCCACTTCAAGTCCTGGGAGATGGTGGTGCCCAGGAATCTGAATGACTCCACTGCAGTCACAGTGCTGTTCATGATGGTGAGTGGGGGGAGAGCAGGGGGGTTTCTCCTGAAGTCCACGATCATCTCCACAGTTTTGAGTGTGTTGAGCTCCAGGTTGTTAAGACTGCACCAGACAGCCAGCTCCTTAACCTCCTGTCTGTAGGCAGACTCGTCACCGTCCTGGATGAGGCCGATCAGTGTGGTGTCGTCTGCAAACTTCAGGAGCTTGACAGAGGGGTCTTTAGAGGTGCAGTCGTTGGTGTACAGGGAGAAGAGCAGTGGGGAGAGAACACAGCCCTGAGGAGCTCCAGTGCTGATCGTACGAGTGCTGGATGTGTATTTTCCCAGCCTCACTAGCTGCTGCCTGTCTGTCAGGAAGCTGTTGATCCACTGACAGACGGAGGTGGGCACGGAGAGCTGAGTTAGTTTGGGCAGGAGGAGGTTTGGAATGATAGTGTTAAAGGCCAAGCTGAAGTCCACAAACAGGATCCTCACATAAGTCCCTGGTCTGTCTATGTTGCAGAACATAATGCAGTCCCATGTTGACTGCATCGTCCACAGACCTGTTTGCTCTGTAGACAAACTGAAGAGGGTCCAGTAATGTCCTTCATGTGGGCCAGCACTAGTTTTTCAAAAGACTTCATGACCACAGACGTTAGAGCCACAGGCCTGTAGTCATTTAGTCCTGAAATTTTGGATTTCTTTGGGATGGGGATGATGGTGGAGCGTTTGAAGCATGAATTGACTTTGCACAGCTTCAGTGATCTGTTGAAGATCTGTGTGAAGATGGGAGCCAGCTGGTCAGCACAGGATTTCAGACACACTAGTGTAACACAATCTGGGCCTGGTGCTTTTTTCCTTTTCTGCTTCCGGAGAAAAACTTTTTTCCTTTTCTGCTTTAAAGTTTGGTGCCATAGAGGCTGAATAATTGGACAATCCCAGATACAATGAATAAAAGTACCTCTGTCATTTTGACATTTCCAACAAACATTATTATTTGTCAAACCCATTCTATTGAGTCTAAGAGGTGTCAAATAAAACCTGTGTATGATTTTATACTGTGTAAATTGTCCTCTAGCTTCCCTTACATATTTACCTGTATTTGACAAAATTCTTTTCCACTCTTCGTCCCCGATTACAATCCCTATGTCCTTTTCCCATATTGTCTTTAAATTAATGCAGTCATTGCTGAGCACATGGTTGGTTGTCCTGTAGAATACAGAGGCTTTTTGTTGTGGATGAGGCAGTGTTAGGAAGTCCAAGATATGGTTTCCGTCCGTGTGCTGGATTTTTGTGGAAACACAATTTCTAATTTGAAGATATTTCCAGAAATGATCTTTTCCCTTTAAATTATACTTCTGTACAAGATTATTATAAGACATAAATACACCCTGTTCAAACAAATCTGTCACAGTACACAAGCCATTCATATGCCATTTCTTCCAATATATGGGTGATTTCCCAATACAAATAGCAGAATTGTACCATAGGGAAGAATATGGTTGTTTACATTGTGATAATTTATACATCTTGTTAATCTTCGCCCATACCTCTCTTGAGTGCTTCATGATAGGATTTGTGGTTGTGTCTAAACACTGAGACAAATGCTCAATAGGGCTGTAGGGCCATGACAAGGTTTTCTCAATAGTAACCCAATCTAATTGAGTATTATTATTCCAATGCTTGGCCAGTTTGGCCATTTCAAAGGATATCTGATCCTGATAATCCAAATCCTCCCTTATCCCGAGGTGCACATAATTTGTTAAACTTTATCCTGGGCCTTTTCCCATTCCGTAGGAAACGTTTAACCATTATATAGTATTGATTAAAGATCAACTGTGGTATTGTAAGTGGTAGCATCATAAGCACGTAGTTAAGATGAGATGAGACCACCATTTTAATTATATTCACCTTCCCCCATAAAGTTAACTGAATTTTTCCCCATTTATCCAAGTTATTTCTTGTGTTTTGTAGAAGGGGTGCCAGGTTTAGAATAGGGATATCTTCTAACTCCCTGCTTATCTTGATATTTTATCCCTTTTGGGATCCATCTAAAACCAAATTTAGTTACCATGTTTGCGCTACATATTCCAGATATAGGCGTAGCTTCCGAATTTGTCCAGTTAATTTTATATCCAGACACTTTAGAATAGGATTGAACTGTCTCCATTAAGTGAGGTAAGGACTTATCTTTTACCAAGGCCAGAATGTCCTTGAATACACTACGTTTTTAAGGTATAAATTTGTGCAGCCATTTGGAGTGTAACTTGAATGTGCGAGGCTTCCGGTCTCAGCCGCACCTAGTTTTTTAGGTGTACCAAAACAGTCCATTATGTTGCTTGATATTGCAAATTGCTATTTGTTATCATATTATTTTAATATATGATCATAATCATAAACACACTGGTTTGTAGCACAAATTCTTAGTTATTTACTTATAGGCCTAGTAGCTAATAAATCGGAAGTCTTGCACATTCACAGTAAATAGCTTACTTCCATATTGAAAAATAAGCTGGATAATGGAGCTTGAATTGCAAACTGAAAGGTGATAATGCCGGACCACCTCTCAAAATGACAGCTGCCTGAACTTGCATCTCTGGAAAACTCCCACCACAAATGTTGGCTCCGCCCACAACCGAGGCCACGCCCCCAGCAGCTGCACTTTGGCCCAGACTCTCACCTGACCAATTGCTGGGTTGTTTCCTCACCTTTGATGCTTATTATTAAAGAAATGCTTCTTTAACAGTCATGTCAGTGTGTTGCTGTTCGTTCCCACCACAGCTGGGATTTCAGACAATGGAAAGAGCAGAGCAGTTACTGAGCACTGCTGCATGCCTTTACTTGATTTAGTCATTCTTCAGAGAAAAATGCATAAGTTGTGGCTGAGCTGCACCTTTAAGATTGCCTTAGTCCTTTAGGTTAAGAGGATTGTTTTTATTTGTTTTATTAGTAAATGTAAAAAAATATTTTTTCTGCTTTTTAGGTCAGGATATTTAACTGTTGTTTAATTTCATCTCATGTTTCTAACATTTTAAATACAAATACACACAAACATACAAATACACATCGTGTGCTGAGGTACTGTATATGTGCATCTCATTGCAGCTTGTCTATCAGCATAAATGTTTGCCTTTAGTTCTAAGAGGCAAATGCTACCCATATTATGTAGAAGGCTTTGAAAATAAACAAAAATATTAAAGAAAGAGGATTGTTAAAAAAGATTAGCATTGCTAAATGGTAAAAAATATTTGGTTGCTCTGACAGATCTTTTAACACTCAGTAGACTGACATTTATTCATTAGATGAACTAAAGTTTTTAAGTTGTCGGTTGCTAGTTGAGTTAACTTGACAAGTTGCCTTATTTTTTTGAGTTGGGTCAACTTTTTTTTTTTTTTTTTTTTTTTACAGTGTATGATCTTGGACTTTCCGTTACAGATTTTAGTTTCTTTGCAAATCTGAACACAGGTTTTCCTCTAAAATAAATAAATACATAAAAACAGTCAAAAATATTTGTCAAGGAAGATTTGTCAATTATAGATAATGACATAGCCAAAATGATATAATGACATAGACAAAAAAAAAAAAAATGCACATGATGATAATCAAATCAAATAATCTCAAATTCACTTGTGCACTAAACACAGATGATGAATAACAAAAGCACAAAATTGTACAACTTTGTATTACAATAGTTTACTCATTGTAATGTTGCTTCAGTTTCTGTTAAATGATGATGCATGCTTAAATTAATATGTAAAGTGTAGGCCAATTTAATTTAATTTGGCATGTTTTCATCAATTTACCCGGCTAATGTTTTGCTAAAGTTCTAGTTAAGTTATGAAAACTTTTTTTCTGAATGTTCTCTTAACATGCAAAACGTCCAGTCTTAAATTAAAAACAAACAAACAAACAAACATTTTCTTCTTAATTGTGTAAACATTAAGAGAAAACATTAAGGAAACATTATATTTTATAATTTTGCAAAAATCATCTTTTTTTTCTATCAAAAGACTAAAAAAAACAAAAAAACAAATAACACTGGCTAGATTAAAGAGGGGGCTTTTTCCTAGAGAACATCTGAGAAGAAAGAAACTTCTGCTTTCCATTTAATCTCGTTGCTGTTGAGATATTAAACAGATTTCATTTCAGATTTCTTATTCCTATACATTCACATGTTGTACTATAAACCATATTTATGGTTCACAATAGATGGTATTGAGAGGGTAAAATGTGCTGTTGCAGAAACAAAGAATTCCAGAGTGTCAGTCATAGCCTGCAGAGTCTGAAACTGAAATCCCTGTCACCCACAGCACAGCTGAAGCCTCAGTTTCTGGACATGCAAACACTTGTATCATACTTGCACTTGGGTCACAGGTCACATACGCTCACACCCTGGTCAGAAACCAACCGGGACTCGGGGGCGAAATGCCACCGAAAGTGATAAAAATGCCCCAGATAATATATAAACTGTGTGCAAACATTCCTCTTTTCTTTTTTATTGCCATACTGCTATTTTTCTGTTTGTGCTATTTTATAAAAGTACAGCTCTATCCGTAAAGTGGAAAAATTGTTTATTCTCATTATT
Organism: Spinibarbus caldwelli; assembly: GCA_039654775.1. Classification (NCBI taxonomy): domain Eukaryota; kingdom Metazoa; phylum Chordata; class Actinopteri; order Cypriniformes; family Cyprinidae; genus Spinibarbus; species Spinibarbus caldwelli. The sequence goes on from CM077232.1 coordinate 5,453,080, forward strand.
ATTCTTTTAATAATATATGTGACTATTCAGTGAACATCTCTTTATGTTTTGTTAGTCATCTATCAAATCAAAAGGCCATGCATTTTTTTTTTTAAATAAATACTTTTAATTTTATCCAGTAAAGACACATTAAATTGCTTAAAAGTGACAGTAAAAACATTTATAATGTTACAAATGATTCTATTTCAAATAAATGATGTTCTTTTGAACTCCTATTCATCAAAGAATCCTGAAGAAAATGCATTACAGTTTACACAAAAATATTATCTGGCACAGCTGTTCTCAAAATTGATTATGTAATGTTTCTTGAGCAGCAAATCAGCATATTAGAAGGATTTATGAAGGATCATGTGACACTGAAGACTGAAGTAATGACACTAAAAATTCAGCTTTGCAGCACAGGAATAAATTGCATTTTAAAATATATCCAAATAGAAAACATTTATTTAAAATTGCAATAACATATTTTATAATATTACTGTTTTTACTGTATTTTTAATCAAATAAATGCTGCCTTGCTGAGCAAAAGGGACTTCTTTAAAAACCTTATTGACCTCAAACTTATATACCAGATTTTTGTGGAAACACCTCAGTATTTCTTTCGGAGCGGCAGGGACGATCTTGCTTCAAATTGTGGTCGTATTTTAGGCCAGTGCAACACCCTGATGACCAGGATGGAGGGACGGGACAATGCTAAAGAAAAGACTAGAAGAGGTCAGGCCCTCTGATCACCATGACAACCACAGTAGCATCTTGTGGAATGTCTAAGAAAGACTAAAGACTTGTAAAACTAACTCCACCCATATTCCCCTTTGTTTGCCTCGTCTCATATATCTTGAGTCTGTCTTGTGGCATAAAAGCCCAAACCAGGAGTGGGAGATCAGCAGAATAGTTCTGTCAGTATCTGTACATCCACATATCTTTTCAAATTCACAATGACAGTTCGTGATGAACTATTCAGGTCCAAAAAGGCCAAAAAAAAAAAAAAAAACAGAACAAAGTCATAAAAGTAATCCATATTTAGACTTGTGCAATATATGTATTCTAAAGTTACTATAGCTATATATTATAGCTTTGTGTTTGCAGTTCAGCAGTTCACTTTCATGAAAAACAGTGATTTGGGTGACAGACTTTTCCTTTGTGGATCAATTACACCTTTTATGAACTGAATATACTATTTAGGCTTAAATTTAAGATTTATCTATTTGAATTGCATATAAAATTTCCATCCATTTGGATTACACAGTTTTAACATTAACTAATAATCTTATTGTAAAGCATATTTGTCAGTCAACTGAAACAGTTAAGATTTCTGCACTCAAAAAAATCACGGCGTAGTTTATTATTAACTATTTGCATCTAATTTTTTATTGAAATTATCATATTTTCAAATTGCATTCATTCAAATCACTTAGAATCAGCATACATCTGTTAACTGTGAAAACAATTACATATTCAGTTAAAAAAAAATGCTTAAAAGCAGTGAAATAAGCAATATTCAAAGAATATTAAATTGTTTAAGGTTGAAACAAATTGGATAATTTGATGATAAATATATAAACCTGCTTACTGCGTATTTAAAACATTCAGTTTTTGAGAAATCTTATCTGTTTCATTTATGTATGACTGACAAGTATGCATCACGTTAAGTTTATATTATGCTAAAACTGTGTATTCCAAATTTTATGTGCAATTCAAATAAATAAATCTTACATTTAGGCCTAAATATCTTTTGAGCGTGGATTTTTAAATTGGAAAAGGTACATAAGACACATCTATAGTGCTTACTGCAGTATGCTTTTAGATTCACTCTCTCTGCAGTCTTGAGGGGAGACATGTACTATTAAAGAGTTTGGTGGGTCCTCCTCCCCTTAAAAGTGGGAGGGAAATGGGCTGTGACAGTGGCAGAGACAGCCTGAGGACGCCGTCTACTTCTGTTGACTCCGGCAGAAGCACACTTCACTTCTGCTTCAAGTCTGCTTCACTCGCTCACACGTCACCTGAGGAACGCTGAGCTGCACACCTGCGCTGCTCGCTTGTGGCAAGAGGCTTTGCTGCCAAAGGTAAGTCACTTTTCAACATCTAATAAAAATATGAGCATTTCTTTTATTGCTGTCTTTGAGCTTTGCATTTTTAGTCAGGTAATAAAGTCTCCATGGAAGGTAATATACTACCATAATGTACAGTACATGCCAAGTAGGTTTGTATAAAAATAATATCAGTGTGAATTAGAGATTTCATATGCTCTTGGAAATTGGTAATGGTTTATTGATTCGTGTTTGAGAAGAAATTCACAAAGAAAATAAGAAAATGTGTTTTGCATATAGAAAATGAGATTAAATGATCTTTTTGTATTGCATGTGACATTTTTGTCATGTCATTTAAGCATGCTTCCTTTATAAATTTTTACATTTTGCAATGTATTAAACTAAAAGAAATAACAGTAAAATAATGCAACAAATACTTTCATGTTGTGTAAATACTTTTAAATAAATTTTCCATGTAATTTTTTCCACTTGCCAAATTTCTTATTGCCATTTTATATATAATCAATGGCCTTAAAATAAGCTTCATTCTCTTCATGCAAAATATAATGTTTAATTTTCGTCTTTTGATTTTGGAATGAAAAGTGATCTTGCAGAGAAAGAAAATGTGTTTTGCATTAAGAAAATGAGAAAAAAAAGAATGCTTTTTGCATTGCGTGTGACGTTATTTTCATGACATTTAAGCACTGGTGCAATTTTTAAAAATTGGTTTATAAATAAGAAAATCACACAATCAATGGCCTTAAAATAAGCTTAATTCTTTTCATGCAAAATCGTATTTTCCTCTTTTGATTTTGGGGTAAATTGTGATCTGGACATGTTCTTTTCAAGTTTCTAATAATATACTAATATATTATGATTTTTGCAGGAGTGGCAGTCATGGCTCACACGTTGAGCTGGTCTCTGTTGTGTTTTGGTTTGCTGAGCGTTTGGGCTCAAGATTTCTATGAGGAAAAAACCGGGCCAACAAGAGTTAAGACTAGAGGACAGACGGCAGCCATTCTGCAGAAACATGACGGTCAAGGTGAGGCATCTCTTTGTTAGTGTGGGGCAGTATGCATGCACTGTGTTAGTAGAGTAAATAAATTAATAGTTGGTCTATTGTGGTTATTTTTGATTTTTAAAACCTTCTTTACCCAACTTTCATGATCCAATCAGTTGCTAGTGGATAAAATCAAGTCCTGTCCTACATGTTTTCTCACTGAATACGTCACATTATGAAGCTAAAATGGTTTGCAAATTCATTTCATGTTGACTTTAAACCATAAATGTGGTTGTTCTTGACACCTAACGAGTATAATTGTTACTCTTCTTACTATGTATGAGCTATAAACTCATGGGTCACCATCAGTGCATCTCATGCTGTCTAAGAAACATAAAGCTAGTTTTATGTCTTAAAACATGCAATGTCATGTTAGGGCATACTAAACATACTAGCAGCATATTTAAAGGCTGTCTAGGAGGAGGATGTGTCTGGATGTAGTGATTTTGGAGCCCTGAGGCGTTCAGTTCTCCTAACGTGAACGTGATTTATTCATATCTGTATAAGACCCGGTAGGCCATGTCTTGTCACTGGTGACGTGAAGACTGATGAGCTGCTGTGCTGAAAGTAAGATCAGATGACAGATTGCATTGCTTCATGAGTCCAAAAAGGATCATTAGGAGACTTAGAGGAGACTTTTTTTTTTTTTTTTTTTTTTTTTACGACAACATTGACATTTTCTGAAACATTGTGAAATAATGTAACTTTTTCAAAAAAAGAAGAAAAAAAAAGAGTAGACAGACAAATAGCTAGATGGCAGGGCTGAGCACTATTCAGAAGTGAACTTGCCTTTTAAATTCCAAATTGAATGGAAGTTGTAAATAGGATGCAGAATTTGAATTTAATGAAGTATGGAAAATGGAACGACATGCATAGAAAGAAATGCATATTGCTGCTGTCAGTCAACGTTTTGGTTGGTATTAATTTTGCTTTAATTTAATGTTTTGCTGTCAGTATTTTTAATATCCATTTATGTGTTCTATTTTTTCAGTAAATTAACTTTTATTTTATAGATCAGTTCATTACAAACAATGATGTATTTTATTTATTTTACAGAATGTTATAATTTATCCAATTTACTCAATATATCTAATATGTATATTTATGTAATTTTATATATATATATATATATATATATATATATATATGTGTGTGTGTGTGTATGTAATTTACTCAAAATGTTGTAAATTTATCTAATGTACTTATTAAATATTTTATAAAATATAAATTTTTCTTAATATGCATTATGAATGTTATCTTACGCACAACACATTAGATATTTCCAGAAACACACAACACACATTATTTTATTATTGACTATTATATATATATATATATATATATATATATAATAAATTGACTTTCATTTTATAAAACACTTAATTTCCCACAATGGTCTAATTTACTCAATATATTATGAAATATTATATATCTATTTATCTCACTTACTCAATATATGTATCATATTTAACTTACTCAATATTTTACAAAACATTATATATTTATATATCAATTTTGATTATATTATACATAAATATTTTATTTTATTATTAATTTTTTTATCTGAAAACAAAGTGTTGGCCATTTGGTGTTGGTTTTGATAGCTGCGTTAATTAATGGCAATTTTAAACTTAGTACATAGAAATATGCTGAATCATATTCTACATATCAGGGAATAAATTAATAATTAGTCAAAATGAATCATGTATTTATTTATGTTTTGTCACAAAACATATGGTGGACTAATGAATTTGCTTTGTTGTTTGCCTGTATTGAATTTCTTTGAACTGCAACTCAGTAAATTCCTGTCCATCCATTCATAATAAAGAGTCAATTCTGAATTTGCCCTACTGTATAATAGTTGAGTCTTTTTGTAACACCGCTATTTCTCCTTTTTTTTTCTTTTGCTGTGGCATCAGCCATCTTGGATGAGGACTGCAGTCTAGAGTTGGGCTTTTTGCTGGACAGCTCTGAGACGGCCAAAGACAACCACCAGCAGGAGAAAAAGTTCACTATGGACATTATAGAAGGCCTCCAGAGCATCCGCTTGGACACAGGTCGCAAACTCAGCTGGAGAGCGGCCCTGCTTCAGTACAGCAGCCACGTCATTATCGAGCAGACCCTCAAACAGTGGAAAGGCTCGCAGAACTTCAAGAGTAGCATCGCTCCGATGGCCTACATCGGCCACGGCACTTACACCACCTACGCCATCACCAACATGACCAAGATATTTGTGGAAGAATCGAGCCCAGAAAGCATCAAGATTGCCCTGCTCCTCACAGATGGGACTTTTCATCCCAGAAACCCTGATATCTTCTCTGCTATGGCTGACGCAAAGAACCAGGGAGTGAAGGTCTTCACGATTGGCATCACCCGTAGCGCCAATGAACCTGCCAACACAGCAAACCTGAGACTGCTGGCCAGTACGCCAGCCACCAAATTCCTCTATAATCTACAGGACACGAACGTCATGGAAAAAGTCATAATTCAGATCGTAAGTATGGTTTCGCCAATCACTCATTCTGTCCTCATACTGTATGTATAGGCAGACCCACACAAAATTCTCCACAGATTTCCACAGAACTGCTCAAATTCTACTCATTCCAGCAACTTGAGTATTTGTGTGTTCATTATTTTGGCCTCAGCTACCAATGAGAGTATATTCAGCTTCATTTATTACTTTTTACCATGTTTAAATCCATTCCACTGAGTTCCACTGATTTTTTTTCCCCTAAAATGAGTGTAAGAAATGCAAAAAGTCTCCTGATTTTGTCTGGGCTTGTTCAAGTTATAAGCTACTAACACTTCTCCAGCAGAGAAGTAGCCAACTACATAGTAGAGCTCTTTTTACATGTTTGGGTATCTATATAGATTTCCAGATTTAAGTTCACAAGCTTTCATTTCAGTTCCAGGATTTGACTTGATTTATGCATATTTTAGTTTTATTGTCCATTAATAGATTACAAAATTATTGAATATCATACATTTTCCCACAGCCAGTCAATAATATAAGCTTGAAAATTATTGTTGAAGGTGTGTCCATTTAGAGGATCAGTTAGACTGATTCAAACGGTAGCTACCTGCTGAATCTTTGTGAACAAAAAATCTTTTTTTTTTGTTTTTTTTGCTCTGGATATTAGTATTGGTTGCGCTGTATGTTTTTGATTCATAAAATGGACCAGTTCAAAAGAGTCATCATGAATTCCAAACAAAGTTCCAGTTCAAGGATCCAATCCAATCCAAATTCACACTCATGACTCAGTTCTTCAAATTATAAAACTGACTAATTGTTATATTTCTTTTAGTTTTATCTTCTTTTACATTATTATTATTATTATTATTATTATTATTATTATATTCCATCACTGAACGTAATTGTAACTGGATGAAAGATCCAGTGGGTTCATTCAAATGAGCTCTCAGGCTGATTCAAACATCTGAATCTTTTTGAATGATTCGTTTAAAGAACTGAGTCGACTCATAAGAGTTATTTGTTCTGCTGGGTATTGGTTGCGCTGTTTGATTCGCTAAGAATCAAATTACCTATTCAAAAGAGTTGTTTTTATGCTGTTTATTAATCGCTGACAGAGTAAACAGTTAACGTTGGAATTTTCAAAAATGATATGGAGATCGTTCAAAATGAATATCAAAATTTATTGCACACAGTATTTGCACACAGAAGATAAAATAATTATGTGCTGCTTTTATAGTGTTTTGGGACCCCCGACACCTAACGATTAGCCTTTCTACACTTCATTTACTATAATTACAGTAAACACATCCTGTTGTGTTCTTTCTGACATGCATCTGGGTTTATATATTCCATAAATCGTTGTTGTCATTCCTGAAGTTATACTGATATGTTATTTAAAGCAGGTTTCATTTTTCTCATTTGTGCAGAAACACTTTGATATAATTCCAATGTATAGCAAGACTAGGCAAGTTAAATGATAGTGTTTCCTTTAATCACATTTGTTGCTCTGGGAGATTTGTATAATGTATGGCCTGATATTAACTGTTCATGCTGTTTACCCAAACCGCACAAATGAAAGGCTTGCCAAAGAGCAATTATAATATAGCAGCAAAAATTTGGACAGAATCTAATTTTCTTGTTGTTACATCTCTACACAGGCTCAGCTGGCAAACGATGGGGTAAGTAAATAATATTTCAAGTCTTTTATGGTAATATGCATTACTGCAGTGTTGAGGAATAGCTAACTATCCTCCCAAACTCTATACTATGTAGAGTTAGAAAGTCTGATTCATTCTAGTGAACCAGTTCTTTCGGATTAGCAAATGAAATGAACTGATTTGAAAAAACGATTCACTGATGTGAGTCTCTGCAGAATCAGTTCATTCAAAAAAAAATGTAATTCAAACGATTCTTCATTCATTTGAGTTTCTGTGCAAAATTTGTATTAAGTAGTTATATGTATTTGAATTCCATTTATAAATATATATAAAAGTATCTTTTTATATGGTGTTGTGGTGTTTTTATTTATTTAATCAAAAACTTAAAACACTTTTTCTGCCAGAAAGAATATTAAAACTCACTTTTCCATTTACACTCTTTCCTCTATATTTAGTGTCCTCTGTCCCCGAAGTGTGCTTGCGAGAAGGGCGAGAGAGGACCCAGTGGCCCGGCGGTAAGTATTTTCACTTCAAACTTCCTCCAACATGGGACGGTGTTTCCACACGAGCCCACAGGTGCATTTTTCTCCTTTTTTCTATTCCTAAGAGGTACGGATTCCTTTGAGGAATGTCAACAATGGGAAGAGACAGGCATGATTCTGACTTTTTGGATAACTGCTTTGTTTTGTAAAAGTCAGGATAATTATCGTCTTTGTCAGGACCCCTCAGCACCACCTTGGGGAAAACACAAAATAAGATTCCTCAAAAGAAGTCTCCTTCATGTTCAGACTGTTGAAAGTGAAGAGAATGTAATTGCATGTTTTGGCTGAAAACCTTAACTTTCAAACACCTACGGGTCCAAAATTAACATTTTGCCACACCTGCCAATGATGGGTTAATAGCCTTAGGAATATATATATATTTGTCCCTTTAAATGCAGTTATTAAGCATTTTTTCCTTGCATTTTTGAGACAAAAAAACGCATGCCATTGTCACTTGCAGAATTATATGCAGTTACTACTTTGAGTTGAGTTTGAAAAAATAGATGCACTGAACAAGTTCATACTGACTTGAGATGAAATTTTATGAAACCGATTACTCTTTTAACATGGTTTATAAAACTAACCCATAGTGTGTAGAAGGCCGGATCATGTTAGAGTCAGTTATTCATTGACAGACGCCTAACCATCATTATCCAGGTGCTTTCACCTCTCTGGGATTCCACACATTCTCATGACTATAAATTACAGGCCTCAATAATTTTTCTCATTAGTTTAACCTTCTCTGGCTTGCACTTTTAGCACTGACCAGGTGCCAAGTGATAATAAACTCAAAGTGTATAATAAACTCAAACTCCAGACTGTCCTTGTTCATTCATAGTGCTGTTTGATTCATTTTAAAGAATTGTTTCATTTGAACTGGTTCAAAAACAATCCAACTGACAACATTTTACATCCTATTTTTTAATCAAAACATTTAGCAAAAAAAAAAAAAAAAAACTGCCATAAATTCCTAATAGGTGGTTTTGTCAGATTTAGGTAACTTCTGGTGAATATTTATTTACAAATTCGACCCCAAACAGTAGGTAGTTCAGAAACAAACACCAATGTTAATGTTAACTAAAACTATATAAACTAAAATTAAAATGAAAGCTGAAAATATAAAAATAAAAGATAATTCAAATTATTAATACAATAATAGTATATACACTACCAGTCAAAAGTTTTTGAACAGTAGATTTTTAATGTTTTTTAAAGAAGTCTCTTCTGGTCACCAAACCGGCATTTATTTGATTCAAAGTAAAATCAGTAACATTTTGAAATATTTTTACTATTTAAAATAACAGTTTTCTATTTGAATATATTTTTAAATGTAATTTATTCCTGTGATCAAAGCTGAATTTTCAGCATCATTACTACAGTCTTCAGTGTCACATGATCCTTCAGAAATCATTTTTTAATTCGCTGATTTGCTTTTCAAGAAACATTATTATTATTATTATTATTATTATTATTATTATTATTATCAATATTTAAAACATTTGAGTATGTTTTTTTTTTTTTCAAGATTCTTTGATAAATAGAAAGATCCAAATATCAGCATGTATCTGAAATAAAAAGCTTTTGTAACATTATACACTATACCATTCAAAACCTTGAAGTCAGTATAATTTTTTGGGAAAGAAATGAAAGAAATTAATACTTTTATTTAGCAATGATGCTTTAAATTGATCAAAAGTGATGATAAAGACATTTATAATGTTACAAAAGATTTCTATTTCAGATAAATGCAGTTTTTCTGAACTTTCTATTCATCAAAGAAACCTGGCAAAATTCTACTCAGCTGTTTTCAACATAATAATATTAATAATAATAATAATAATAATAATAATAATAAATGTTTTTTGAGCAGCAAATCAGAATATTAGAATGATTTCTGAAGGATCATGTGACTGGAATAATGATGCTGAAAATTCAGCTTTGAAATCACATGAATAAATTACATTTTAAAATATACTCAAATAGAAAACAGTTATTATAGTAAAAACGTTTCAAAATTTTACTGTTTTTGTACTTTGGATCAAATAAATGCAGGCTTGGTGAGCAGAAGAGACTTCTTTAAAAAAACATAAAAAATCTTACTGTTCAAAAACTTTTGGCTGGTAGTGTAAATAATGCTAAAATAACAATAACATAAAATAAAACCTTGAGATCACTTGCCAAACTGTTGTTATGTGTCCTCTATGTAAATTAAAGGAATAGATGAAAATTCTGTCATCATTTTCTCTCCCTCATGTCATTCCGAACCTGTATGAGTTTCTTTCCTCTGTGGAACACGAAAGAACATATTTTGAAGACTTCTGGTAACCAAACATTTTCGGGTCCCATTGACTTCCATAGTATTTTTTGTCCATACAATGGAAGTCAATGAGACCTGAAATGCAGAAATGCATACAGATTTTCATTTTTGGGTGGACTATCCCTTTAAGTGCATGCACTGAATTTTTATTAGTTAATTCTATGGGTCTAATAAACCCATCAGACATATAAAGTCATTTTTTTTTCTATTAAGCAAACATTTTGGGTGGAGTTGACACTGCTGCTCACTTTCTCCTATTTCTCCCACAGGGAAAGAAGGGTCGCCCAGGTGAGGACGGAACCCCTGGGGCTAAAGGTCAAAAGGTCAGTATTTAGTTTTTTTTACTGCTGTCTATCTGTCATTCTCTCTGCCGTGTGCTTACTTCTGTGGTTATATTGTTGTGTTGATGGTTAGTTATGTTGTTGGTTATTTGTCACTTCATATTTCTACTTTAGGTTTCATAAGCACTTTCTCAGATTGAATAGTACAGGAATCAAGACTGACAGACTGTATTCTATAACCCTTTCTGATAAACACTTGTTTTGTGCTCTTGTTAGGGTGATCCTGGTCTGAGTGGACTTCCTGGTCGTGAGGGTACAGAGGTGAGGGACTGAAGCAGGGTCGCAAAATGACTGCTTAATCGTCAAATATTGTGCTACATGATTGAATGATTGAAAAAATATTTGGGTAAAATGAAACAAGTACGTACAAAAAAAAAAGAAAAAAGAAAAAAAGGTTTTCTAAACTTAAAATGTCATGTTAAAATAATCAAGAAAATAGTAATCAGATATTATACACAACTTCAAAGACTTTCAAAAGTTTTTCAGCCATTTTCAAAGAACTTTGTTTAAAAATGGTTAAATTATTGTGAAAAATATTTTTTATTTTATATATGTTTATTTACATATATACATATATATTTATTTTACATTTATATATATATTATATTATTACATACATAATCTAGTGTATATATACTGTATATACAGTGTGTGTGTGTATATGCATATAATACATATAAATATCTATTATTAACAATTAAAGTTCAATTATTTGCAAATGTACTAATTAATTATCAATTATCAATGATAAAAATATTAATATTTAAAAAAAATCACTATGTTGGTTGTGATGTCATTTCCTGTTTTATTGTTTTCTTGTGACAAAATTGTTTCCTGTTTTTTTTTTTATTATTACATCACACTGATTTTTATTTGGCATTTGAAATAAAAATTTTATTTGAAATAAAAAAAATAATTAAACCTGTGTTACTGTAACATTAAGTTTAACTTAATTATTAAGATTATTTCAAACTATTTAAAAACATGTCCAAGATTGTTTTACACCACCTAGATATTTTTGAGACTTAAAATAACATTAAAATTAATCTTAATTCACAAATTAAAATGTGTTGTCAAGTATGTATGTATTGTATGGATGAATTGCATTTTATTATTATTATTTTTAATAATTTGATAAATCCAGACAGTAGATTAGTGTCACATCATTGACCAATATGCAAGAATAAGCTTACAAAAAATTTAAAATAATAAATAAATAAATAATGTCTTCCTGTTTTGTTCCCAGGGGAAACCAGGCTACAAAGGAGAGAAGGTACTAAATCCCTGCACCTATTCATAACATATATATGTGGAAGCATAAAATCATATGAGACTGTGACTATGTGACAATAATCTTTTCTGACCGTCTACAGGGTGAAAGAGGAGAATGTGGTACTCCAGGAATCAAAGGAGACCGGGTGCGTAAACCTTCAGACGTTACAGTTTCTGCACACTCCTCCAATATGTTGTGAACACAATAATACAATATATGTTTCAAATGCTTAATTTGTTTATATTGTACTATCTGATAGGGTCCTGAAGGTCCAGTTGGTACTCAAGGGTCCAGAGGTCTGCAGGTGGGTCTGATACATTTATTTCGTATTTATTTTAAAATATAACATCTGTCTGTATATTTAAACATATACATACTGTTTGTATATCAAAAAAGTTTAATCACATTGTTTACCGTTTACAGTTGTTTTCTTTTAAAGCCATACCTGTTGTTTAAAGCCTTTAACTTTTAAAGTGTTGTAACAAAAATTGTTTTAAAAGTTGTAAATTATTTGTGAAATGTAGTAGCAATTTCTAAGTGTAAACTGTTTAAAAGTAAATCCTACACCAGATTCTTTTCAGTGTGTAGTTGATTGACAGGTGAATAGGTGGTCATTCGTTTTTGAATATGCAAATGTGGTTTGAGTGAGGCATTTACACCTGTATTTAGCATTGACCACTCGTATTTAGATCACCTGAGACAGATGTTTGTACCATTCATGTATTTCAAACTAAAAACTTACCTTTATTTCAAGCTGAATCTGAGAGCTTATTTTTGTGAAAGCATGTTTCCAACACAGGATTAAAAAATCTAAAAGGTAACTGTGACTTTTTATATCACAATTCAAACTTTTTTTCTAGTCACTCTGAGTTTATATCACAATTCAGACTTTTTTCTCACAATTTCTGAGGAAAAAACAGAACTGCGAGATGTAAACTCAGAATTGCGATATGTTAACTCAGAAATGTGAGATATAAATGTCAGAATTTAGAGTTTATATCTCACAATTCTGACTTTTTTTCTCAGAATTGTGTGAAAAAAAGTTAGAATTGTGAGATAAAAAGTCGCAGTTACTAATCACCTATTTTTTTTTATCCCATTGCGGAAATAGGCTTCAATATATTTCAAAGGAGGTAAATGTTGAAACACATGTTGAATTTCCCCCAGCATATGATTAAACATGCATTTCACTATACAGCATAATGCTTTGGTGTCTACAGCCCTAGAGACTCAAATGTTCATGCTAGACACTGTAACATACCCTTTCATGTTTCCCCTGCAGGGTTTACCAGGACCACAGGGTGACATCGGACCAGAAGGCCCACAGGGAAAGAAGGTCTGTGGCTTATAATCACAAACCATTATCCTGAAAATTTCAGCTCATCATGTTTAACACGCACACCTGGAAAAGTTTCACTGTCTCCAATGACTCCAGAAGCCATTGCTTATCCTGCATGCTATTGTGCATGAGAAAACCCACGCACCGGAGGCTTCTTTGTTTGCTACATGCATTAGATAAAATCCATTAGAATGTTTTGGCCAAAATGAATGAGAAATATTGCTGCATTCACATTTCTTCAGAAGGAATTATCATTTCTGACTAAATGACGCACTCTGAAGGTAACAGGAAGTGCAGAATAGAGACAGACTTCTGGATTTCACTCCATTATGTTTCTAGGCCTTGACAAGGACAGTATCATATATTTATGTTAATATTTTATGCATCCATTTACAATGCATTTGAGATTTTCGTACTTGATTTAGTCAGAATTTTAAAGGAATAGTTTGGTCACACTTTATTTTAAGGTCCAGTTCTCGCAATTAACAAACCATTAACTACGACTTTTGCTTCAATAAACTCCTAATTTGCAGTTTATTAATAGTTAGTAAAGTAGTTGTTAAGTTTAGGTATTGGGGGTAGGATTAGAGATGTAGAATATGGTCATGCAGAAAATAAGGACTAATAAACAGCCGATATGTTAATAATAGGCATGCTACCACCAATAGTTCATCCAAAAATTTATTTCTTTAATTATTTACTCCTCCTCATGTTGTTCTAAATCTATATGCTACTATTTTTTCAATGGAATACAAAATAAATAACAAATATTGAAAAGTTAATAAAAGTTTTGATTTGTTTAAATACATAAAACTATAGACGTTATTCATGTTAGATGCCATTTTGATTTTTATATGGATGAAAACGAGGCTGTGAGGGACAGACTTACAACCTTTACTTAATCTTTTTTGTCTACTGAAAGAATTTTCAGAAAGACGTTTCATCAGCTGAACAATTGGTATGTTAAAACAGCAGTACAATTCAATATACTTTTATTTCTCACAGCCTCGTTTTCATTTCTGTCAAAAATGACCATGACTAAGGTCTATTGCATGGCTTTAGAAAACTTGGCTTGATTCCTGTGTACTGCTTTTATGGTGCTTTTTACATTGACATTGAAAGAGATGCAATTCTTTGAAATTTCTTCTTTGTCATTGTTTCCAATGAAAAAAAAAAAAAACACAAGGATGAGTAAATAGGGAATTTGAATTGTTAGGTGAACTAATGCTTTATGTCTGACTTTTAGACCAAATCCTGTAAGTGTTTTCTTTCAAAAGAGACCATGGTTATGTCTGTGGTGCAAAGGGTTCACAAACTGCGACCAGTTTAGTATAAGCATGTCTTGCACTTGTGCTCAAAAAAGGGGCAAAGATGAATGAACGTGTTTTGACATGTTTTGGATTTCCTTTAATAGAAGTCCTTGTTTAATTTAACTGCAGGAAGCATTCAGAGGTTTAGACAGTTCTGCAGATGTCCTCACTAATTAGGGAACCTTCTTTATACATGCTCAGTTTCACAAAACTAGTGTCACAGACTGTCATGAAAGACAAATGGTTTTGTACATTCTGTTTAGAAGCAGATTCATCTAAATATAGATGATACTGCACTAATAAACAGTCATTATTATTTTAAATAATAATCCTTACTCCCTGAGGTTAACCAGTCAACCAGTGAGATGCTAAAAAGTGCTTGTCAGGTCACCAAATGGACTACGGGTGGTCTGAGATTATTGTCTTGGAAGCTAATAACAGTAGAAATGTGCATGATGGAAAAATGCTGTGCAAAGTATAAATTCATGCACAGACACGCAGGTGACGTGAACAAAGAGAATTTCCAGCCTGTGGAAAGGAAGCACAGTAAGGGGATATTGTAAATGTCATGAGCAGATTTGTGGCTGCTTGCATTGACTTACTTGTTTAGATTGGATTGTACTTTGTACCTTTTAAAAACAGTTCATCTCTGTATGGTCCTGGTTGAAAATGAACGGAATAGTTCACCCAAAAATGAAAATTAGCTGAAAATGTACTCACCCTCAGGCCATCCAAGATGTAGATGAGTTTATTTCTTCATTAGAACAGATTGGGTGAAATGTAGCATTATGTCACTCCTCTGCAGTGAATGGGTGCCGTCAGATTGAGAGTCCAAACAGCTGATAAAAACATCACAATAATCCACAAGTAATCCACACCACTCCAGTCCATCAATGAACGTCTTGTGAAGCAAAAAGCTGCATGTTTGTAAGAAACAATGCATCATTGAGATGATTTAACTACAAACTGTCACTTCTGGGCAAAATACAAGTCCATAATCCATAATAACACTTCTACAGATGGTGCAATGCTACTTTGACACCTTTAAATATGGACAGGCGTAAAGAATTTAATGGTTCTGGTTCCGACTCTAATTCCCCAATTGCATAGTTTTGAGGTGATATATATAGAATCAGTGTCATCATTTGCATGTACATCATATATGTTTCTGAAAAGAAATGTTTCATCTTAAACCCTACTGACAGCATCTGTGGCCTGCTGTCGATTTCCACAGAAAATAAATTCAACTCGTTGACAGTCATGTGCTTTCAGTGGAAGTGGATTTCTGTCAGCACCATTTTAAGTTATGTTTTTACAAGCTGAGGGACAAGTTGAAATTGTTTTCATTGATAATCAACAACGTGTCGCATATACTGTACATACAGATTAAGTTATATTGAACACAAAACATTCCTCTAATTTTTCTCTGAGATGACAACTTGAATTTAAAGGGATAGTTCACCCAAAAATAAAAATGTTGTCATCATTTACTGACTCAAACCTGTATGACTGACTTTCTTCTCTTCAACACAATAGAAGGTATTTTGAAGAGTGTTGGTAAACAGTTGCTGTTAGCCATTGACTTACATAGTATGCAAAAATATCATGGAATCAATGGCTACCAGCAACTGTTTATTACCAGCATACTTCAAATGAAAGAAACAAGTTTGGTACAACATGAGAGTGAATAAATTATAACAAAATTTTTATTTTTGGGTGAACTGTCTGTTAAAATAAACACAAACTGTACCTGAGATCTGATTTCACTTATTTTTCACCTTAATGAAATTTTGTATAAAAAACTCAGAAATGTCTTGAGATTCTATAGGAATCTACTGTATATGAGATTTCACATAATGAGATTTCATAAGAAATAATGAATGTGATGTTTAATGAGTTAGATGTATCTACTTTGTTGTTTTTGTTTGTAATTAATCACAGGGTGAGCGCGGCCCTGCTGGCCCACCAGGAATTCAGGGTGACAGTGGAATTGGACTTCCTGGACCAAAGGTCAGCTGCATTTACCTTTTTGACTGCAAATTCACTTAAATTCTCCAAAATCGCAGCAAACAATCAGACTTTAAAGCTGGGGGAAATGCCTAAGCTGATTTACTAGGTTTAGTTGAGTTTTGGTTATTTTTCAGCTAGGAGACCAGCAAAATCATTATAACAACAGCTTGGCTGGGATGTAAGACCAGCTTAGACCAGCAACCACCTTAGGCTGGTTTAAGATGTTTTTTTTTTCACTTTAATTTTCCATGGTCAATGAACTGTGAACCCTATTAAGCCTACTGTATCTTATTTGATACGTATATTTCTAAGGCTTCTTAGAAACCTTTGCACACAATCTACTACATGCTTTTTGTCGTCCAACTGATAGTTCATACTTTTTATTTACTTTATAGCAAGTAAAAGGCCTTTTTGTGTAATTGTAAAAACGTCCAACATCAGGTCGTGGTTCATGTGTCTTTTTGCTGTGAAATCTTTACTTATTTTATACAGTAAACATAAGAATAACGTCTATATTGTTAGTAATATTTCAAGATGAACACTTACCAGACTGAAACAAGTTTGCATGATTATCTATACACAATTTTTTTAAATCATGTTCAAATAATCAAATATGATCCATCAGGCTTTTATTTGGAACATTTATTTGTTCATCTCTCAGTCATCATTGTATTGCGTTACATTATATGTTTTAAACCTACAAAGCTTTGATCAAAAAACTAAGCATTTAAATATCATCTTACTAAGACATATTATTGGGAGATATAGAGTGGCGACTGATATTTATATGCATTTATTTAAGTAGTTAGTTATACTGTTATAAAAATCTCATTTACATTACAAACCATCAGAAATTCATCTTACTTTTTGTTCATATAAATATCAGCATCTGCACCAAATTGCATGTTTTTGCTCAGTTTAGGCCTCTGAATAAAAGGTGTTTTTTCCTCCTCAAGTATGAGCTCCATATTCTCCTATATCATATGAACCATAAAAGCCTGACAACAAAAAATATACAAACTTTTTTATATTTCTTTAAAATTTGTCTAAAGGTTTCATGTCAGGCCTACAGGGTTAATTTCTCAGTATTTTCATTGTGCACTTTAGTTGACATGGATGGTAATAGTTGTGGTAATTCTCAGATATGCTGTCATATTTTACACATATTTCTTACTTTCTCTCCTGAATGTTTATGTCTTTGATTCGTCTTCAGGGCGATATGGGATTTCAGGGGAGACCAGGTCCTCCAGGTCCGCATGGCATAGGCGAGCCAGGTCTGCCTGTAAGTACAGAAGCAGAAAGTCAGAAATATTCAGCTTCCACGACTGTTTACTAATCAGCACACATTGAATTTACATCCATAGATTTGATTGTTTGACATTTTTCCTCACATTTCTTCATCAAATCAGGGGCCTCAAGGGTCACAGGGGGTTCAAGGTGAGAAAGGACCACCAGGAGAGGGCTTTCCAGGTCCAAAGGTAAGGTTAGCCCCAAAATGCCATGTTCTCACTAATGTCTCTATGCTCTTTAATCTACCTGGAGATTTGTAGCAGCCAAAGGCAATCTGAGAAGATCTAAGCAAACAAATGCATTAAAGACTTGTAATTTTTATAATACATCATTAGAGGCTTAAAGTTCCCTCATTTCAAAACCCAAGGCTATTAATTATTGTATGTTGCAGATAAATTAGCTGAGCCATAACCAACTTGAGGGTACAAGACAGCATTTAATGGATCTGTTTTCTTTGACCTCTATAAAGACTCTTTGTAATCTAATGTTAGCAGTCTAACTAGGTCTACATCAAAGCCAGAACTGTGCATAAAATATAATCGTAAATTAAAAATACAGCAAAGAAACGTGATTCATGTCAAAGAGAACCTCAGTGCTTTGAAAGCCTTCACGCAGTAGCTAACTAAATTATATCTCTAAATTATGATGATATTCAGTATTCTTGATGATGCAAATCAAGTTTTGAATCAATTTGAAGTAATTTACAGGAATGAACTGAACTTAAATTTAATTATTAAAACATCTCCATGAAATCTCTAAAGCACAATTTTTTCTTGTGTTGACAAATTTCCCATTAAAACAGGAAGTTGGGGTGGGGCATATTGAAGGGTTCGTCCATTTCTTTAAATAGCCAATAGGCTTTAGTTAACCTCATAGCCATGAACCACAATTACTTGCTATTGCAAATCAGTGTCAGGTGGTATTGGGGAAGGAACATTTTTAAGATGTGTCATCAATGTTTTTTACCTATTTTTCCAGAAAAAAAAAGTATTGCTTTGGATTCATAAGTTCTCTAGATATATCAGATGCATTGTGGACATTATCATAACTCTTTATAATATTCCTTTTTCATTACAGGAATTATTGTGAAAATGATAACACATTTAATCAAGCCATCCTGCATTTGTCATTAGTTGCCATATACTTAAATGTTGACTTTTCCTACCAATGTTCTTTCATCAGTTTATTTTATGCTAACATTTACAAATTAAACGCATGTGACAATAAGAAATAATAAGGGGTGTTATCATTAACTGCAACTAAAACTGTTAAAAATAGTTTTCTCTATTTGAAATTAAGCCGAAATGAAACAATTTTAAGTTTAAGAAAAAACTTAATTTTTTTTCATTTAAAATTTCAACTTCAAAAACTTAAATTAAGATTATAATGAAAACTGTAAAATATAAAAAAATTAAAAGTTAATTTAAAATATTAAGATGAAGTACTAAAATTACTAAAACTAAATAAAAATTTAAAAATAAAACAAAATAAAATAAGAAAAAAACTAATAAAAACTACATAAAAATAAAAGCTAATTTAAAATATTAACAAAATAACTCTGGAATTCATTGCAGGTGAAGGTTTTTGTTTGAATTGTTAAGTAGTGTTTGAAATTAATTGGTGCAATACAACTCATATTAAAATAAAACCAAGATTAACAAATCCTGGATTAGCTGTAATTTAATCCTTATCAGTCCAACCGACCATCAGGCAAATTGAGCCACTTTGAATAAACAACAATTAGGGCTCATTGAGGGATTGCACTGTATTATTACCACTCAGAAAAACAGGTGTTTTCTAAATCCCACAGATGAAGAAACAAAACATGCAATGCAGTAAATGCATCCGAATGGCAGAGAAAGGGAGGCTAGCAATTCAGAGACACTGGGCTGATGACTCTTTTGTTTGACAGGGGGACCGGGGTCTGGAGGGGCCGAAAGGACCAAGAGGACAGCCGGGCACTGGAATCAAAGGCGATAAGGTGGGCTGTAAATATATCAGCCCATGAATGGGATTCACACAACCACACCATCTTCGACACACAAAAGGCTTAATGAAGTATGTAAAGTGGCCATAAATTCCCATTTAAATGCCGGGGACTGATTGGACTGTAATAAAGAGCGAGAAAGAACAGATGGGAGGGCGGTACAGCTCAGTTTACTGTGGGAAAAGATGAGTTCTGCTCACCTGCTAGTGCTGAATAAAACACCAGTCATTTCTCATAGATTATTATTCCCTTAAATTACATCTCTGCATATTTTAGAGATGTATTAATGCATCTGAAACAGACTCTTTTTTTTTGTGTCTTCAGGGTGAGCTTGGGCCTCCAGGTTTACCAGGACCGATTGGACTCCAAGGGGTTGGCATTCAGGGAGAAAAGGTGATATGATGTGTCCGTCCTTGACTGTCTTTGACTTATTTACATGGTCCAATTATTTAAGAAAATGTTAATGAATGGACATGCATTATTTTATAAAATATATGCTGTCCTCATCATTTAAACTGCACAATGCCATAACAAATAGACAGATCAATAGTCACACGATCCTTCAGAAATCATTCTAATATGCTGCTCAAGAAACATTTCTTATTATTATCAAAGTTTAAAACTGTAATACACTACCATTCAAATGTTTGGTTTAAGTAATATTAAAATTATAATAATAAAAGACTTAAATTGCATTAAATTGATTGAAAGTGACAGTAAAGACACAATATTACAAAATATTGCATTACATTAATATTTGATCATCAATAATGTTAATCGATAATAACTAAGCAGCAAATCAGCATATTAGAATGATTTCTGAAGGATCATGTGACACTGAAGACTGGAGTAATGATGCTGAAAATTCAGCTTTGATCACAGGCATAAATTACATTTAAAAATATATTCAAATAGAAAACATTTTTTTAAATGGTAATAATATTACGAAATATTGCTGTTTTTACTGTGTTTTTGGTCAAATAATTTAGCCTTTGTGACCATAAGAGATTTCTTTCAAAAACATAAAAAATCATAATTGTCATAAACATTTTATTTATAAATGAGAAAGACATTCCTATGTTTTCTTAAATGTAATAAACATAATAATTTAAATGCAATGCTATGTTTATTATTTTTTTTATCATTATTGTTAGTGATCTTATTTATTGGGTATTCTCAATATCAGGGTGTTGAGGGTCCGAGGGGGCCTCCAGGAGGAAGAGGACCTCCAGGAGAGGGTTTTCCTGGTCCCAAGGTTGGTACTGCTAAAGGCTAAAGATTATAATTAATGGCAAAAAAGCTGTAAAAGGAAACATAAAATTTGTTCTTGGCTTAATCTTTTGATTATTTTCCATTTTTCTAGGGAGTACAAGGTTTACCAGGAGAGATGGGAACCCCGGGAGAGAGAGGGCAGGGCGAACCTGGACCAAAGGTTTGTATTCTTAAACCCGGGGTGGTGTAGGCTTAAAATGTATGGGATATTTAGGATGGAAGCTAGTTTTAGACCATGATGAAGACTTTACAAGGTGGTACTAAGTACTGATATTATTTCTTCAGGGTGAACCTGGCGCATCTGGACTGGCTGGTGTACCTGGACTTCCTGGGGAGGACGGAGCTCCTGGACAAAAGGTAACTCAGCTTTCTGAAGTCTGAACTGATGTGAGGTCATCTAATGGGATTGAGATCGTGATTGAGTGTTTACTGATTAGATAAGTCTCTAGACAAATAGGCAAGTTAAGCAGATATTAAATGAATTGTGTTTCTCTTCATCAGGGTGAGCCTGGGGCAGCAGGTTTGAGGGGACCTGAGGGGGCTCCAGGAATTGGCACTCAAGGAGAAAAGGTACAATACTTCACTCGTTAATCTTTTTAATATTCAATATGTGTTGACATGTTTAGATTTTCTTTCTGTATGAGAATCTTGTGATTGTCATCTGGTGGATGTCAAAAAAGGCTCGTATCATCAGCTTCAGTATATGTTGACTGATATTCTGTGTTCTAATCTTAATAGGGAGATCAAGGCCAACGTGGCATTCGAGGGTTGCCAGGTCCTCTTGGCATAAGTGGCCCATCGGGACCAAAGGTGAGAATAGCTAAAGAAATGGAGTGCAACCTTGATTCTGGAAGTATTTGAACATTTTCTCCATTAACAAAAAGCTTTAAATAACAAGTTAAATAACTATGCGGTGAATTAAAGCAACCAAGTCAGAAAATTGCAGCATTATGAACTTTGATTGAAAGTAAATGAAAATCAGAAAAAGACACAAATACAAAAGCCTGAATGTCTTTTATAATTAACTACTCATGCCATGAAGCATTGCGAATGATTTAATAGAAACAGAAATGTTCTTACAGCAAAACTATCGATTTATAATAAACGAACATAAGTATAAAATACTATATATTTTACAATATGCAGTAAACACAACTTTTCAAAAGTTTGGGGTCAGTAAGATTTATTTTATTTTTATAAGAAATTAATATTTTTATTCAATCAAGAACACATTAAATTGATCACAAGTGACAGTAAGGACTTTATAATATTACGAAAGTTTTCTATTTTAAATAAATGCTGTTCTTTTGAACTTCAAAGACTTGCGTTTTAACTGCCATTTTGATCATATTTGATCATATTTTGACCATTTTACAAAAATCTTACTAACACTTTTGAACAGTAATGTATGTTTACGGCAAAATTTTTAAATGTTTGCAAATACAAAAGAGTATTTGCACAGAAGAAACAGAAATGTTCACACAACTCAACTTTTCAAAAGTTTGAGGTCAGTAAGATTTTTTTTTTAAGAAATTAATACTTTTATTCATCAAGGACACATTAAATTCATCAAAAGTGACAGTAAAGAATTTATAATATTA
This sequence comes from Spinibarbus caldwelli, assembly GCA_039654775.1. Lineage (NCBI taxonomy): Eukaryota > Metazoa > Chordata > Actinopteri > Cypriniformes > Cyprinidae > Spinibarbus > Spinibarbus caldwelli. The sequence goes on from CM077232.1 coordinate 5,475,580, forward strand.
CAAAAGATTTCTATTTTAAATAAATACTGTTCTTTTGAACTTCATCAAAGACTTCATCATGATTCATCAAAGAATCCTTAAAGTATCACAGTTTCCACAAAAATGGTTATTTTAAATTGTAACAGTATTTCACAATATTACTGTTTTAACTGTAATTTTGGTCATATTTGGATCATTTTACAAAAATCTTACTAACACTTTTGAACGGTAGTGTATTTTTACTGCAAAATATTTAAATGTTTGCAACTATGAAAGAGTACAGGGAGAAAAGGAATGAGGTTTCTGTTTCCAGAAACTTAATGTTGTGCTCTATGGGGAAGCATGAAAACAATAAAGAATAACTAAATACTAAAGAATAACTAAATATAATAAATATTTAAATTAAAATTAAAAGATGAAATGTGAGAAAATTTGATTTTTTTTTTTTTAGTTCCAAGCTTACAAAACCACTGATTGTTTAAAGTAGCAGTACAATAAATGCCTGTGGTTTCTCACATAGTTTTAGAAGTAATGCAGTTACATCACTGGAACATTATACTGTTGTTTTTCAGGGAGAGCCAGGTACGCCAGGAAGGCTGGGCATGCCGGGATTACCTGGACGAGCTCTTGCAGGATCAAAGGTAACAAAGCCAAGCTACTACAACTGTGCCACTCCCTACAGGCTGGCAGGCCGTCATTGTATTAATGGCCCACTGCCAACATTATGAATCAGAACGTTTCTATCTCACATTCATCATAGCCAACATAGCAATAAAACAGAGAAGTAACGGTATGACTTCATCTCCTTGTGTCTACAGGGTGATGTGGGTCCCGCTGGTCCTCCAGGACCGATTGGAGAGACTGGTTATGGTTTGCCTGGTCCAAAGGTGGGTGGGACTTTTTAACCTGTAAAACAATGAAGAAAATGAGTAAAAGGAATAAGAGAGTTTGATTGAGCAATATGTATATAACTGATCAAAAGTGTGGAATAATTCAGATTTTATAATGTTTTGTAATGATTGTGAAAAAAACATATATTGAAATAAGAGATTTTGACTATGCTAATCATAAAACAGCTCTATATAGCTTTTTTTTACTGGTCAAAGTGTAGAGTTTTTTTTAAATATGTTTTTGAAAGAAACGTATTTATAATGAGAGATTTTGATTATGCTAATCATAAAAAGCAAACTTTTTTTATGTAGACAATTGGCATATTTTTTATTTTTTGAAACAAGTCTCTTATACTCACCAAGGCTACATTTATTTGATCATAAAATTATTATTATTATTAATAATAATAATAATAATAATAATAATAATAATAATAATAGTGTGAAATATTAATATAATTTAAATAACTGATTTCTATTTGAATATATTTTAAAATGTAATTTATTCCTGTGAAGCAAAGCTGAATTTTCAGCATCAATACTCCAGTCTTCAGTGTCACATGATCCTTCAGAAATCATTCTAATTTGCTGAGCATGTGCTTTAAATTGTATTATAATATTTCACGATATTACTGTTTTTATTGTATTTTTGATCAAAAAATGCAGCCTTAGTGAGCAAAGAGTCCTTTCAAAAACATCTTAAAAAATCTTCATTATTCCAAACATTTGACCAGTATATATGAAGTGATATTCCTTCCTTATCACATTTAGGGTGATCGAGGTAACCCCGGACCACCTGGACCATTTGGGCCTAAAGGTGAAGGATTCCCTGGTCCAGTGGTAAGTGACTTTTTACATCCCCCTATTTGCATATAACATCACTACATGCCCATACATCACTTAAATTTTAGGTCATTTTTAGTATAGTTCCCTTAATCAGGGTTGTTGGTGGGTATTTGAGCATGTGTGTTCATTTTACACAGGGTCTGCCTGGTTTACCAGGACCACCAGGTGAGCCCGGCCCTGAAGGCATTGGCGTTTCTGGACCAAAGGTGAAGTTACCACTTCATGTGTTTATGATGATGTATGAGTGTCAATTGTGGCTTTCAGCTTCATTAAATATGGCTTGATTACCTAGACATTGTCTACACATTTATCTACAAAATGAACAGAATGGAAATAAAGAGCTTAAGTTAGTCATTGCTCTGAGTTTAATTAGTTACTATTTTTTAACCATCCTTTGAATGCTGATATTTTCAAACTGATTTCTGTAAATGTATTATTCATGACAGAATGTTTCCGAATCTTTAGAACAAAACATCACAGAATTGATTGATTGATATTACTTATTGACTTTGTTGTTGAATTCATTAAAAATGATGTGACTTTCTGGTGGATGATGTCATTAAGGAAGTGGCATTTTACAAATATAAAAAAATATAGCAAAATATATTTCAAATTTTCCAGTTTATAACTAGTTTGACGACAGTAGACATTGATATGTTTGCTTTGTCTAACTTACACAAGGAATTAGTGAAGTATTAAAATTCATCCTTAAGTGTGTTACTGTGATAAAAGAAAGCAAACTAATAACTGAGTGCCAGTTATTTCAGAAATACTGAGTTCAGTGTATTAAGTAATATATGAAGGGAACATGAAAATAGTTGGAAGAATTTTAAATGGTGCTTTTGGTAATACTTCACTTTGATTTCAGGGAGATGTTGGATTCAGGGGTTTGCCTGGTTTGCCAGGACCACCTGGTGAAGGATTGCAGGGACCACCGGTAAGATTGATATTTATGTCATCTGATATAACTCTCCCATGAATCTCTCTGACTACAGTAATGAAACTGTGATACTAAACGCCCCACATGTCCAGAACAAGAGCTTTGAACCGCATGCACAGGGAGTCTGTCTGTGTTGCTGTGGGGATTGAGGAAGACAAGTTGTCTGTTCCTCCCGTATTAATTCTGCTGTCTTGCTGTTTCAGGGCAACATGGGAAGACCAGGTCCTCCAGGACCTCAAGGACCCGCAGGGGAAGGCATTCAGGGACACAAAGTAGGTTAACTATCTACTACCTGCAATGTAGGGCTGGGTGACATAGCTAAAATTATATATTTTTCACATTTAGTCTGGATATTTCTGTATTTACGCTTAAAAAAGGCATTTTGTTTTCATAATGTCAACCAAACAATTGAAAATGTACTTCAGAAATAACCAGACACTGATAATAATAAGACACTGTTTTTAAAGGGATAGTTCACCCAAAAATGAATGTTCTGTAATTTATTCACCCTCATGTCATTCCAAACCTGTATGAAGAACACAAAATATATAAACAGTTTCGATTGCCTTTGACTTCCATTGTATTTTTGTCCATATAATGGAAGTCAATGGAACCTGAAACTTTTGAAACTTATTTTGAGTTCTGCAGAACAAAGAGAGTCATACAGGTTTGGAACGACATTAGGGTGAATAAATAATAACAGATTTTTTGAGGGGGTGGCCTACCCCTTTATTTAAATTAACAAAAGAAAAAAAATATCATGATGTCATTTCATATCAGCAGCAAAATCATGAATATTTAAAATACCGCCCAGCTCTACTGGAACGCAATAAATTGTGTCCAAGTCACGATGGCCTGGTCAGAAAATAAACTTGTTTGTTAAATCCATCAGGGTGATCAAGGGGCTCCTGGAGTGACAGGGCCGAGGGGCCCATCAGGAGAGGGACTTCCAGGCTCCAAGGTGAGACTTTCGTTTAGATCATTCTAGCAACATAAAGACTCGGCAGCAAACATGCAGCTTGTGAATAAGAGAAGCACTCTGTATCACATATTACATGTGCAGAGGGCATTTGCATAGATGTCTTAGAGGCACAATAGCAAGAAACGACCCAATCGATCTCGATTTCAAGAATAAAAATTAAATTAGTAGTAAAAACTTACGATATGAGACCTTTAATTCATCTGTAAATCTGTGTGTTCTGCAGGGTGATCGTGGTTTGCAGGGCGAGAGGGGCTTCAAAGGAATGAAAGGTGACATGGGTGACCCAGGGACTCCAGGACTAGCTGTGAGTTCATTTAGTCACTATAAACCATCATTGTGTAAGAGCAGACAAAGTTTTAAATGTGAATACTAAATCACATTGTACATCAGCTTTTTTTAATGAGTTTTAATCTCTCGCTTTAGGGAAGACAGGGAACCAAGGGCGAACAAGGGCTCACGGTAAGATCAAATACATTTGCATCTGTATTTTGAGTTAATTTTTGAAAAACTGTGCAACCAAATTGCAAATATTAGTAAATACTGTCATTTTTTTTTAATGATTTTTTTTTTTTTAGAGGGAAGGCATAATCAAGCAGATTAATGGGTTAATTTTAGGAAAACTATGGAATAATATGCATTGTAAATATAAGAAAATTCAGTCATTTTAATGATTTTTGAAGAGAAGAAAATCAAGCTGATTAAGGAGTTAATTTTAGGAAAACTATACATCCATATGCAGTGTAAATACTGGTAATTTCAGTCATTTTTCAATGATTCTTTCAGAGAGAAGACATTATCTAGCTAATTAAGGGGTTAATTTTAGGAAAACTATGCATCCATATGCAGTGTAAATACTGGTAAATTCAGTCATTGTTTAATTATTTTTCAGCAAGAAGACATAATCAGACTGATTAAGGAGTTAATTTTAGGAAAACTATGCAACAATATGCATTGTAAATATTAGTAAATCAAGTCATTTTTCAATGCTTTTTGGGAGAGAAGACAATTAAGATGATTAAGGAGTTAATTTTTGGAAAGTTATGCAATCATTTGCATTGTAAATATCTGTAAATACAGTAAATGTTTAATTATTTTTCAGAGAGAAGACAATCAAGCTGATTAATGTATTAATTTTAGGAAAACTATGCAATATGCACTGTAAATATTAGCAAATTCGGTCATTTTTTATTATGTTTCAGAGAGAGGACATAATCAAGCTTATTAAGGAGATTTGTGGTGAGTTTTACTCTTTAAAAATGACAAAATACATGATTTGATCATGAAATAACAGGTGTGTCATAATATGACTTCATATATTTCTAGGATGTGGTATTAAGTGCAAGGAAAGGCCCATGGAGCTGGTGTTTGTGATTGACAGCTCTGAAAGCGTGGGCCCGGAAAACTTTGAGATCATCAAGGACTTTGTCACAGCTTTAGTGGACCGCGTCACAGTGGGACGTAATGCCACAAGAATCGGTCTGGTTCTTTACAGCTTGGATGTCCATCTGGACTTTAACCTGGCCAGGTATATGACCAAACAGGATGTCAAGAAGGCGATCAGGAATATGCCTTACATGGGAGAGGGCACCTACACTGGCACTGCCATCCGCAAAGCCACACAAGAGGCCTTTTACAGTGCCAGGAACGGGGTCAGAAAAGTAGCCATCGTCATTACGGATGGACAGACAGATAAAAGGGAATCCGTTAAGCTGGATATGGCAGTACGTGAGGCTCAAGTGGCGAACATTGAGATGTATGCGCTGGGTATCGTGAACTCCTCTGACCCAACACAGGCTGAGTTTCTGAGGGAGCTCAACCTCATCGCTTCTGACCCTGACAGTGAACATATGTTCCTCATTGATGATTACAACACACTGCCAGGTGAGCATGAACAAAAACGAACCTATATACACACAGAAATGTTGTTGTCATTTTATTTATTTATTTATTTATTTTTTGCATAGAGGCCTGGACAATATAACAAAAAAATATGTACTTTATTATTATTATTATTAGTATAAATATACGATATAAAATGTATTTTCATTCAGTAGTTGTCATAAAACAAAAATTAACATTGAATGCTGTCAATAGGGTGAAAAACAGAATAAAATATTATATTTGATATAAATTTGTTTAATAAAATAATAAAATGTGTTAAATATTAAAGATATATTTCATACATATAGACACATTAAATATATTAACAATATTGAATATTGTCACTAGGCTGAAAAAAAATATGTAAAAATTATATTTTTATAATACAAAATAACATTTATTTGCGATAATATAATATAATAATATAATATAATATAATATAGTATAATATAATATAATATAATTAGGGCTGTCAAATCAATTAATCGCAATAAAAGTTTGTGTTTGCATAATATATGTGTGCGTACTGTGTATACTTATATGTATATATAAATATACACACGTGTATATATTTAAGAAATATTTACATGTGTGTATATACATATATATATACACACAGGTGCATCTCAATAAATTAGAATGTCGTGGAAAAATTCATTTATTTCAGTAATTCAACTCAAATTGTGACACTCGTGTATTAAATAAATTCAATGCACACAGACTGAAGTAGTTTAAGTCTTTGGTTCTTTTAATTGTGATGATTTTGGCTCACATTTAACAAAAACCCACCAATTCACTATCTCAACAAATTAGAATATGGTGACATGCCAATCAGCTAATCAACTCAAAACACCTGCAAAGGTTTCCTGAGCCTTCAAAATGGTCTCTCAGTTTGGTTCACTAGGCTACACAATCATGGGGAAGACTGCTGATCTGACTGTTGTCCAGAAGTCAATCACTGACTACGTTTACATGGACATCAGTAATCTAATTATTTACCTTATTCTGAATAAGACAATATTAAGATTAAGGTGTTTACATGAGTTGCTTTTAGAATAATCCTTTCATGTTCCCGTTTTACATGTTATAGTACATAGATCGATTAATGGCATACATCATTACGTCACCACACGACACCATCCAACGTCCCCTCCAGAATTTCACATATAAACACATAGTTCGTCTTCGTGATGATGCCATATACAGTTTTGGGTGTTTCATTTTTAATTTTATAAAAGCTTCAAGTGCAGTTAATTATTTGTACGTGCAAACAGACGACGGCAGTTTTGAAGCTCTTTTATTTGCCGTCAAACGGTTGATCACTGCCGTGTGTGTATCCTGTCGCAAAATGCGGCGAAAAGTCCTACACGACGGTAATAGTTTGATTAAGGTGTTTACATGTCTGTACTGCACTTCAATAATGCGACTAAAATAGGAATACTCCACATATCTTAATTCGATTTCTGTTTACTTTGATTATGACTTTAGCCGGATTAAGGTAATCAAAAATCTCTGTTTACATGGTTGACTCTTAATCAGAGTATTGTCTTAATTGTATTAAAATCGGAGTATTGATGTCCATGTAAACGTAGTCATTGACACCCTTCACAAGGAGGGTAAGCCACAAACATTCATTGCTAAAGAAGCTGGCTGTTCACAGAGTGCTGTATCCAAGCATGTTAACAGAAAGTTGAGTGGAAGGAAAAAGTGTGGAAGAAAAAGATGCACAACCAGCCGAGAGAACCGAAGCCTTATGAGGATTGTCAAGCAAAATCGATTCAAGAATTTGGGTGAACTTCACAAGGAATGGACTGAGGCTGGGGTCAAGGCATCAAGAGCCACCACACACAGACGTGTCAAGGAATTTGGCTACAGTTGTCGTATTCCTCTTGTTAAGCCACTCCTGAACCACAGACAACGTCAGAGGCGTCTTACCTGGGCTAAGGAGAAGAAGAACTGGACTGTTGCCCAGTGGTCCAAAGTCCTCTTTTCAGATGAGAGCAAATTTTGTATTTCATTTGGAAACCAAGGTCCTAGAGTCTGGAGGAAGGGTGGAGAAGCTCATAGCCCAAGTTGCTTGAAGTCCAGTGTTAAGTTTCCACAGTCTGTGATGATTTGGGGTGCAATGTCATCTGCTGGTGTTGGTCCATTGTGTTTTTTGAAAACCAAAGTCACTGCACCCGTTTACCAAGAAATTTTGGAGCACTTCATGCTTCCTTCTGCTGACCAGCTTTTTAAAGATGCTGATTTCATTTTCCAGCAGGATTTGGCACCTGCCCACACTGCCAAAAGCACCAAAAGTTGGTTAAATGACCATGGTGTTGGTGTGCTTGACTGGCCAGCAAACTCACCAGACCTGAACCCCATAGAGAATCTATGGGGTATTGTCAAGAGGAAAATGAGAAACAAGAGACCAAAAAATGCAGATGAGCTGAAGGCCACTGTCAAAGAAACCTGGGCTTCCATACCACCTCAGCAGTGCCACAAACTGATCACCTCCATGCCACGCCGAATTGAGGCAGTAATTAAAGCAAAAGGAGCCCCTACCAAGTATTGAGTACATATACAGTAAATGAACATACTTTCCAGAAGGCCAACAATTCACTAAAAATGTTTTGTTTTATTGGTCTTATGAAGTATTCTAATTTGTTGAGATAGTGAATTGGTGGGTTTTTGTTAAATGTGAGCCAAAATCATCACAATTAAAAGAACCAAAGACTTAAACTACTTCAGTCTGTGTGCATTGAATTTATTTAATACACGAGTTTCACAATTTGAGTTGAATTACTGAAATAAATGAACATTTCCACAACATTCTAATTTATTGAGATGCACCTGTATATATATATATATATATATATATATATATATATATATATATATATATATATATTCATATTTATACGATTCATATTATATATAAATATATATTACATATTTCTTAAATATACATTATGTAAACACAGACTTTTATTTTGTATGCAATTAATCACGATTAATTGATTTGACAGCCCTAATATAATATTGTTACGGAGACAGAGACGTGCGGATCCATGTGTGAGCTTTTATTAGACAGAGACGTGGTCATAACAGGCATGGTTCAAACAGTGGCAAACAGGTATAACACCGGCAAGACACAAGAGTATTCTGAGAGCATGCGTGGGTCGTCGATCGGCGAACAATATCCAAAAGCCTTGACAAGAGAGGAAATCCAAGTACACGAGCAATAGTCCAGGCAGGGGCAAACAGAGTCCAAACGGCAAGACGATAGGGCAATCCAAAAAATACAAAAGCAAGAGTCAAAACACGGGAAAACAGGCTAGGCAAGAACAAACTAGGAAAGGCTCAGTAAAGTAGCTATCAGCAATGACTGTGATAAATGCTAAACAATACTGCAGTTTGAACAGGACCTGAGTGGGTGTTAAATAGACAGCGTGATTGGTTACAGGTGAGTATGTGATTAGGGTGAAATGTATTGTGGGAACTGAAGTCCAGTGTGAGTGTAACTGTATGTGTAGTGTGAGAGTCAATGTAACTGAAGAGTGACCTCTGATGGAGAGTGAGCGGAAGGGCAGGCACAGGATTCGTAACAAATATAATATAATATAATATAATATAATATAATATTGAATTTTACCAGTTGGCTGAAAAATATAATAAAATTATATTAAATATAATATGTTTTTATAACAGCCATTGTCACCAATTGTTTTGAAAATGTTTTATGCAATAATTAAAATACAGCAAAAGTTATTTTAAAAAAGGGTATCTAGTTAAAATAATCAACTCTTTTTCTGTATTTTAACCATTTTTATGAGTATACACCAATATAACAAAACATAGTAATATATACATACATACATACAAATAAACAATTTAATAAATGAAAAATGCCACCCAGAGACTTTCATGAGTATGTTTGAGTTCTGAATCGGTTCATTGAAATGGACAATTTGAACAGATTCCCTAAATGAATCAATTTGACCAATTTTAACTATTTTTCAGACTGAACTTAAATCAGAGACCCTATTTTAAACATTTTTAAACAAGTCTTAACTCATACTTAGTTTAATAATACACTAAGACTTAATGGCCAAATAATTTTTTTTTTAAATTAAATATCACAGCAATAGTGTTGCTTAACTTTGTATCACCAGTAAAATCATAATGAATAATCCTCCTAACTGCAAAGATTAAAAGTTTAAAGTTCAAGCTATATAACTGCATCTTGCTCTGTGTTTGGTCTCATCATGCAGCTCTGGAGTCTAAACTGGTCAGCCAGTTCTGTGAGGATGAGAACGGGGCCCTTTACTTCAACCGGATTACCAACAGCTTGAACGGAAACAACGGATACGGCTACAGTAACGGCCGAGAGGACATTTCCTCATACGGGAATAATGTTTATGGGAACAGATTTCAGGAGATTTCACTGGACAGATCGCAGGGTCACACTAGAAGCAGGGGACACAGCATACCTCTCCCCATCAACCCCGGCCCACTCAAAGCACAGGTCAGCTAACACAGCTAACTTACTGTGAATTTCTTTTGCACGCTAGACTAATGCAGACTGACTTGAACCAGACCGCTGTCTGATTCTGTGCTTGTGTGCAGGTGGAGAATGACTATGAAGGTGAGGATCTAGACATTAAGAAACAAACTCAAAGTGGAGGCACTATTGCTGTCGTCAATAAGACTGTCCAACCTGTACAGCCAGGAACCTCTTCATCATCATCATCATCTTCATCCTCCTCCTCTTCATCATCATCAGTATCATTATCTTCATCAGTATCAACACATTCTACTTCAGTGAATGTGAATGCAAAGCCTCGTCCTGTAGTGATAAAAGGTATTTTTTTCATTCAGTTGTTGTTTTTATAACTGCCATTGGCACCAATTATTTTGAAAATGTTCAATGCAACAATTAAAATACTTTTTTTTTTAAATAAAATTATAACTTTTATTTGATAAAGAATAATATTTTAATAATAATAATATATTATATTAATTTTAATTAATATACTATAATATAATGTATATTTTTTATACAAAAGTTGTTACAAAACATAAATATTGACAGTATTGAACATAACCAATAGACAAAAATATATATTTTATAATATAAAATAATAAGTAATAAAATAGTTTTAAATACAATATATTAGAATATAACAATTTTTCTGCAAATGTTACTATAAAACATGTTGGCAATATTGAAAAATATTACAAATTATATTTTTATAATACAATATAATTTTTTTAATATAAAAGCTTATTTTGTGATATTACTTTCTCTTCTTCGGTCAGAATCGGCTCCTCTGGATCCTCTGTGTTTGCTCAGTCTGAGTCAGGGCTCCTGTAGAGACTACGTCATCCGCTGGTACTACGACAAACAGGCAAACGCTTGTGCTCAGTTCTGGTACGGAGGCTGTCAGGGCAACGATAACCGTTTCCAGACAGAAGAAGAATGCAAGAAGACGTGTGTCCTCACCCACACAGGTATTATTTACTCCTACGGACACGAATGAAGAGTTAATACAAGATAAGCTCTGTCAACAGCCGTGTTAGTAATTATTAGATTTATTACAATTATTTTTGTTACATTTAGCAAAAATAAGCTTAATATTGTTATTTAACTAAAACTAACACTAATAAAATCAAGTTTGGTAATTGAAATAAAGCTGGAATAATATAAAATATAAATCTTATATGACCTAAATTAAAATATAATAAAAATACATATATAAAAATATTTTATAATAAAAATGGTCAATTTTGCCTCGGCAACTAACTGACTATCCTTCAAAATGTGACAGGCTTTTCATTTTTCTGGCATCTTTTACTGACTTTTTCTGCTTTTGTTTTTATAGCAGGCTAAACGGGATGAAGATCTGCATCGGTCATTCTACACTGAACCCCAATAAATGAACTTGTGCTGGTGATGGTGTACCACAATGACAGATGCCTACAGCAGTCAACAGTTCTTATTATATCATCATGAAAATGTTCCCTAACTTTACGCTCAGGATCTGGAGAAAATGTTCATGCAAAGCCCCAAATAAGTCAAAAGATTTTTACAAGCAAGTACCTGCTAAAGTCAAACACATTATGAAGCTTCAAAGGCCATTTATTCATATGCAGAATACACATTTCTTATATTTCTCGGTATCCACTGAGAATCTGTGCACTGCTCTACATGTGACAGTTGTGACATGCAGAAATATTATTCACTGGGAATTGATTGTGTATATATATGTTTTGTTTTATTTAAAATTTATATACAATTTGTGACTTGAGTAAAGTCACAGGCAGATTGCAGAAATGTCATAAATTATGTCTTAGGGGTTTTAGGGGGATATTATAATTTTATAGGGAATAAAACAAATACACATTTTGTATATATATTCTTTTTGATGTGTCACAGTAGTTTTATAATGTTATTCAGACAAAACAGATTTGCATTCCTGAATTTTGTATTCAAAACAACGTTTTTCATTTTTAATGAACCAACCCTGTCCTAACTATTGTCTGAAATAAGCCGTTATTGAATTGTAGACATACATTTTTTGACTGTTTTATACAAATGATATTTTTGAACGTGTTCTTGAATAAAATGTTTGGTTAATAATGATGTCTCACGTTGTGCTTGTTATTGAATGAGAAAACATAAGGAATATACTGTCTATTCCCTTTTCTACATACACTTTTCTTATATAGCCTACACATGTATATAAATAATAGATAGACATAGATCTTATAACAATACTCCTGACAGCTATTATTATATAACGATATACAAATATATAATGAGTAATAAAGCAAGCATGATAAATCTACTTTTGGATCTTCGCGGTTTGTCCCTTCCGGCCCGCCGTACTCACTGCTGTTACCGTGGTAACGCGAAGACGCTCTGCGCTAAATCCTCTTACAGAGCGACTGAGTTTCAGTCGATATTATCGAAGAAAAACATATTCACTTTTATTTTTATTCGCTTATAACCCGCTGACAGTAAGCACTGGTCATGGCGTCGGTGTTAGACGCTCTCTGGGAGGACAGAGACGTGAGATTTGACATCAGTCCGCAGTAAGTCCTCAGGCTAATCTGCTAGCTCAGAAGCTAATGACATTCATTTATTAAATCTGATACATTAATAGTGAACTAGGAGGATATTTTGTGCTTTTTACACGTCGATAGATGTACATTATACGTGCTAGTGTTTCCATATGATGTGTTTGTTGTAATCACCGTCTATGAAGCATTATCTCGGATCAGTAAGGTTTATGGTTTATAAACTAATACCAGGAGTATTATTGTTAACGAAATGATAACAACACTATTAAAAATGTGTGCTAATTCAAATAAAGCTGAAACATATAAGTTTTAGATGAACAAACAAAAACAAAAGCTACAGCTCAAATTTAAATTAAAACTAAATATAAACGTAAAAGCTGATTCAAAATCTGAATAAAAACTATAATTGTATCTAAGTAATATTAAAATAACACTGCATATTACATATATCTAATTATAAAATATAAACAGAGCTGGATAGATTACAAATTGTAAATGACAAGAAGTAATGTATTAGCAATCTACATTATACATTTTAAGTAATATAATCAGACTAATTGACTACTCTCGTTTATCACATTGATTTAAATAATGATAATCTTGTACCATATTGATAAAAATACAAAGAATAAGAAAATATATTCGTTGCTATTAACAACATGAAGTGCATTAAACATTACATATTACATCAAGGTTTCCCAAACTGGGTTCATAAAGGAACTGCAGGGGGTTTATGAGTTTAATGAAAAGCTGATGATTAATTAAATCATAACAAATGTTAAATTAAAATAAATCATTTAAAAATCAGTCAAAATAAAACACTTACTAAAGAAATTAAATATTTTATTTGTTTACCTGCTTGTCATGTGTCCGTAACCAAAGTCAGAGAACTTTGAACATGCATATGTGATAATTAATTATTAAAATATTTATTTTAAAATCTCAGGGGTACTTCAGGTAATTAGGTGAAAGAGGATCAGATGACAAAAAAGTTTGGGAATTTGGGAATTCATGAATTTGTGCATTTTAATGTGTTAATGTTTGAACCACAAAAGCCTTCCAAAGACATTGAAAAACATGGGTAAATAACCTACAGAGTGATAATTAAAAAAAAAAAATTAAAATAAAATAGTGTGTTCATCAGTGGTTGATGTTGAAATGCTAAGAAAACACTTCTTAAACCTGAAATGATTTTTGTAAATCCAGCGGTCAAATGCTGTGTAGCCACCTGACTAATGACTGATCTCTGTGTGAACTGAGTCTATACAAGCAGTAGGCTATTTTAGAAAGGAAAATTTAAAAGATGAAAAAGAGGAATTAGGGAGAATAAATAAATTATGAATAATTTATTGATATTGTGTAAATAATATGTAATCATATAATCCATAAAAAATTAACTGTAGTCTGATTACAAGTATTTTAAAATGTAATTTAATTTTTGGAATCTGGTTATGTAATCCAGATTACATGTAATCACGTACTACCCAGCTCTGAATATAAATACATATAAAATAAACATAATACTTTCAAGGCATATTATTACCTTTTATGTGGGTCTGTTTTTTTTTTTTTTTTTTTTAAATAAACCATTTAACGTAGTGTTTTATTCTCTTCTCAGACCTAATTAAGTGATTTTATATTTAATTTAAGGCAGATGAAAACCAGACCAGGTGAAGCGCTCATCGACTGCCTGGATTCAATCGAGGACACAAAGGGAAATAATGGTGACAGAGGTGATTAAATGTGTTGTTTCAGCCTTGTTACCTTTAGTTACCTTTGTGCATGTATAATAAGTTGTCATAATTGTGACATCTTGTTTTGTCTTTATATAGGAAGACTCCTGGTGACCAATTTGAGGATAATTTGGCATTCACTGGCACTGCCAAGAGTCAACTTGTGTGAGCATTACATCTTTTATTGCACTGGACAGATGTAGCTGTCTCATAAAACATAATTTTGATTATTTTCTTGTTTTTAAGTAAAACAGAAATATTCTTAATTTGTGATGTATTCATTTGGCTGTTTAACATCGGTTGATGGTCACTGATGAATCATTATCTTGCCTTTTATTTAACTTTTTATTTATCTTCTATTTTTATTTATTAACAGCTGTGGGATACAACTGCATTATTAATATCACCACGAGGACAGCAAATTCAGTGAGTCATCTTGATGCATGTTTACCTCGTATTCTTTTAAATGGCTCATATGGATGATGTAAATTTCCCTCTTTTTTTTGTTTCCAGAAACTGAGAGGTCAGACTGAAGCGCTTTACATATTAACCAAATCTAATAACACTAGATTTGAGTTCATATTCACCAATGTGGTCCCAGGAAGTCCAAGACTGTTTACGTCTGTCATTGCTGTTCACAGGTACTTACATTATACATAATGACACGAAAAGACCACTTTAGTGACAATTCAAATAATCTAATTTTGTGCACTTTTTCTCAGACTTTGAGTTGGCATATTGACTAAATTAACAAACTATTATTTAAATCTACAGTATTTAAATCTGTAGATCAGTATATACAATATTCTGTGAATTGCATAATAATAAATTCCACATATTTTCTTTAAAAAAAAAAAAATTAATAAATTTAAAGAGGGACATAAAGAAATACCACATAATCTGACAAAACAGAAAGCCTCTGAGTTAAATCATTTGGTTGAATTTAGTATTAATGTACTTTTTGAGGACCTTTTAATAAAATAAATTACTCAGAGGAAATATTATTATAGGAAAGCCTATAAGAAATGTTGCATAAGATAAGAATAAAATATTATGCAGAATTTTTTGGAATGCCAATAAAATATATTTATTTACTTAATTTTATTCATTCAGCTGACACAAATAATAAAAATTATTAAACCATGCCTTTACATAAGGCATGTAAAGTATTAGTACAATAAGGTATATAAAAATTAATTATTTGTGTTTCTTTCAGAGCTTACGAGACTTCCAAAATGTATCGGGATCTGAAGCTAAGAGGAGCTCTTATTCAGAATAAACAGCTGAGGCTTCTGCCACAGGAGCAGGTTTATGACAAAATTAATGGAGTCTGGAACCTGTCTAGTGATCAGGTATTTTCAGTGGATTTATAGTATTATTATTGATTGTTTAATTGGAATTTAACTGAGAAAAGTCTGTTGTTGTGCCCTTAAAGGACGAAGCATGGCCTTGTGTTTCAGGGTAATCTTGGAACATTTTTCATTACTAATGTGAGGATAGTGTGGCATGCCAACATGAACGAGAGCTTCAACGTCAGCATTCCCTATCTGCAAATTGTGAGCGTTTGTTTTGCTTCAAAAGACAAAGAATGGGCTGTCAGTAATGAATTGTATTTATTAAAACTGTGCTTTCTTTTTTAAATCACTTTCTTTCAAGCGCTCAATAAGGATTAGAGACTCTAAATTTGGACTTGCTCTTGTGATTGAGAGCTCTCAACAGGTAAGTCTGGACCAATATCAAGATCACAGAAAAACATTTGTCATATTTGTCCTATTATGTGACCTATAATGACCCTAACATTTCATTTAAAGCATAATCTTTCTTAAAATTAGCAGCAAGGACACATAAAACTGATCAAAAGTGACAGTAAAGACATTCATAATGTTACAAAAGATTTTAATTTCACGTAAATGCTGTTCTTTAAAACATTCTATTCATCATGATGCTGAAAATTCAGGCTTTCATCACAGCAATAAATTACATTTTTTAATATATTTAAATAGTTGTTTTAAATTACAATAATATTTCTTAATATTACAGTTTTTACTGTATTATTTGATCAAATAAATGCAGCCTTGTTGAGCATAAGAGACTTCTTGACAAAAAGAACTTACTGACCCTAAACTTTTGAACAGTGGCAATAATTCCCTGGTGTGAATGTAGTGACATTTTGTGCTGTTTTCTCTCTTTTAGACAGGAGGATATGTGCTGGGATTCAAAATTGACCCAATGGACAAGTTACAAGATGCAGTGAAGGAAATCAACTCCTTACACAAAGTGTACTCGGCAAACCCCATTTTTGGTGTGGAATATGAGATGGAAGAAAAGGTAGCTAAGAAGATTTTTGATGTATAATGAAAAGTGCACTAATTTTGAAAACCATACATCAGTATTAAACATGCCTTGAGTGGCTCCACTTTTCTATGAAAAAGCTGGTAAATAACATGTAGAAATAAATAAGCTTTCTGTCTCAGCCGCAGCCTCTGGAGGAGCTGACCGTTGAGCAGCCGCCTGATGACGTGGAGATTGAGCCAGATGAGCACACAGACGCTTTTACCGTGAGTTCTACCTCATCTGCTATTCTCAGAGATAATGACGCTCTGCTTCCAACACTTAGTGCTCTGTGTGTGTGTCTCGCATGCTGAAAATAGCTGATCGCTTAAGCCACAACTCACAATGCCCCATGTTGCCTGGTATCAAAAATGTCACAGAGCTCTGAAGATTCTGACATCAGAAATGTTGTCTTATTTAAGACTTGCAGTAGATTTTATTACATGTACAATCACTGATGTGCTACTGTATTTCTTCTCTTTTTCACCTCAAGGCTTATTTTGCAGATGGAAATAAGGTAAATTCTATCTATCTATCTATCTATCTATCTATGTAGACAAACTTTCCATTTAAATTACATCTTTTTTTTTTCTCCTTAAGCAACATGATCGTGAGCCGGTGTTTTCCGAAGAGCTGGGTCTGGCTATTGAGAAATTAAAAGATGGATTCACACTACAGGGACTCTGGGAAGTCATGGGTTAAAATGTCATATGTACTATTAAAGCAATAAGCCCCAAGAAGCCGTGGTTTACAGTGAATTTATAACAGCTAAGGGGTGTTGTTAGGCACAACGCGAAGCAGAGTTTTGGCATATTTTGGCATTGCATTGTTTACATCCAATATAAAGAATTTTTCGTTAACAAAATGTCAAAATGTTATTTATTTTTAGAGTATTTTTTGATATTTGATAATGACATATGTTTACAAATCAAATGTGAACCAAGTGTAAGTTAGGAAAAAAATGCTGGAAAAAATAAAAAATTAAAAGTTACTTTTGTATAATATGAATGTACACATAGAAATCGAAACATTTATATATGTGTAAATATAAAATAAAATATAATATAAATAAATATAATAAATATAATATAAATATAAAATAATAATTGTATATTAGAAACTGTGAGATTGTTTTATGCAGAGAACTTTACATGCTAATATTGCTGTTGTCTTGTAATAAATGTATGAGAGAACGTGTTGTAGGAAATTGTTGTTTAACCTTGATTTTCGATACCTGTTTAAGTGGTTTTCCTAGTAGTGGGTTGATCAAACAAACACATGCAGTTTGTTGGCTCAGGTTTGACAAGACTGTTTAAAAATGTGCCAGAGGAGCTCAACTACTTCACAAATGACCAGAAGAGCTGATTAACTGCTCTGTCTGACAGTAGCTGTTGTTTGCTGACCTTTTAGGCAACAGAAGGTTAAAAAGTAAAAAAAAAAGACACCCTCATGTTGTTCCAAACTTGTGTGCTGTTATGTTTTCTGTGGAACAAAAATGTAGAAAAATGTACACAAGCTTATTTCCTATTTACAATTACCTTAGGCTGTAAACCTCCAAAAAGAAAAGAAAAAAACAAACAAACATACATTTTATAACTAGCTCATGAAAGAGCATAAATAATGACACCATTTTCATTTTTGGCTGAACTTTTCCTTTAAATAGAAACCACAACATGAATGAGTCACAGACCTATAAACTTACTAATCGTACAAATGACACCATGTGCAAAACTGAGGTAATGACACACACCTTTACAATTATTTAAAACTCTTAGGCACCTGTTGAATTCCTATTGACACGTCACTCTTTCCATCCTTTAGTCATACAGCACCAAACACACATTCATTTACAAAACCCCCCGACCTCTGAGTGTGTCCAAGATTCACAGTTGTCTTTTTCAGTCTTTGACAGCTGCTTGATGTGACACTGGGCTCCCGTTTGGTCAGCCTGAATTCTTTCTGACTGTATGAGGGGTCTATATTTAGAGGGGCGGACTTAAATTGCAGGGGGTTTGTGTTGGAGCCCTGTGTTATTTCAGCCTCATACAACTGAGACGGCAAGACAAGAGGAAGTACAGCATCCTCTTCGAGACCTGCAAAATTTGAGATGGAACCCATGAATATCAAGGAGGACCTGAGGCTCTTTCAGAGCACCCTGCTGCAGGACGGCTTGAAGGAACTTCTGAAGGAAAACAAGTTTGTGGATTGTATTCTGAAGGTTGGAGATCGGAGTCTTCCATGCCACAGACTCATCATGGCTGCATGCAGCCCATATTTCCGAGAGCTGTACTTTACCGAAGACGGTGTTGAGAAGAAAGACACCAGCAACGAAGTAGTGCTGGAGAACGTAGATCCCACCATTATGGACATGATTGTGAATTATCTCTATTCGGCAGACATAGAAATCACAGATGATAATGTGCAAGACGTCTTCGCAATCGCCAACAGATTCCAAATCCCATCCGTGTTCACCGTTTGCGTCAACTATCTACAAAACAAGCTATCGTTGGGTAACTGCTTGGCCATCTTCAGAATGGGACTGGTTTTGAACTGCCCTAGACTCGCTATCGCTGCTAGGGACTTCATAGCGGAGCGTTTTGAGACTTTATCCAATGATGAGGACTTTCTTGAGTTCAACGCTCCAGAGTTGTTCGCTATCATCGGGTGCGATGCTCTGAACGTGGAAAAAGAAGAGGTCGTGTTTGAGCTCTTGATGAAATGGGTCCGGAAGAACAAGGAGAACCGGGCGAAAGCTTTGGGAGATGCTTTTGAACACATCCGCTTCAGATTACTACCTGAGAAATACTTCAAGGAGAAGGTGGAAAAGGACGATATCATCAAGGCCGACCCTGAGCTCGCCAAGAAGCTGAAGGTCATCAAAGAGGCTTTTGCTGGAAAACTTCCGCAATGTAAGGAGGGCGAGAAAGGCGAAGGAGAAGAGGGGTTGCCTGGATTTCTGAATAACAACAAACGGCTGGGGATGTTCAACAGGGATCTCATCCTGATGATAAACGACACGGCGGCTGTGGCCTACGATGCTGACGAAAACGAATGCTTCCTCGCAGCCATTGCAGAGCAGATACCTCGAAATCATGTTAGCATCACGTCGAAGAAGAACCTGCTCTATGTTTTGGGAGGACTGTTTGTTGATGAAGAAGACAAGGATTCACCACTGCAGTGTTATTTCTACCAGGTTAGGCTAAGTCACTTATTTATAGAACAAGTATTATAACTATAACTACATTTTTATAGCTGTGGTGTGGTCTTACCTATTCTCATAGAATAAGTATAACGACATAGAGAAACGATTTCGATGGAATCACTTTAAGTACGGTTTTTTCCCTCCAGCTGAAGAGCGACAAATTCATCGACAAGCGATCAGAATTCACCCGCCTTTTAAAAACGCCCGCGCATTTAAAGCGGCAGACGACATAACAGCAAGTCGCGCTTATATTAAACACAACGTTATCATACGAGGTTGTAGATGCTATTTATAATGATCGTTTTTGTTTTGTGTGTGTCAACAGACCGTAATTTATTTAAAATGGAAATTCTCTCATCATTTACTTACCTTCAGGTTGTTCCAAACCTGTTAGGCTATACATTTCTTTTGGTAACATTTCTATTGCAGGACAAGCCATAACCCGGGATTTTGCACATAAATTATAAGGACTTTGGTAATTTTTTGGAGCTTGACAGCCGCAGTCCCATTCATTTACACTGCCTCGAAAAGAGTAACATTCTGTCCCTGAACTTCTTACTAGAGCTTTTCACATTGCACTTAACCATGTTATGTCGTACTTTTAAACCTTGGTTTTGAAATCCTACTCTTGTGGTTTTAAACACAAATCGCGTTTTCAGACAACCAATCAGAAAATTAATAGCACTTGCCTCATTAAATATTCATGCCGCCTTATTAAATTTAAATAGTAATCAGAGTAAATGCAAACAGGAATGTTATTTATCCAATAAATGCAAACAAAATTTTTAGCACAGAATTTACAAATGTACAAATCAAAATATTGAAACAGAATTACATTACTTTTATATGATTTATGAGATACATATTTGTATTTTATAAAATTGTGTGTGTATGTATATATATATATATATATATACATACAGGTGCATCTCAATAAATTAGAAAGTCGTGGAAAAGTTCATTTATTTCAGTAATCCAACTCAAATTGTGAAACTCGTGTATTAAATAAATTCAGTGCACACAGACTGAAGTAGTTTAAGTCTGTGGTTCTTTTAATTGTGATGATTTTGGCTCACATTTAACAAAAACCCACCAATTCACTATCTCAAAAAATTAGAATATGGTGACGTGCCAATCAGCTAATCAACTCAAAACACCTGCAAAGGTTTCCTGAGCCTTCAAAATGGTCTCTCAGTTTGGTTCACTAGGCTACACAATCATGGGGAAGACTGCTGATCTGACAGTTGTCCAGAAGACAATCATTGACACCCTTTACAAGGAGGGTAAGCCACAAACATTCATTGCTAAAGAAGCTGGCTGTTCACAGAGTGCTGTATCCAAGCATGTTAACAGAAAGTTGAGTGGAAGGAAAAAGTGTGGAAGAAAAAGTTGCACAACCAACTGAGAGAACCTCAGCCTTATGAGGATTGTCAAGCAAAATCCATTCAAGAATTTGGGTGAACTTCACAAGGAATGGACTGAGGCTGGGGTCAAGGCATCAAGAGCCACCACACACAGACGTGTCAAGGAATTTGGCTACAGTTGTCGTATTCCTCTTGTTAAGCCACTCCTGAACCACAGACAACGTCAGAGGCGTCTTACCTGGGCTAAGGAGAAGAAGAACTGGACTGTTGCCCAGTGGTCCAAAGTCCTCTTTTCAGATGAGAGCAAGTTTTGTATTTCATTTGGAAACCAAGGTCCTAGAGTCTGGAGGAAGAGTGTAGAAGCTCATAGCCCAAGTTACTTGAAGTCCAGTGTTAAGTTTCCACAGTCTTTGATGATTTGGGGTGCAATGTCATCTGCTGGTGTTGGTCCAATGTGTTTTTTGAAAACCAAAGTCACCCATTTACCAAGAAATTTTGGAGCACTTTATGCTTCCTTCTGCTGACCAGCTTTTTAAAGATGCTGATTTCATTTTCCAGCAGGATTTGGCACCTGCCCACACTGCCAAAAGCGCCAAAAGTTGGTTAAATGACCATGGTGTTGGTGTGCTTGACTGGCCAGCAACCTCACCAGACCTGAACCCCATAGAGAATCTATGGGCTATTGTCAAGAGGAAAATGAGAAACAAGAGACCAAAAAATGCAGATGAGCTGAAGGCCACTGTCAAAGAAACCTGGGCTTCCATACCACCTCAGAAGTGCCACAAACTGATCACCTCCATGCCACGCTGAATTGAGGCAGTAATTAAAGCAAAAGGAGCCCCTACCAAGTATTGAGTACATATACAGTAAATTAACATACTTTCCAGAAGGCCAACAATTCACTAAAAATGTTTTTTTTTATTTATTTTTTTTTTATTGGTCTTATGAAGTATTCTAATTTGTTGAGATAGTGAATTGTTGGGTTTTTGTTAATGTGAGCCAAAATCATCACAATTAAAAGAACCAAAGACTTAAACTACTTCAGTCTGTGTGCATTGAATTTATTTAATACACGAGTTTCACAATTTGAGTTGAGTTACTGAAATAAATGAACTTTTCCACGACATTCTAATTTATTGAGATGCACCTGTATATATATATATATATATATATATATATATATATATATATATATATATATATACAGTGGGTACGGAAAGTATTCAGACCCCCTTAAATTTTTCACTCTTTGTTATATTGCAGCCATTTGCTAAAATCATTTAAGTTCATTTTTTTTCCTCATTAATGTACACACAGCATCCCATATTGACAGAAAAACAAAGAATTGTTGACATTTTTGCAGATTTATTAAGTATTCTAAGTATTCAGACCCTTTGCTCAGTATATTGTAGAAGCACCCTTTTGATCTAATACAGCCATGAGTCTTTTTGGGAAAGATGCAACAAGTATTTCACACCTGGATTTGGGGATCCGCTGCCATTCCTCCTTGCAGATCCTCTCCAGTTCTGTCAGGTTGGATGGTAAACGTTGGTGGACAGCCATTTTTAGGTCTCTCCAGAGATGCTCAATTGGGTTTAAGTCAGGGCTCTGGCTGGGCCATTCAAGAACAGTCACGGAGTTGTTGTGAAGCCACTCCTTCGTTATTTTAGCTGTGTGCTTAGGGTCATTGTCTTGTTGGAAGGTAAACCTTCGGCCCAGTCTGAGGTCCTGAGCACTCTGGAGAAGGTTTTCGTCCAGGATATCCCTGTACTTGGCCGCATTCATCTTTCCCTCGATTGCAACCAGTCGTCCTGTCCCTGCAGCTGAAAAACACCCCCACAGCATGATGCTGCCACCACCATGCTTCACTGTTGGGACTGTATTGGACAGGTGATGAGCAGTGCCTGGTTTTCTCCACACATACCGCTTAGAATTAAGGCCAAAAAGTTCTATCTTGGTCTCATCAGACCAGAGAATCTTATTTCTCACCATCTTGGAGTCCTTCAGGTGTTTTTTAGCAAACTCCATGCGGGCTTTCAAAGTCAAAAGTCAAAGTCAAAGTCAGCTTTATTGTCAATTCCACCACATGTACAGCACATACATACAGAGAATTGAAATTGCGTAACTCTCAGACCCTTGGTGCATACAGTTAACACTAAACACTAACAGTAATGTAAAAAAAACAGATAGTTACAGTTTAAATATATATAAATACAAACTATACAGATATGCAATAAGGACATTGTAAAAAAGAGATAGTTAAAGTGGCGTAAGGCACATGGCAGATAGTGCAACCATTAAATAAACAAAACTGTGCAGATATAATGGGTGTAGTGCAAAAAAACTGTGCAGGTATAATGGGTGTAGTGCAAAAAAAACTGTGCAGATGTAATGAGTGTAGTGCAAAAGAGCTTATCAGTGTTAAAGTGATGAAGAGCTAAAGAGCTCAGAGAACAGTCTTAATTAAACTGACCTAGGAGGTAGTTTGCAGTCAATGCTGGATGGGGTAGTGATCAGTCCAATGCTGCACAAAGTGACTAGTGCGGGTCACAGTTTGTAAGTGGGAAAGGGAGGGGGGGGTTGGAGGGTCAGAGTTCAGTGGTGCGTGGGGCAAAAGAGGGGAGGGGGGGCAAGGTCGGGAGGGAGTTCAGCTTCCTGACAGCCTGATGGATGAAGCTGTCCTTCAGTCTGCTGGTCCTGGCCTGGAGACTCCGCAGTCTCCTCCCTGATGGCAGCAGACTGAAGAAGCTGTGTGTCGGGTGGGTGGGATCACCTGCAATGCAGAGGGCTTTGCGGGTGAGACGGGTGTTGTAGATGTCCTGGAGGGAGGGGAGAGAGACACCAACGATCCTCTCAGCTGCTTTCACTATGCGTTGAAGTGACTTGCGGCAGGACGCGTTGCAAGCGCCATACCACACAGTGATGCAGCTAGTAAGGATGCTCTCGATGGTGCCTCTGTAGAAGGTGTACATGATGGGGGCCGGGGCTCTGGCTCTCCTCAGTTTGCGGAGGAAGTAGAGACGCTGTTGTGCTTTCTTGGCCAGTGCTACAGTGTTGTTGGTCCAGCAAAGGTCCTCTGTGATGTGCACACCTAGGAACTTGGTGCTGCTCACTCTCTCCACAGTCGCACCATTGATGGTCAGAGGAGCATGCTGAGTGTGCACTCTCCTGAAGTCAACAACAATCTCCTTCGTCTTCTCCACATTCAGAGAGAGATTGTTGTCACTGCACCACCCGGCCAGGCGGCTCACCTCGCTCCTGTAGTTTGTCTCATCTCTGTTGCTAATGAGACCCACCACAGTCGTGTCGTCCGCAAACTTAATGAAAAGGTTGGAGTTATGTGACGGTGTGCAGTCGTGGGTCAGCAGAGTGAAGAGGAGGGGGCTCAGCACACATCCTTGGGGGGCCCCTGTGTTCAGTGTGATGGTGCTGGATGTGTTACTGCCGACCCGTACTGCCTGAGGTCTCCCAGTCAGGAAGTCCAACAGCCAGTTGCACAGAGAGGTGTTGAGCCCCAGCTGGACCAGTTTGTGAATGAGCTGTTGAGGGATGATTGTGTTGAATGCTGAACTGAAGTCTATGAACAGCATTCTGACATATGAGTCTTTTTTGTCCAGATGTGTGAGGGCTGGGTGGAGGGCAGTGGCGATGGCATCATCGGTCGAGCGGTTGGACCGATATGCAAACTGGAAGGGGTCCAGGGAGGGGGGGAGGGCAGACTTGATGTGGTGCATGACTAGCCGTTCAAAGCACTTCATGAGGATCGGAGTAAGTGCGACTGGACGGTAGTCATTGAAGCAGGATGGAGATGACTTCTTCGGGACTGGAATGATGGTGGTAGCCTTGAAGCATGTGGGGACAACAGCCTGACTCAGCGAGATGTTGAAAATGTCCGTGAAGACATCAGTGAGTTCCGCTGCACAGTCTCTCAGTACACGACCAGGAATGTTGTCAGGACCCGGAGCTTTTCGTGTGTTGATCCTGCTGAGGGATCTCCTCACACTGTCCGGGGACAGCGTCATCACCTGGTCGCCGGGAGGAGGTGGGGTCTTCTGTGCAGTGGTGCTGTTTTGTGCCTCAAAGCGAGCGAAGAAGGCGTTCAGCTCATTCAGCAGGGGGATGGTGCTGTCACAGGTGCGTGGTGGGGGCTTGTAGTCCGTAATGGTCTGAATCCCCTGCCACAGGCTCCGAGTGTCTCTGCTGTCGCTGAAGCGATGGGCTACCCTCCTGGAGTACTGTCTCTTGGCCTCTCTGATGCCGCGGGATAGATTGGCCCTAGCTGTCCTCAGGCCCACCTCATCTCCGGCTCTAAAAGCAGCGTTCCGAGCCTTCAGGAGTCTGTAGACCTCCCCTGTCAGCCATGGCTTCTGGTTGGCCCGGACAGTGATGGTCTTTGTGACTGTTACATCATCAATGCACTTGGTGATGTAGGCAGTGACAGTCTCTGAGTACTCTTGGAGGTCTGTGGTGTTATTATATGTGGCAGCCTGCTTAAACATATTCCAGTCAGTGGTGTTAAAACAGTCTTGAAGTGCCTCTGACGACCCTTTTGGCCACACTTGTATCTGTTTGTGAACAGGTTTGGTCACTTTAACGACCGGTCTGTATGCAGGCATTAGCATGACAGTGATGTGGTCTGAGGTGCCAAGATGGGGGAGGGGAAGGGCCTTGTAAGCTCCTCTCTGGGTGGTGTAAACAAAGTCCAGAGTGTTGTTTCCTCGTGTTGGAAAGTTCACATGTTGGTGTATTTTAGGGAACACACTCTTTAGGTCTGCGTGATTAAAATCCCCCGCCAAGATGAGAAAAGCATCTGGGTGGGCTGTCTGCTGCTCACTGATGTGCTGGTACAGTTCATTAAGTGCCTCACTCCTGTTGTTGTTGGAGTTGGGAGGGATGTATACAGCAGCGAGTAGTATGGCTGTGTATTCCCTCGGTAGATAGAACGGCCGACACTTAATAATCATAAACTCCACCAGGGGCGAGCAGTGTTTGCAGACCACAACAGCGTCGCGGCACCACGCGTCATTAATGTAAACACAAAGCCCGCCGCCGCGGGTCTTACCTCCCTCGACGAGAGCTCTGTCCGCTCGATAGCATGTTAGCTGGTCGAGCTGAATGGCGCAGTCCGGCACGCTGTTGCTGAGCCATGTTTCCGTGAAAACAAAAACACAACAGTCTCTTACAGTCCTCTGATATGAGCGTAGTAGTCGGATGTGGTCCAGTTTATTGTCCAAAGAGCGTACGTTGGCCAGTACGATGGTGGGGATAGCTGGCTTGTGTGGGTTAGCCGCTAGCCTAGCCCGGATACCTCCGCGCTTACCCCTCTTCTGCTTCCTCTCGCGCCGCTTGTGGCGCCTCCGCTCTGGGCGAGATGCAGTAGTGGGGGTCGGTGATGGTGTAGGCCTCCGGAGCAGACCGAGGTCCCGCAGCTCTTCGGCGTGCGCGAAGTTTAACTCTAAAAATGTGGTTCTGCCGACGTCGAGCAGAAACTCACGACTGTATGCGCGCTTTAGGACAGATAGACGTGACGAAGACGTACAAAAACACGGCGTCTCACAAGATAAAAAACACGAAAACATCATTCTTTCGGGAGAGAGAGAAGCCGCAGCGTGTGCACGCGCCGCCATCTTGAGTTCATGTGTCTTGCACTGAGGAGAGGCTTCTGTCGGGCCACTCTGCCATAAAGCCCCGACTGGTGGAGGGCTGCAGTGATGGTTGACTTTCTACAACTTTCTCCCATCTCCCGACTGCATCTCTGGAGCTCAGCCACAGTGATCTTTGGGTTCTTCTTTACCTCTCTCACCAAGGCTCTTCTCCCCCGATAGCTCAGTTTGGCCGGACGGCCAGCTCTAGGAAGCGTTCTGGTCGTCCCAAACGTCTTCCATTTAAGGATTATGGAGGCCACTGTGCACCTGAAATTCTGGCCAAATTAAAGATACATTGTGTGTAAATTTGAACGTTATATTGTAAGCATCATTAATGACGCCTTTTGTTTAATAATAATACAAAAAGATTGATTTCTGAATAAAAAATAATGATTTAATAAAAAACTTAGAATGTTTTTTGTCTCTAATTGGCCTGTTTAGCTAAGCCCTCAAAACACATCTTATTTAGAGGTACAGTAATGCATGATTTGTAGATTATATTTAATAGTTTACACTTTGCTTAAATGTTTGCAATTAATTTTTAAAAGGTAACATTACTTTCTTCAGGACTCTATGCTTACATTTCTTTTCAGGAGCACTAGTGCTTCTACTTAAAATAAAAATCAATGACAGAAATTAACCTTTCCATAAGGTGACTCCTTAAAGGTTTTTTTTTTAACCTTTGTTTCTTGTCTTTCATTTTTTAAGTATATCATATACAGTAATTTTTTATGACTTTTTATTTCAGTTTTATGTTTGATTATTTTAGTAGCCAACATCAACCTAAATGAAAATAAAAATCTTTCCTTGGAAACTAGCTGAAATAAGTTTGGGTTTTTCAAATTTTAAGTAAATATAATAAGTAATGAAAATATTTATGGTTTTAGATTTAGTTAAGAATGACCCTGGATTAACATTTTCCAGGGTAAAAACCCTACTTTTGTGTTGCATACTGGTTTGGGATGACATGAAGGTGAGTAAATGATGACTAGATTTTTAATTTTGTTTGCATTATTCATTTAATTGTATGACTTCATATTTCTAGGAAGTGGTTTTAGGTGCAAAAAAAGTCCCAAATCATTAACAGGCCTAGCACAAAGGCCTATATCATCAGGGAAAATAAAATGAAAGCTATTTACATTTGTAATTCATTTTAAATCATCCATATTCTTTAGCTGGACACTCATTCTCCAAACTGGATAGCCCTGCCACCGATGCCATCACCCAGGTGTCTGTTCGCCGTGGGGGAGTTTGAAAACCTCTTGTTTGCAGTTGCTGGTAAAGACCTGCAGAGCAATGAGTCTCTGGACTCAGTGCTGTGTTATGATGTCGAGTAAGTTTCTTCTACATTTTCTGCTACATACATACGCCAAACAACTTCAAGTCCATCTAATTACCTTTTGTTGCTCTCGGCAGTAAGATGAAGTGGCAAGAGACCAAAAAACTTCCCTTAAGAATTCACGGTCACAGTGTGATCTCACAAAATGGACTAGTTTACTGCATAGGAGGAAAGACAGATGAGAAGTAAGTTAGATTTGCGTTAACTTGAGTTTAAATACAAAATAAAAGCCAGAGATTAGGCTTCATTACTTGTTTTAATCTCTGGAACAGTAAAATCATCAACAAGATGTTTGCGTACAACCACAAGAAGTCTGAATGGAAAGAGTTGGCAGCCATGAAGACACCCAGGTCCATGTTTGGAGCTGTCGTCCACAAAGGAAAGATCATTGTGGTTGGAGGGGTCAATGAAGATGGCCTTTTATCCTCCAGTGAAGCCTATGACTTTGGAACAAACAAGTATGTATACATCACTAGTTTTTAACTGATACTTAATCCTGAAACCATATATATATATATATGGTTAACTGCTTTATATATATTTTATATATATATATATATATATATATATATATATAAAGCATAAAGTGTAATGATACTATAAAATAAAGCTAAAGACAGTCAGTGATCAGTGAAGGATTTAAAGCAGAGACTTACAAAACTGCTTCGTAAACCTTTGCGAATCATTTGTTTCGAACCACTGATTCGGAGTGCCTAATTGACGAGGCTTTAACACTGTTTCAAAATTTCAGGTTTGCCGCTATGGCTCGATCTCTATAAACCCATGAACCAGGGTTTTACCTGTTTTTTTTTTTTTTTTTTGCTTGTTCGGGCTGAGTTGTCGTTGCATTTACACCACTCTGACCAGCAGGCATCACCAGCGTGCGGCGTTTGGAGAGCTTCGAAATGGTGAATCATTTTTCAAAGCAACTTGTTTAATTGATTCATTGTTTCGAAACGATTGGTTTCTTCTCCCATCACCACTAATAGACAGTTACCTTGCAAATTTGGTATTTTCCAGCTATCTTTTAAAATATAGAAATGATCAAATAGATAATACATTTAACACCACTGAACATCACAGAATTCAGTAAATCAGTGGATTTACTGAATTCTGTGATGTTCGGTGGTGTTAAATGTATTATCTATTTTATCATTTCTATATTTTAAAAGATAGCTGGAAAATACCAAATTTGCAAGCTCCATTGGAGCTGTTGTTCTTGTTCCCTATCGATACTTCACTCGTACTGCGTCACTAGAAGCTATGGGAAAAAGTAATTTTTCTCCGAAACTGAAGCCTTTTTTTTTAAAACAACGCAGTGTAACTGCATGGCCATTGATTCGTGCAGTGAATACAACAAACCAATGGCTCGGCAGCGGAGCTGCACAAACCTATGGCAACAAAGCCCGTTCGACCCCGCCAGAATGGGCAAGGTGTCTGTCTGTATAAGTGGGCATTCTTCCATAGGATACTCAGATTTCTTCTCCTTCAGCGATGACTCCTAGATCTTCGCTCTACGAGACTCGAAGCCATCGCTGTTGGAAAAGCCTCGCAGCAGATCAAGATCTCTCTGCTCGGCTGACTCGCCGCTCAATCAGCTTTTTCAGTGTCTGCAGCAGTCGCGATCTCAGAATCAGAATCAGAATCAGAATGAGCTTTATTGCCAAGTATGCTTGTGCATACAAGGAATTTGTTTTTGTGTCATAAACTTCCAGTACACAGAGACAACAACAGCACACAGACAATAAAATATAATGAGAATAAAAAAAAAAAGAAAAAAAAAAATTACACGTAAATATAAATAAAAATTTGAAAAAAATAAATTGAGAGATAAATAAGTGGTATGTACAGTTGTGCTATAGATGATAAAATGGAATAGAATAGAATGAAAAGCAGGGATGTGGTAAGATGGAGGTGGTAACAAGTATTTTAGAGTATTGCACATTGTTATTGCATAATGGGGAGGAACATTTAACTGTTCATTAAATAGATTGCCTGGGGGAAGAAACTGTTCTTGTGCCTGGCTGTCCTGGTATTCGGTGCTCTGTAGCGCCGACCAGATGGCAAGAGTTCAAAGAGGGGATGGCTTGGATGTGTGGGATCCAGAGTGATCTCAGCGATCCCCTGCCGCTATCCGGCGACCTAAAAGAGCTTTTTAAAAGAGCAAATTACAGCAGCGTCACGGGGTGTGCGTTTCATGCTTGGGGAAATCCTACGCTGAAACGACACTCATGGAGACAGAATGTCCTCACTGTGAGGATATGAGTCTCGCCTCTCTGCGCTCACGGATAGCTTTCTTTTCAGAAAGTGACTCCACCCCTGGCACCCTCCCGTTTTCTTCCTCTCACGAGCCTGCGAGGAAAAAACAGCGGGGCAGAGGAACTCAGCGCTCGGAAACGAGTGAGCTCACGTCGGCTCCGCCCCCGCATGCCTCACTCTCTCCACATAGAGAGGCTTTTCCCATTCTCTTCTCTCACCCAGACCAGCGTCCCTCTGCTTCTGCGAGTGACCTGGTCTCATTCGGTGGGAGTGGCTGTCGGGCTCAACTGACGACCCTGCCCCCTTGCCGACTTCTGAGCCCAGCGCAGCCAAGATGGGTATGGATGCCGAACTTTTCCATGTCCTGTCCAAGGCTGTGGAGGAGCTGGGCTTGGAGTGGTCTCCACCAGAGGAGCCCACCCGCAGCTGCCTGGATGAGTGATTCCTGCCGGGGCGCCACCAGGCCCCTCGCCAGCGAGCTTCTCCGTTTTTTCCAGAGGTCCACGATGAGCTCACCAGGTCGTGGCGTGCACCCTACTCGGCGCACCTGCGTACTTCTGCTTCATCCGCCCTCACCTCAGTTGACAGCACTGAAGAGAAGGGGTACGAAAAGCTGTTGGAAGGCAAAGGCCGCCCACCCGTCCAAGCCATGTAGGACGACCAGCTCTTGCTGGACGCGCTTACTCTTCGGCTGGACAAGCGGCTTCGGCGCTCCACTCCATGGCGGTCCTCCAGGTCTTTCAGGCCAAACTCCTCTCTTGCATGGACGAGTCTGGCCCTGATCCCGCGACACTCAAAGAGCTGCGAAATGCGACCGACCTGGCTCTACGCGCCACCAAAGCCAGGGCCCAGGCGATTGGCAGGTCCATGGCCAGCTTAGTGGTGCTCGAGTGCCACTTATGGCTGACCTTAACTGAGATCGAGGACGTGGATAAGTTCCCCTTCCTTGACTCCCCGGTCTCTCCCACTGGCCTGTTCGGACCCGCAGTTGAGGGTTTCAATGAACACTTCACCTCTGCGCAGAAGTCATCCCAAGCCATGCGACACTTCCTGCCAAAGCGCTCCAATTCTGCAGCTGCTTCTAGTCGCCCCAAGCACCAACTCAGCAGCCCGCGAAGCCTGCACCATCTGCTGCCCAGCCAGCTCCCAAGCCTGAGCCTCAACAGCGTTCCCGCTCGTCCAGACGCTACCCGTTTCCTGATCGGCAGGACAGGAAGAAGAGGGGGCAAAGTCTCGCTGCAGCCAGACCACCCACAAAGCTGCCTCTGTTATGCCTCCAAGCACCCCGCTTGGTTCCGGGTGCCGAGGGCAATGTGTTTGTTGTAAATACTGGGCCCGTTCAAACGCCCAAGCTACCATCCGCTGTTATAGCAAGCAAAATAAAACAAAAACATTTTCAAAAAGAGAGCAAATTTCCTCTTCCGCCTATCACGAGTGTCATGTCACCGCACGGCGACCAGCCACTCAAAGTAATCTAACCCCTTGTCACGCAGGCCGAGGCCTGGCAGGCCATCCCCGGAGTGTCAGACTGGGTCTTGGGGATAATAAAACGAGGTTACTCACTTCAATTCGCTCGAAGATCCCCACGTTTCAGCGGAGTGGTTTCCACCTCGGTACAGAGCAAGGATGCACATGTCTTGTGCTCCGAGGTGATGAATCTACTGGCAAAAGGAGCCATAGAAATGGTTCCCCCAGCTCAGAGCGAGTCAGGCTTCTACAGCCGCTACTTCCTCTTCCCCAAAAAAGATGGCGGCCTCCGGCTCATCCTCGATCTCAGATGCTTGAACCACGCCCTCATGAGACAGCCGTTCAGGATGACTACATTGAAGCAGATCCTCTCGCAAATATGCCCAGGGGACTGGTTCTTTTCTCTAGATCTGAAAGACGCGTACTGTCATATCCAGATAGCCCCCCCATCACAGATGATTCTTGAGATTCGCCTTTGAGGGAGTGGCTTATCAGTACACGGTTCTTCCCTTCGGACTGTCCTTGGCTCCTCGCACTTTTACGAAGTGCATGGATGCGGCTCCTTCCCCTCTGAGGCAGATGGGAATTCGCATTCTCAACTACCTCGACGACTGGCTCGTCTTAGCCCAGTCGGAGGCAGAGATACTATCCCACAGATTCCTCCTCCTCAGCCACTTAGAATGCCTGGGACTCAGGGTCAACTTTGCCAAGAGCGTACTGTCCCCCAGCCAACGAATATCGTTCCTGGGAGCAGCCCAAATGAGGGTGGTAGTCACGCCAGAATGTGCTCTGGCCATACAGCGCCTCGCGGCCTCTTTCAAAATTGGAACCTCTCGCCCTCTCAAAACGTTTCAGAGGATGCTGGGCCTCATGGCCTCAGCATCTCCGGTGCTACAGCTGGGCCTGCTTCATATGCGGCCCCTTCAGTACTGGCTGAAACCACGGGTTCCATCCCACGCCTGGCGCCATGGACGCCTATATATCAAGGTGGACCAGGCCTGTATATCAGCTCTAGCCCCTTGGAAAGATCCTCAGTGGATAGAACGGGGCGTGCCCCTGGGAATGGTCTGCAAAAGGAAGGTTGTCTCGACAGATGCTTCCAACATAGGTTGGGGAGCTCTGTGCAACGGCAAGCCAACTTTCAGCCCATGGTCAAAAGCGGAAGGACGGCTCCACATCAATTGCCTGGAGATGCTAGCAGTGTGTCGAGCCCTTCAGACCTTCTTACCAGACCTAAAGGGACACCATGTTCTGGTCCACTCGGACAGCATGATCGTGGTGTCTTACATAAATCGCCAGGGAGGAACTTCCTCGAGGCGCCTCTTCATTCTAGTAGAGTGCCTCCTGGAATGGGCTCAGCACAACTTGCGTTCACTAAGAGCAACGTATGTGCCGGGCAGATTGAACCAAGGGGCAGACATGCTATCACGGAGCAATGTCTCCTTAGGCGAGTGGGTGCTCCATCCACAGACGGTTCAGAAAATCTGGGAGATCTTTGGCAAGGCAGAGGTCGACCTCTTTGCCTCAGAAGACAACTCTCATTGCCCAACTTACTATTCAAAGGACAGGGACGCGTTGGCCCACGACTGGCCCAACCTCCTTCTTTACGCTTTTTCCCCCTATTGCCCTGCTCCCTCAGGTAATCAGGCGAGTCAGGGAACAAGAACACAAGGTTCTTCTAGTGGCCCCGCTCTGGAAAAACCAGCATTGGTTCTCGGAGCTGTCTCTGCTGCTTGTAGCACCCCCATGGCCCATTCCCCTGAGATGAGACCCCCTCTCTCAGGCAAACAGAACGATATGGCACCCCCAGCCCGAGCTGTGGGCTCTGGATCTCTGGCCTCTCGATGGGAGTCTACAAACCTCCCCGAGAGTGTTTTAAACACCATCTCTCAGGCTAGGGCTCCATCTACAAGACGCCTCTATGCCCTTAAATGGTTGGTCTTCTCCGCCTGGTGCTCAGCCCGCGGCAAAGACCCAACCTCCTGCGACATATCTCTGATATTGTCCTTCCTGCAAGAGCTGCTGGATAAGGGACACTATCCATCCACGCTCAAGGTCTATGTAGCAGCCATAGCAGCTTTCCATGCTCCTATAGCTGGACAGTCGGTGGGCAGAAACAACTTGGTTGTTCGGTTTTTGAAGGGGTTCAGGAGGCTGAACCCACCTCGTCCCCTCACTGTCCCTGCATGGGATCTGCCCACTGTTTTGAGGGCTCTGAAGAGCCCTCCCCTTGAGCCATTACAGTCAGCTGGCCCTCGTCCCCTGTCGCTAAAAACCGCTCTGCTTCTCGCCTTAGCATCGGTCAAGCGAATTGGAGACTTGCAGGCACTCTCTGTGAACCCTACCTGCCTTGAGTTTGGGCCCAGTGACCCTAAGGTCGACCTGAAGCCAAGGCATGGTTATGTACCTAAGGTGCTCTCCACTCCATTCAGAGCACAGGTCATTTCACTCTCTGCACTTCCTCCTGCAGAGGAAGACCAGGAGTTGAATTTACTCTGCCCCATCAGGGCACTGAGAATTTACATTGAGCGTTCCACCCCATTTAGGCAGTCGGAACAACTCTTTGTTTGCTTCGGTGGCTGCACCAAGGGACACCCGGTCACGAAGCAGAGACTTTCCAGGTGGATAGTTGACGCTATTATGTTAGCATATACTCTTCTTTGGGTCTAAAATGCCCCATTGGAGTATGCGCCCACTCCACCAGAGGCATAGCGGGGTGTCCATCACAGAAATTTGTGCGGCGGCTGGCTGGGCTTTGCTGTCCACATTCATAAGGTTTTATAACCTGGATGTCCCTGCCTTACAGGCGAGGGTCCTTTCTGCTTAATGAGCACACACCTACAAAGAGGTGGGACCAGCTATGAGCAGAGTTTGGCCGTAATACGCCCGACTCACCAAGATTGCTTACTTGTGCGCTCTCGGCTCTCCCGGAATGCCGAGGCTGTATGAGTCTTACTTTGAACGATTACCCAGGCCGGACGCATCCTCAGTGAATTTGGCCCGTTGCTCAAAAGGGCTCTCTATTATACTTGTCCCTCTGGGCCCATTAGGTGCTTAAGGCAAGTTCATGTGTTAGTCGTTCCCTACCATAGCACGGCGTGATTGTACTGGTTCCCCATAGCGTCTAGCGACGCAGTATGAGTGAAGTATCTTTAGGGAACGTACTCAGTTACTAACGTACACTGCATTATTTAAAAAAAAAAAAAAGGCCTCTGTTTCGGAGAAAAATTACTTTTTCCCATAGCGTCTAGCGACGCAGTACTCGTTACCGTATCTCAGGGAACCGAAGTTACGTTAGTAACAGAGTACATTTTCCCTCCAAAATAAAGTCACTTCCTGTAGGATGATGTCATAAAGGAACTGGCTCTTGTTAACATTAAATGATATTGAGGACACAGAAAACATATAAAATGATCACCAATTTGAACAATAATCTCAACAAAATGTTTTGTTTGAACCATATAGATTAGAGATTATTATAATATTTCTAATAACTTGCCAGTTTTTCATTTGAGAAGTTAGACATAAATGACAAAACTGGCAAAAAATATTATTTAAAATTCACCCCTATGTTTACTTAACTGGGATATTGTGGTAGTTATCCTTTTAGGTTATCCTCTACAAAACGATCAGAATCAGTTTAAACCTTGTTTTTTTCCCAATAGATGGGAGGCGTTCCCTGAGTTTGTCCAGGAGAGAAGTTCTGTGAATTTGATCAGTGCTGCTGGTGTGCTGTATGCAGTGGGCGGCTTCGCTGTGCAGGAGAACGAAGACAAACAGTGTGTCCCATCAGAAATCACAGACATCTGGCAGTAAGTGTTATGCTTTACACAGCAATAGTCCATCTGATTTATATTCATCATACACTACCACTCAAATTTTGGGATCAAATATTTAACAAATATTTCTGATTTGAATAAATGCTGTTCTTTTGAACATTCTATTCATCAAAGAATCCTGAAAGAAAATGTATGACAGTTTCAGGGGGGGAAAATCAGCAAATTAGAATGATTTCTGAAGGATCATGTGACACTGAAGTCTGGAGTAATGTTGCTGAAAATTCAGCTTTGCATCAAAGGAATAAATGACATTTTAAAATATATTCAAATAGAAAAGTTATTTTAAATAGATGGTAATAATAAATAAATAAATGGTGATATTATTTCACAATGCTACTCTTTTTACTGTATTTTTGATCAAATAAATGCAGCCTTGGTGAGCACGAGATTTTCAAAAATATAAAAAAACTTATTGACCCCAAACTTTTGAACACTGATATATCAAGTGCATCTAAACTTTTAACAGGTAATGTATCATTCCAGTTGGGACTAAAACTAAAAACCACTCTTTTTTTAACAGGTATGAGGAGGACAAGAAACAGTGGACTGGAATGATAGGAGAGATGCGATATGCTGCCGGTGCCTCCTGCGTATCTATGAGATTAAATGCAGCAAAGATGCCTAAACTTTAAAAACGTCATCATCACTTGTAGTTTGTGCCCAATGCCAAAGTGTGTAACGTTAAACAAAAACAACAAAAAAACATTTGAAGTCAACATGAAATCAAACCTGACTATATTTACTATTAATGCACATTCCCAGTCTTTGTAAGTTTTAATCAAAATGAAATGCAACTTTCTCCACCTCGAAAACAACATTCTTTTGATGCTGACATTACAAATCATTCATCCCTCTTCTTTAATGAAGTAAAATGTATAGCGAATGATGTCTCATGTTGACTTTAAGAGTAGAAATGACCACAGATTTATATTTCATGTTCTGTTGTGAAATGTGGTGCAGTTGAGGAAAACATTTCTACAATGGATATCAAAATTAAATTTACTTTTTTTCCCATCCATAAACACCTCTTTTCTCTTTTATAAAAAATGCAAAATAAATACATATTTAAAGGCAAACAGCTATGCATTTTTTCCTTGTGAACGAAAAAGCCACATGATTAATATCATTTATTACAAAATAAACAATTAATATAAGATTGCAGTACTAATCTTGCAGCTTAGACAGTCTGCAAACAATCTGATGTCTACTGATTCAAAATAATGTCTCAGGGTAACTCTGAGAATATTTTCTTCCTCAGATATTCTTTCCACGCATCTTCTGTGGAAAGCTCCATTGAGTTCCATTCAAAGTGAGGAATCTGTGTAGAAATATGCATTATTATCAAAACCACACTTTTGTCATCAGAATTATGCATCATCTTTCTACTGACCTGTAATACATGATATCCTAAAATTTCCAGATGTCTTTTCTTCATCATGGGCTCTCCTTTCATGTGCCAGGAATTTTTGCAGAACGATTTAGAGTCCAGGAAATCCAAGGCAATGCTAGAAATTTAGAGAATCATGTTATATCTGGTTTTAACATGTTATTACACACATTAGAGTGAAGTGCAGGTCACATGATGCATACCGGCGAGCTCCGGGCGGCAGCTCTGTCCTCTCTCTGTCTTCCAATCCGGACTGCCAGTGAACTTTTCCGTTCTCGCTGATCTGCAGCTGACTGGGCTCGCTGTACGGTACCGGATGAAGATGGCGATCCAGGACAAGTTCAAAATCTGATGACAAAAATATCAGTTGTCATTTGCCTACTGAAGCAGCAATACTGTATCTAGGACTGGCATCCTGAACCACCGCATGTATGTGAATGTCGATAAAAAATTACACTGGGTCAGGGTCACTGTACATCAAATCATCCCTAATAAACATAACAGTACATAGCACTCAACAACAAATCAAACTGACGGGTAAAATACTGACAAGGTAATGAACTTATATTCCATAAAATAATTTTAATAATAAAATAAAATATTTTTTCAGTTAAAACATATATTAAACCTAAGGCAAATTATTTTGTCTTTATTTTTGTTTGACAATGTAGTGCTTAAGCATGGAAATTAACTTGTGTTGAATAAAATAAAATAAAGTAAAATAAAATAAAATAAAATAAAATATTTAGTTAAAACAATGTTAGACCAAAGGCAAATTATTTGCCTTTATTTTTGTTTGACAAGTTAATGTTTAAGGATGAACTAAATTGTATTGCATAAAATAAAATAAAACTAAAGAGCATTATTGTGCTTTATTTATTTAATTTTTTTTTTCATACTCTTCCTGCATGGGCATTTATGAGACGTGTAGAATGTTTATCAACTATGATGGGAATGAATAACTCACATTTCATATTTTTGAGTAAATTCTGACAAAATATTTTGTAAAATAAATGAATTTCAGAAATTCTGTATCTCATTTGATTGTTAAACTGTACGGTGTCATATATTTAAAGTCTGTTAAAAATATTGTAAATGTGGCTTTCACCTATTTAAGTGAAGCATTTTGAGAAGGATTTGTGATGAAAAGGAAGGTCATTTCAGAGGGTGAATTTTAGCAGCACTGAAAAACCACTAATCAAAATGGTTCATTTTACATGTAACGCTGTCTCAAAACTCACCGATAGTATAGAAGTATGGAGTCAGCACTCCTACTTTGGCACAGTTCATACCACCCAGGACGTCCCCAAGCATCTTATGGACCTGCTGTTGAGCTGGACTAATGGAGCTGTTTGCTACAGTGTGGAAAACATGATTTTAAATCAAAAATTATATTCCTTAAATTAAACGGTTTAAATCTATTTGACTTCAATGGCTGCTTGGTTGAAATGATGATTCGATTAAAAAAGGGTTACTTCAAATACAAAAATGCTGATACATACACTACTGTTCAAAAGTTTCCAGGGCAGTAAGATTTTTTTTATTCAGCAAGGATGCATTAAATTGCATTGTGGTTTCAGTAAAAATATGAAGCAGCAAAACTGTTCCAACACTAATAATAATAAGAAATGTTTCTCGAGAAAGCAAATCAGTATATTAGACTGATTTCTGAAGGATCATGTGACACTGAAGACTGGAGTAACGACGCTGACCTCTCTTCTGCAGCTGTTTACAGTAGCGCTCATGAAACCAGGGCACCTGGAACTCAGGACACTCCAGACACACGGCCCGATTCAGCTCCATGAGACGGAGACGGATGCGCATGTTTAGAGCATCAGGACAGGCTGTCAGCAATGAGAAAAAACACAAAACTAAACAACAAAGCACTAATCAATATTACCATACTTACCCAGTTGATGGATTACATTAAGAATTGCAGAGATTTCTGTATTACTGAACAACTGATAAAAACATCACCACTCCAGTCCATCAATTAATATCTTGTGAAGTGAAAAGTGGCATGTTTGTAAGAAACAAATCCATCATTAAGACATTTTATCTCCATGAGTCCATAATCCATATTAATGCTTCCTTCAGTCAAAAAGTCCATCCCCTGTTGTCCTCTCACATCAAAATTCCCCCATATATTTGTTTAGAACTGGTTTGGACTGTGTTGGCTTGTAAACGGTGCTTGATCTGTGCATATTTCTCTCCTGATTCAGACCAGATGACTTTCACTGAAGGAAGCAATATTATAGATTATGGACTCGTATTTAGCTGGAAACTAAACAGTTTGAAGTTAAAAAGTCTTAATAATGGATTTATTCTTTACAAACATGCAGCATTTTGCTTCACAACTGGACTGGAGTGGTGTGGATTATTTGTGGATTATTGTGATGTTTTTATCAGCTGTTTGGACTCTCATTCTGACGGCACCCATTCACTGCAGAGGATCCATTGGTGAGCAAATGATGTTATGCTACATTTCTCCAAATCTGTTCTGATGAACAAACAAACTCATCTACATCTTGGAATGCCTGAGGGTGAGTACATTTTCAGCAAATGCTTATTTTGGGGTGAACTATTCATAGAAATGCAAATGTCTCTTTCAGACTAAACATAAGTATATTAAATATAAGTATAAAATCTCATATAATGAAGTTATAAAATCTCAAAAATGGACATACTCTCCAGATGGGCATCCAACTTTGCAAGAAAGTCCACGTTGAAGATCTCTCTGACCACCTCCTCAGGGAAATAATCAGCCAAAGCCAGTGCGTAAGCCAAGAGAACCAGCAGGTGAGGGTCAAAGGAACCTATTTGAATCCGCAAAAACAGGTTACAGTTCAACTCTTTAAGATGAGAACTTTTATAAATGCACAGTGGAAGAATCTTACTAATATGTGGAGTGAAATGTCGAATGCACATGTCAAAAAACTCCTCTGCCTTTGGTGGGTCATAATTTAGCACAGCAAAAGGCAGCAAAGTGGAATACGTTGCAGAGTAATGAATCTGTTCGGAAGAGACAAATACACAAATTTATGTAATAACAGGTGCTTCTGATGAATTTTGTAAATTAATAATAATAATCATGTTTCTTGAGCAAATCATCATATTAGAGTGATTTCCGAAGGATTATGTGACACTGAAGACTGGAGTAATGATGCTGAAAATTCAGCTTTGCATCACAGGATTAAATTACATTTTAAAATATATTCAAATAGAAAACAATTATTTTAAATTGTAAAAAATATTTCACTATATTACACTTTTTACTGTATTTTTGATCAAATAAATACAGTCTTGGTGAACATAAGAGACTTCTTTCAAAAACATTAAAAAATCTTACCAACCTCAAACTTTTGAACAGCAAAATATATATCTCATGAAATGTCAATAAATAACAAATCAAATAAATAAATGAAAGAAAGAAACAATTATATAAATTATATATTATATACAAACATTATATAAAACAAAAAGCATTCAACTAAGTAAAATAAATAAATAAGTAAATAAGTAAATATTAAAAGTACTAAAACTGAAAAAAAATAAATTAAAGCTAAACAGAATTTAAAACAAACCTAAAATTTGAAAAATGACAAAAGCACATAAAATGACAAAAACTAAAAAAACCGAAAATAAAAAATTCTAAATATTAATAATAATAGTACATAAATACTACTGAAATTATATTATAAAAACATGTAATTAACCTTATTTTTCA
This sequence comes from Spinibarbus caldwelli, assembly GCA_039654775.1. Taxonomy (NCBI): domain Eukaryota; kingdom Metazoa; phylum Chordata; class Actinopteri; order Cypriniformes; family Cyprinidae; genus Spinibarbus; species Spinibarbus caldwelli. The sequence goes on from CM077232.1 coordinate 5,516,459, forward strand.
TCTTACATAAATTAAGTTAACCTTATATAACCTTAAAAATGAACATTATATAAAACAAATTGTATTCAAGCAACATTGACTCCCAAGATGACTCCCACCTTGTCTATATTTTCAGTCGTCACACTAGCGATACGGTCCATCAGCGCGGCACAGAAGTAGTTAGTCCTGGTCAGATAAATGCCCAGCTCATGCACGTTAGTCCAGGATACCTGGTCAATCAGCTTCTGCATGGCGACCATAGACTCTTCCAGCAGCATCTCATCAAACCACTCCCCAGACAAATATTTAATTTCCTCCAGCACCACGTCCAGACTCTCGAAGCTGTGCAGCCGCTCACGACTGCAGCGGTTCAGGGTCTGAAGCAGGCGAACGTACTTGCTGGAGGTGTTGTGCCGGTACGAGGAATCATTGCGAATCCACTTGGCGACGACCGTGGCGTAAGTATTGAGGTCGTTTAAGTTGCACTGCGGGATCACGGCGTTCACTCGGGAAAGGACGGCCTCGTCAGGACGGGGAGAAGGAAGCATGGCCAGAACCCTGGTTAGCATGGTCACCTCGTACGGATAAACACTGGCCTGCAGGTAACTGTGAGTGATGATCAATGAAAGACAAAAAAAAAGAACAATCAGTAAAATCAGTGTTAAATAAGATACTTTAATAGTGTTAATAATAAGGTCTCATTATTTAATACTAGTTAAAGCATTAACTAAAATGAACTAATGATGAGCAATATATTTATTTTTACAGAATTTATTAGTCGTTGTTAATGTTAGTTAATAAAATAATACAAAATTATATTTATATAATAATTCTATAATGTAATTATTATAATAATATAATTGATGTAATTGATATGATCATAATAATATAATAATTACTTTTTCATAATAATATACACATTTTTCATTGTTTGTCCATGTTACTAATGTTAACAGATACAATTTTTGAATTAAAAAATGTATTAGTAAAAGTTGAAATTAATTAATTAAATAAGATTAATAAATTCTTAATAAATTGTTCGTTTACGTTAACCTTAAAGACTTTAAATGATATTTAGACTACTGTCCAGATATTTTCTTTTAAAAAAAATTAATACTTTTATTCAGAAAAGATGGATAAAATTGACGAATTGACATTTATATTGTTAAAAAATATTGACATTTTAAATAAATGCTGTTCTTTTGAATTTTCTATTCATCAAAGAATCCTGAATAAAATATCACAGTTTTTACATAAACATAGCAAAACTGTATTCAACATTGTTAATAATAAGGAATGTTTCTTGAGCAGCAAATCAGTATATTAGACTGATTTCTGAAGGATCATGTGACACTGAAGACTGGAGTAATGATGCTGAAAATTCAGCTTTGCATCATAAGAATAAATTACATCTTAAAATATAATCAAATATTTTAAATTGCAATAATATTTCACAATATTGCTGCTTTTACGGTATTCAAATAAATGCAGTCATGGTGAGCATAAAAAAAAACATCTTTCAAATATCTTCTCAACCCCACACTTTTGAACAGTAGTGTAAAAAACACCATACAGGTTCAGAATGACACAAGGGTTAGTAAATAATTTTACATTCTGTCTGAACTATCCCTATAATTGTAAGACTCTGAGATTGAAGTTAAAAACTTCAGTCAAATGATTTCTGTGATTTAGGAAACACTTACTGCAGCAGTTTGGCTTTCAGTCTGGAGAAGATCTCAGGATTCTGGCAGTGCAGCAGGATGAGAGATTGAGTGATTCGAGAGATTTCCACTGCCCTATACGTCTCCAGATTCCTCAGGAGTACTGCTGCCATCCTGTCAAAAAAGACACGGTAAGATCTCCTCTCCTGTTTCTAGTCTTGATTGCCATGCAATGAGATTTATCTGTGATTTGATACAGGCTGGATGGTAAGATATAAAGATATAAAACCATGTGTTGGTAGAAATATGTTTTTTTGTTTGTTTTTACCTCAGTAGATATTTGATCTAATCCAATCAAATCAGATTTTACAGTCTTCTTGTTTAAGTGTTATATAATGCAAGTATTAACTTAATAAATAATCTTATATAATGATAAATAATCTTATATTTTGGTTTGTGAAGAAAATACTCAAATGTGATGAGTATTGTGATGTGATGAAAACAGCAATATTGTGAAATATTATTTTAATTTAAAATAAATGGTTTCTATTTGAAAATATTTTAAAATGTAATTTATTGCTGTGATCAAAGCTAAATTTTCAGCATCATTACTCCAGTCTTCAGTGTCACATGATCCTTCAAAAATCATTCTAATATGCTGATTTGCTGCACAAAAAACATCTCTTATTATCAATGTTGAAAACATTTTTTTCAGAATTTTTTGAAAAGTTCAAAATTACATTTATTTGACATAGAAATGTTTTATAACTATGTAAATGTCATTACTGTCAGTTTTAATCAATTTAATGCATCCTTGACAAATAAAAGTATTAATTAAAAAAAAAAAACCTTACTGACCCCAAACTTTTGAACAGTGTGTTCCATTTAAAAAATAAAATGACTGCAGTGCCATAAGACTTTAGTCATGCCACCTACACAAACTCTAATAATTATTTGTCTGTGAGGTTCTGACATGTGAATATTATGCAGATTGTACTAGTCTTACTTGTTTATCAACTGAAGGTTTCTGCATTGCATCTCCTCCATTGTCTCCACCACACCTAAAGCCTGATGGGGATTCAGCTCATCAGCCAACAGCAGTGCTGTACTCTCTAACCTGCAAGACCAATCAAGCAAATCAAATCATACTGTTGTGATTCTTCTCAGAGCTGGTCTGTCTGGTTCATGGCTTAAACACTTTTACACTTAATCTCTATGGAGAAAATGATGACACCAAGGAATCAATTTAAATAAAAAACCCAAGGCAAATTTCTAAATTTTGTTTCAGTTGGAATACTAAAATTACCAAACTAAAAAAAAAAAAAAAAAAACCTAAGTAGAATTATTAAAATTTATATATATATATATATATATATATATATATATATATATATATATATATATATATATAAGAAATATAAAAAAAAAATGATTATTATATTCCAAGACATTAGAAATGCCTTGGAAACTAACAGAAATAAAATTGTAAGTACTAAAATTACTAAAACTGAAATAAATACAAATTAAAGCTAAAGAGAAATATGTATTAAAAATGACAAAAGGACAACTAAATTACTAAAACTTAAAGCAAAAATTAAATAAAAACAGCAAATTAAAAGCTTTTTAAAATTGTAATTAATACTATAATAGTGCATAAATAATACTAAAATAATATAAAACATAAAAGACATAAAAGAATAGTTATTAAAAGAATAAGGGAAACTTTCCCTTGCTCACCTCTCTCTGACATCTTGCCCTGCTATTGGTCCTAAAGAAGCAAAGAGTTTGGTGAAAGTGTCAGGGTCAGTGCTTGTGTCCACCAGCTCCATGAGTCTCTGTCTCACAGCCAGCCGGAAATCACAGTTATTGTACTGCATCGAGTGATACAGTCCCAGAATGATGCTGATGTGCTCTACGTCCAACCGGGGGACGTTCTGCAGGAGAAGCTGGTTGCATTTCTCCAGGAGGGGGCGGTGAATCTGTCTGACATTTCGGATGAACTGCACGACCCTTCTGGGGTTGTTGAAGTGCAACGGGTCCATTTTGTCCAAAAGGGAGTCCGCTTTTTTAAACAGTGCATCCCGCAGTTGTGGCGACACCAGGGCAAAAATACTATTCATCAAGGGTGTGAGAACTCTGTAAGGAGGATACGAGTAAATACATTTGTATTTTTGTTGTACTATACCTTCAAAGTGCGTGATGGATAAAAAAACAGACCTGGCGTCTTGAATGGAGTCCAGTCTTTGACTCACTATCTGTGTAATCTGACCCATCAGCGGGCTGTGCTGCAGAAACTGATCGCTCAGACAGACCGCAAACTTTGAAAGTGTTGTCATCTGGAATCTGAAAAGCACAGAAAGCTTGACTTACATAAACACATAAATGTTTCATTTCAGTTTTAAGGGGCATGTATAGGCAACTTACGTTATTAAATAATCATGTTTAACAGCAGAATTCCGGGTGAAATATATATATATATATATATATATATATATATACACACATACATACATACACACACAAACATTACAAATTCTGTTTTTTTTAATTAATTTGTTATTAATTATATTTTTATTGTACATTTTATGTAATTATATATATTGTGTATGTGTGTGTGTGTATATGCATATTTTATAATAAAATATTTGAGGATATTTCGCATAAATAAACATGCAGATATATACTGTATATTTTACATTTATTTATATAGTCTATATGCATGTTTTACATAAATAAATATGCATTTCACAATAAAAAAACACATTGTAATTTTTACATTTATATGAATATTTAAATACATTTTGCATAAGCAGAATTACATGCATATTTTGCATCAAACAAAAATATATTGTATATTTCACATTTATGAATGTAAAACATGTCTATTTTGCATAAAAATATATGCATATATTTGAATATATATCAAATATATGCATATATATGCATATATTGAATTTTGCAATAATTATGGAATTTATTTTACATATATACATACACATATGAATGCACTTATGTGCAGCTTTTTCATGTACCTCTCTAGTCTGTTCCAAGCCTCTGTCACCAGCTGCTGCACAAGAGAGTCATGGTGTTCTACTTGAAGCCTGCAAAACAAGACAAATTCAATCAAAGAGTGGCTATTTTCCCACAAACATTTAATTAGGACACCATATACAGTGCATATTTAGCCCTGTTGCAGAACCTAGTGAGCTGCCTACATAGATAGCTGCCTTAAGAGAACATCCTAATTAAAATGAAACATGACCAAATGCCTAAAAACTTTTGGAATCAAATAGACTGAACAGAGGAAAAATTAATAACACAACTCTAAATATGCACAAACATTGAGAAAAAAAGGCATTTTTTAAATAAGAAACTATTTTCATTTTTTTCTATTCATCTGGCATGTTAGAAGAACTTTTTTCACTCCAATGCAATGCATTACTGCATTACATTTTCTCAAAGAATTCACATGATTCTGAATTAAAATTTGACTGAAAAAGCAGCTTGATGCCTACTTAAAAACTATCTAGACAGGTTTTGGAACAGAGCTTTACATCACTTTCATATATTCGCTCTGTACCTGAGCACAACATAAAGCATATCCACCACTGAAGCGTCATCCATAAGGCTGATCTTGTTTTCAGCCAGAACTCGAAGCGTCAGGAACTGCGGGTGATTCCGGACCTCCTCGATTGTCCTGAGCATGTGTGCTCGCTCTCTTTGAAACTTCCACAGCTGTCCAACAGCATAGCTCACATGGCTCACGGACAGCTTGGCTTTGTTGCGGCCCACCACGTCGAACATCTGGTCTTCAGCAGAGCACGTCTGGAGCTGCTCTAGCACCTGGTCACGGCTGACGGCCCCGCAGTGAAACAGCCTGCGGGAACACGCCCGAAACCATCGGAGCCGGAACATGGCAGAAGACGGCCGGCGTCAGGATACACTCCACATACTAGACAGATCAGACGCACCCAAGAATCAGATCATCAGCTTCTGTCCAGGTCAGCTTGAATGCTGTTATTAAAGCATAAGACAGAAATGTCAAATATTCAGACATTCTGAAATACATGTAAATTGTGCACTCATTATTATTATGCTCATCCTATAATTTGCATAAAATTAAATTAGAAAAGACTAGAAAATTAAAGTCAAAATAACTAGTTTAAATTTTGATTCCAATAACTGTAATAATGTAATAACATTTTTGTGTAAATATCATGCATATATTAATTTAGTTATATTAATATATATGACAAAAAAATACATGATTACATTATTATATATATTATGCAAAAAAGAAATCAATCCATCTTGAAAACTTGCAAGTATTACATATGAATTGGATTTATTGGACGCCCCAAATAAATAAATAAATATAAAAGAATATATATATATATATATATATATATATATATATATATATATATATATATACACACAAGATTATATATATATATATATATATATATATATATATATATATATATATATATATATACACACACACACACACACACATTTTAAAGCATATAAGAGCATAATGTCATCTGTCTCATTAACATGAATTATCACAATCTCGTTAAAAGCTTCTTAGTTTTGCTTTTGTCATAACTCAAATTAGCTGAATTTTGATTTGTCCTCAGTCTTTTGGACTCTTATCTAATGCCCTTAACACGTCTGCTAGAAAGTCAACTAGCAAACACATACTTAAGAGTTAGAGTTAGTTCTTAACACTGAAAGTCAGCAGCAGATGTGTTGGACAGGATCACGTGTTATATAAATAAACCCGCTTAAAAGAGATTCACAGTACCTTCATCAGACTGCCATGCCATAACACACATGTAACAGCACGAGTGTCCTGTGCTGAAGCAGATCACGTGTTAGAGGACAGATGTGCTCAGGGTTTACAGTCACACAGATGTGCGCTACTGTTTGTGGTTAATATGCAGCTATTTAATGTGCGTGTAAGAACAATGTTTTATCAACCATGTGAAGAGAAAAGGGCAAAACTTAGGAGACATGGTCAATGCTACTACTTACTTCCTGTTAAATGAAGCGCTTAGCCAAAAGTCACGGTGTCTGTCAAAATAAAAGTCACACCCCGTAGAAGAAAAAAATATTTTATGGGCGTTTATGGGACAAGAATGAAAACATAATGAATTTGAAGGAGGGCTAAATACATGTATTAATAATATAATAATTTAACATACTATTTAATATATTAAAAATATATTAGATAATAGATATACATTTATAAATGTATAAGTAATTACATAAGTAAATCATTATATCATTAATATATAAATATATAAAACAGTTGTTTTTAATTCCTGATATTTAAATGATTTTTAAAAAATATTTCATTGTATTATTGATTGAATATATTGACATATGATATATTTATTTCATGATTTATATGTACATTGTTGCTGTTAAAAAGGGGGAAATTCAAAACATTTAGAAAAAAAAAAAAAAAAAAAAATGAATGTATCCAGGACTGATTGTATATCCAGCTGGTAACAACGCTGTCACCATGTTAATATTAATAATCTAATTTTACTGTAAAAATAATGCCTATCTTGGTTATTTTGTGTTTTCCTTGTAAAATGAAAAAAAAAAGAAAAAAAAAGAATAAGAAGCTAAAATATAAATTAGTTTAAATTTAAAACTTTTCAGGTAATAGTAAAAGAATTGTTAAATATAATTTATTTTTATATATTTTTATACAGACATCCCAAAGCGAAATCATACTTTAATTTGACTTTCAATTTAGTCTGTTTTAACTACTCAAGTTTCTAGGAATAATACAATAGGAATAATAAAATAAAAGTTTTTCAGACATCAGAATATTTCTAAACATAAACATGCAAATTGTGTAAAAAGATATTTTCTTTTATTTTATTTATGGAAACCATTTTTGGAGTTAAACAGCAATACTTAAATCGAAACCCATCAATTACAATTTCGTTTGCATAAAATCTTTATTACTGCAATAGTAAGAGAGAGTCATTATAACAACCAGATGTTGTGAAGTGTTACAAGGTGAATCCTAGTCTTTTCTTGGACTGTTGAATGTCAGGGGTCTCGTTCAGCTCTTTTATGTTTTGAGTGGTGCCGCTCACATAACTGGGCATCTCAACACCCGACTCATCATGGACTAGATACCTTGGTCTAAGTCCAGCAAACACGGGCCCCAGACCCCCTCCGATGCCCTCTCTGGCAGCCTTTAGGAGCGGGAAGGTGTTTCTCTCTGACTTACTGGCTGTTTCAATGACCTGTTTGGCATATTTCTGAAACTGGTTTTCCTCCTCAACGATGAGAGCGGTGTTCGTCGCTACAAAGTCCTCCTCTTCTTTTTTTGTATGGTGATGCCTTGCACGTTTTTCAGCCTTCACAAAACCAATATTGCATTTGAAAGAAATCATAGTTAAATGCATAGTATAAAGCATGTTAAAGCAATTGTTCACCCAAAGATAAAAATTTGCTGAAAAGTTACTCACCCTCAGGCTGAGATGTAGATGAATTTGTTTTTCATTTGGACCAGATTTGGAGAAATTTAGCATCACTTGATCATCAATAGATCCTCTGCAGTGAATGGGTGCCGTCAGAATGAGAGTCCAAACAGCTGATAAAACCATCACAATAATCCACAAGTAATCCACACCACTCCAGTACATTAATGAATGACTTGTGAAGCAAAAAGCTGCATGTTTGTAAGAAACAAAACCATCATTAAGGTGTTTTTAACTTTAAACTGACGTTTCTGGCCAAAAAATGAGTCCATAACTCATAATAACGTTTCCTCCAGTGAAAAAGCCAATCCCTGTTGTCATTTTACATCAAAATCCACCATTATATGTGTTTAGAACTGTTTTGGACAGCATTTGCTTGTAAACGGTGCTTGATCTGTGCATATTTCTCTCCTGACTCAGACAAGATCTCTTTTTCAGTGGAGAAAGCAATATCGTAGGAATCGTTTTTAGCTGGAAGCAATTATTTGAAGTCAAAAACACCTTAATGATGGATTTGTTTCTTACAAACACAGCTTTTCACTTCACGAGATGTTAATTGATGGACTGGATTGGTGTGGATTATTGTGATGGTTTTATCAGCTGTTTGGACTCTCATTCTGACGGCACCCATTCACTGCAGAAGATCCATTGATGAGCAAGTGATGCAATGCTAAATTTCTCCAAATCTGTCCTGACGAACAAACAAACTCATCTACATCTTAGATGTCCCAAGGGTGAGTACATTTTCAGCAAATTTTCATTTTTTTGTAAACTATTCCTTTAAGAGCTATACCCACCATTTCTTGCATATAGATGTCCTGTAGTGTTTTGCCTTCTTCTCTAGCTTTTTGAGCTTTAAGTTCTTGCTTTTCCATGAAGATTTTATATGCTTCCTTCTTTGCATTCAGCATCTCCAGGGCTTTCTGTTTCTCCTCCTCTGCCTTTCGTTCCTGCTCTTTCCTCTAATATAGGGTTAAGAAAATGTTTATTTCAATATATGTATTTCAAATGATATATATATATATATATATATATATATATATATATATATATATATACACATAGTATATATATATATATATATATATATATATATATATATATATATATATATATATATAAAGAGTTTGATGGTCATCTAAATCTAAATAATCATTCATCCATTACTAGACAAAGCTTCGAAGAGTTAAATTATTTGTATGCACAAATACATTAAGAAGAGGTTATTTACCATGGACTCTCTGTGTGCAGCGATGGAGTTCAACATGGCTGCATGTTTTTCTTCTTTCTCACGCTGTTCTCGGGCCTGTTTGGCCTCACGTTCTGCGACCGCTTTCGCGATGATCTCTTCCTCATTGCTGATTTGTTGCTGCTTCTGAACTGCTAACTTCTGTATAATAGTCTCTCTGTGTCTCTGGAGCTCTCTAAGCCAAAAAGAAATGCAAATACAAGTCCAGTGCTGAGACAAAGCAAGCAGTGAAGAGAATTATTCTTTCTCTCTACGATTCCCACATTTCACCCACACAATGAATTTCCATGACTTTTTCATAACCTTGTCAGTTAGATGTGATCCATGGATAAGCATGTTGTAGAAATCTGGCTGTCCATTTGTATGTCAGGTAACAATCTTTTGAATTAGAACATTTATTATTATTAGACTGAGTGTATTAATGTTCCAGATTGGAGATGGTTTGCAAGCATTTTTTACTTGACACAAGTACTCAGAAAAAGCAGTTTCTAGCTGATTAAATATTTTAGTACAGGAAAAAGTCCACAGTGTTGTTATTGAATTAAACTAGAACAATTAAAAATCGTTTTGCATTAATGGAAATAAGTCTGAAATAAAATAAATATTAGACAAACTTAAACTTAAAAAACTTAAATGAACAATGGAAGTGTTGCCTTAACAACTAAGTGAAATAAAAAAAGGTTCCAGTTGAAGTAATAAAATTATTAAAACTAAAACTGAAATAAACAAAAGCTAAACAGGTTATTATAGTTTAATTAGTTTAATTCAAACTAAAAATAAACCCATTAAATACAATAAAAACAAAAAATAATAAAAACTGTAGACACATCCAAAAACTACTAAAATACTGCTATAAAAATAATAAAAACTGTAATAGTATCTCAATGATATTAAAATTACACTGAAGCTAAATAAAAAATATAAAAAGAATAAAATATAACATATATTAATATAATGTAATATAATATACTGTAAATATAAAATATAAAAATATATTTTAAAATATCTATAAATACTATAATAGTATATAAATAATATTAAAATAACAAATACGTCGTCCATGAGGTCTAGAAAATCACAATTTTATAATAAAAAAAATGCCTCAAATATTAAAAATGCTGCCAAATGTATTTTAGCTGTTATCTAGCATTTAATGTATCAAGCTTAGTATGGGTTGGAAGAGTTTAACATAAATATTTGGCAAACTGTGTACAGTTTGAAAAAATGCCTTCATAAATATAAAAACACTCCTGAAAATGAATTGCAAGTTAATTTCTGACACTGGTTATATACCCATTTATACCCACAAGACACATTTACACTGTGTTAGCATGTAATTTACAGTACCTAAATACTTCCTCCTGCTTCTCTTTCCTCATTTTCATGACTTTTTCTTTATGTTTGGTGAGCTGCTTCCGTCTCTCCTCCTCTTCCTCCTGCCTCTGAGCCTCTGTTGCTTTCATCAGCTCCCTGTTGGTCAAACAGTCCTGATGGAAGACAGAAGAATGGATTTCAAAACAGCATCTGATCACTCTATCTGTAAATGTTGTTCAACAACCGCCTCACCTGATAAGACTTCATCACGCTTCTCTTCTCTTCCTGTTTTTTGCGCTCGTTCATGGACTGTTCCCACAGATGAAGATCTCTGAGTCGCTCAATTTCTTCAGCCGCACAATTGACCTCCTGCCTCTCCTGCTCTTTCTTCACTTCATGATCTTTTATCCTAATAGAGCAGGAACCTTTTGCATTACCTACATCTTTGTTGCTCATGCACTGAAGCACATTAATGTCTGCTTACTGTTGTTTCACGCTCTCAGCAGCGGCCAGCTGGTCTTGTTTCCTCTGTATGGCTTTCTGCTGCTCCTGCTGGAGGGCCTGTTCTTCTTTGCAAGCCATTTCTGCCAAGATATCTCTGTCTATGTCCTTGCTGGCATTTTGCTTCATGCGTTTTAGCTCAATCTGAGCCTCTCTTTCCTTCAGAACCTCTGCCAACAACAGGGCACTCTAGAAAAAAACAAAAGGATAGTTTCTACCAACATTTCACAACAGAAAAAGTGTGATCAAATAATGAGAGCCACAGACATGGAAGCCTTTCACTCTGTCGGTCTGGTAGTACTGCTGGGTTTTTGCTTTCTCAATGGCCTCCTTTCGAATCTGGGCCTGGTATTTCGCTTCTTCTATGTCAATTTGTTTCCGCTCCTCTTCTTCTGTCGCCTCTCGAATTTTTTTCGCCTCTAGCTTTTTTTGTCGCTGTCCCTGTAAGGCGAAAAAAAAATTATTTGTTTTTCTCCAAGGAAGACATTTTGCAAAAGTCAAATGCATAGCTTATATTAACCCAGAAATTTATATTAATAATTTCTTCTTTCTTTTTTCTTTTTCTCTTTCTTTCTTTCTTTCTTTCTTTCTTTAAGAAAACCCAAAAATATTATATCAAGAAAGCATTCAAATAACAGTCAACGTATTCAACATCATAACAGAGGCATAGACAAAATGAAAATTGGATGGAGAGAAGTATAGAAAAAAGTAGTACTATTGAGATACTATTGTAATTTTTATTAACATTTGACTCAGTTTTATTTTATATTTTCTGTTTCATTTTAATTTTTGTTAAAGTTTTAGTAATCTTATGTGTTTTTGTCATTTTTAGCAGTTTTTGCTTTTTAATATATGTAGCTTTTATGAATTTATTTCAGTTTTAATTACTAAATTAAAATGAGAAACATTGCCTAAGCAACAAACTGAAATAAAAAGTGTTTTATATTTATTGTATTTCAGTAAACAATTATTTTATTTAAAGTAACAAAAAAATTGAATGGTTTTAATTTTAGCTTCAGTTTCAGTTTTAGCAACGACAATAACTCTATTATAGACATAAAAACAGCCATATCAATGTGTGCAAAATTATCACAGGGGTATTTATAATAAAATATTATTATATAATAATATATTATTAAAAATTATTATATATTATTGTATTATATTATAATACATTATATACTTATATACAAAATATTACAATAAATCAGAACATCAACTTTTTTCCTAATTAAAATGAATTATTAATTCATTAATTATTCTGGATTAATGAATTATTCTTTATTTTTAATAGAAAACTCAATGATAGGCTAATAATAATAATAATAATATATTTTTTCTCCTTAAAAGTGTTTAGATCATTAAAAAACAATGCAGGCTTGAGGATCCAAAACAAAAACGGCGCTCGCAGACCTTACCCGATCCCATCCCCCTCTCTCTCCCATTTTCCCATCAACCAGTGTTGGGGAAAGTTACTTTTAACAGTAATGCATTACAATATTGCGTTACTTCTTAAAAAGTAACTAATTGCGTTACAAAAGCCCTATTCGGACGGTAATTGTTTCTCATGGGGACGTAAGTGATTTTCACCATTTACAGGGGGTAGTTGGTGATTTTAATGCCGTCCAAATCCAAGATGTCAGTGTTTTTCTCTCACCACCCCTGTAAAAATCCCCGGCTGAATTACCTACTGTTTTTTGACAAACACCAAGGTCGTGTGGTAATTTAATTGCCGTCCGAATCCACATATTTGAGTTTACGAGAAGAAATCGATTCAAAATTCAGTGTTTAAACCCTTTTTGAGCACTCCCGAACACCGTTGTACTTCGGTGTAATTTGCATACATGCTTATTTCTGAAATGCTAGAAAGTATTTAAAAGAACAGTACTTCATAACTGCTCCACCACAGCGACTGGGAGCAGAAAGAGAAGAAAAGCATGTAAACATTCAAAATGGGTCTTTATTATGGCAGCAGCAGGTATGTAATACAATTTTAAAATGTGCATTATAAACAGATATATAAGGCGTATAATTATATATAACTATAGCGCGTCTATTTTCCTATTTTTAAACAGGAGATTTAAATAATCAAATAATAAATAGGATTATATATTCTAAAATATGCTTGGAATAATAAGAATACATTTTACATAATAATAAGTATTTTTAAATATGTTTTACACAATAATAAGAATAAATTTGTAAATTAATTTTATTTACAGCAGACAATTATGTGACTGGCCACGTGAGCAGTGCGTTCCCAGGTTCGTAGGATCACAGAACTCGCTCCTCCACTGTGAATAAATCAGCATCTGAATCCATCAGTTTTATCATTTAGGTGATATATAAATTTATTTTTACAGACGTCCATATGAGAAACAATTACCATCTGAATCGGGCTTTAGTTACTTTTTATGGAAAGTAATGCATTACGTTACTTCTGGGCTGGGCTTGCTTATTTATTTTTAATAACAGAAAACCCAAAAGTTATATTTTTGGCGACTGTAAAGGCCCTTTCACAACAAGAGTGAAATTAATAAGCCTCAGGCTGAAAAAAATGCCTCTGCACCAACTCCCAGTTTTTCTCAACATGGGGACAGGAAAGGTGTCAGTGAATAAATAGGAAAACAAAGTAACTCGCGGTACTTATTTCAAAAAGTAACTCAGATGTTTTCTTGTTAATTTAAAAGTAATGCGTTACTTTACTAGTTACCTGAAAAAGTAATCTGATAACGCAACTCGCGTTACTTGTAATGCGTTACCCCAACGCTGCTGTTAACATACTATCCTATCTCAATAAAGACGATAAAAATGCCAAAAAATAAATCTTTAAAAATTAATATTGTTTAGCGTAAATTTATGGTTTTTCAGGCAAATATTGCTCATTATATCTAATAAAAGAGCTGCAAATACACAAACTCCAGTGCGTGCTCACAGCAATGGTGTTGGACCAGTGTTTGACGAGCTCTTTAGAGCGCATGCGCAGCGCCTCCCGCTGTTCAGCTGCTGCAGTCACGCTCCTGTTGTGTTGATTGATTCCGTTCACACTGTCCTGCAGGCGCTGCCACTCCGGTTTGGACAAAACTACCGTTTGACGAAGATCCGCTTCGGGTTTCTCCGCCTCCGAACTCACAACTGTGTGCATGTGACCACATATTTCCAAGTGATTATAAACTAATATTATAGTTTACAGATGATCTTTAGCTATCCTGGTGCACTAGTCATTCTCACCTCGCTGACTCGAGCCTTTCCTCCGGCCGTACTGAACCACACGTCCTGTTGTTATCGAGGCTGTTGACATTTTAACTGCTTTTTTATGTCCTCTCACATTCGCTGATCTTGACCTACATTGAGATGTTTATATATGTTTATTCCTTCATACATCGGCAAACTTGGCTAGCGTTGGTAACACGTTAGGACTCTCTGCACTGTGTTGCTCGGCAACCATTTAAACTTTTGTTCCACTGTTCCCCAGCAACCCTGTAGCGAAGGAGGTGACGTCATGCGAGGCCTTAAAGAGCCAGCCATCTAGAAAATAAACTTTCAGAAATACAGCATTACTTTGGGACTATTTCTAACTCATGTAATAAGAAGGCTTTAACAACAATTGAAATTTACACCCCTGTCTAGTATTTTTTTTCTCCATTATTATTGTTTTTATTATTATTTGATATTTTTGTATTGTAACTGCTTCCTTATTTGTTGACATAATGTTCTTAATAAAAAAATCTAGAAAGTAAACTAGTTTCATCGTCAAAGATGTTGATTTTTATTATTATTTTGAAAACCCAAAGCATTTATTGATAGAATATGTTGTTAATTTTTTATTTTTTTTATTTTGTGTTTTGTTGATGCTTTGTGAGTAGCAGTAAATACAAGGTTGGTTTATTTGTAACATTTTTAATTATTAACTTCAGAGTTTTTTAGTTTTACAATGCATTTCTAACTGTCAGATTATGTATGATGAAACTCAATTTAATAAACAAACAAACAAACTTGGATGTTACTAACAAATAAGACCAGAAGAGTAAATGGCAACAGAATAAACCTCTGTCATGTGCTCATCTAATTGGTCAGATGCATGAGCTTGTGTGAAGAATTAGTTCAACCGAGCTGTTATAAACTTCTTTTAATCCTCTATTCACTTTAATCTCAAATAAATAAATCATTTATATAATAAACTTCATAGTATTGCGGCTCAAACTTGCAAATAAATAAATAAATAAATAAATAAAAGTAAATTTAAAACAAGTAACCTGAAGAAATTACAAAATAAATAAATAAATGTGGAAATAAATACATTTATTAATAATACAAAATAAATACATTTATCCATAAATATAAAAATATATATTAAAATAAACAGAAAAATATACGAACAATAAATAAATAAATACCAAACTTAATTTAGGCCAAATTTAGTTAAAAATTACATTTTATTTACTTACATTACATTTAATTGTTATTAATTTATTCCTGTATTTATTTCCCTATTGTTTATTTTTTTTAAGTCGTTTTTAATTTATTTCCCTATTGTTTATTTTTTTTAAGTCGTTTTGCAGGTTTGGGCATCCTCGAGTCGGTGTGGTAGTGCTGGGTTCTTCTGTCTCTCGGGACAGGAGCAACTTTTAGGGAGGCGCGTGAAGGGCGGAGTTTATGATGCGAGGAGGAGATCTTTATTGAAGAACGCGATCATCATCAGCGGTCAGTCTTTTGAGGAGAGCCGAGTCACTGAATCAACGGCGATGGCTCCTGTATCCGTCAAACGCGTTTTAATCAGTGAAAGCGTCGATCCGTGCTGCAAAAGCATTCTGCAGGAGAACGGCATTGAAGTGACGGAGAAGCAGCAGATGACTAAAGAAGAGCTGATTGCAGAGATTCAGGTAAGTGATTCTTCAACTGATTGACTCAAGTTCAGCAGCAACTTCAGCGGAATATCAAGTGCCTCGATGTGAATCGCCAAAGCAGCAAAATCATCTCGGTGTGTGTGATATAATATTAGCACGTGAATGTGTGCCAGTTGAACGTGTTGCTGAAGTTTGTGTGTGTGTGACTCTCACCCCTCCTCTTCCTCTTCCTCTTCACGAGTCTGATGCAACAGCACCATATGAATCGTTTCAATTGATTCCTAACTAAAGATTTTATTAGACACCAATTCAACTATTCATTTATATATTCGAAGTATCTTTTTCCAGTGCATTGTGCTTAATGCACGTGTTTTCTTTTGTGCATGAGTTTTTAGTTTGTATATTTGCTGTGTTTTTATTTATTAGGTATTTGCTTGGATATGATGTAAATAAAATGCATATAATTTTCTTTGTGCATTAAGTAAAAAGCTGAATGCATGTTGACTTGTCATTTATTGTCATGTCACATGTTGTTCTGCTTTGGAAATAACATGCCAATTTTGTTTACACGTCTCAATTTTTTCCCCCAAGAATTATGATGGTTTAGTCGTCCGATCAGCAACCAAAGTTACTGCTGATATCATCAATGCTGGCAGTAACTTGAAGATCATTGGACGGGCCGGAACCGGAGTTGACAACGTGGATGTGGATGCAGCGACTAAGAGAGGCATTATTGTCATGAAGTAATGAAGCATGTTGAGTCTTGCTCTGACCTCAATTCTGTTTGTTTTCAGTGTTAAAGCAGGTTGCTCTAGTCGTGCACTCTTCTTACTTCTTTTCTTAAAGTAATAGTTCACTCAAATGAAATTTCTTATGAAACACATCTTAGAAGATGTTAAAGGAATAGTTCACCCTAAAAAGAAAATTTGCTGGAAATCTATTCACCCTTAGGCCATTCAAAATGTAGATGAGTTTGTTTGTTCATCAGAGCAGATTTGGAGAAATGTAGCATTGCATCACTTGTTTACCAATGGATCCTCTGCAGTGAATGGGTGCCGTCAGATTGAAAGTCCAAACATCTGATAAAAACATCACAATAATCCACAAGTAATCCACACCACTCCAGTCCATCAGTTAATGTCTTATGAAGCGAAAAGCTGTGTTCTTGTAAGAAACAAATCCAACATTAAAGGAATAGTTCATGAAAAGTCTGTCATCATTTACTCACCCTCGATTATTCCAAATTTGTAACCGAATAGTTGCTGGTCCCCACTGACCATAATATGGAAAAAAGTACTATGGAAGTCAACTGGGACCAGAAGCTTATCAAACAAACAGCTTTTCACTTCTTAAGATGTTAACTGATGGACTGAAGTGGTGTGGATTATTGTGAGGTTTCTGTCAGCTGTTTGGGCTCTCATTCTGACGGCACCCATTCACTACAGTGAGCAAGTGATGTAATGCTACATTTCTCCAAATCGGTTTTGTTAAAGAAACAAACTCATCTACATCTTGGATGACCTGAGGGTGAGTATGTTTTCGGCATATTTTAATTTTTGGATGAACTATTCCTTTAAGTAGATTGGCCAGAAATTCCTTTCCTAAATGCTTTTTATGTGTTTGTTCATTCGTTTTTCAATTTTTTTGTATTTTTTAGCACTCCGAGTGGAAACACAATCAGTGCTGCTGAGCTCACCTGTGCTCTTCTGATGAGCTTGTCAAGGTAAACTGGCAAAATTTAATAAAGTACTTGTTTAATAACATGCTTCTGTTCATTGTTTTAAGGGTTTTGAGAGAAATAATTAATTGTATTATAAAATGTTTTAATTTTCAGAACTCAAAGGTCTGTGATGTCTGTGATGTCTGTGGGCCTGAAATAGGGTAGAAAATTATAAAAAAAAAAAAATAAAAAAAAAATTGGGTAGTAAAATAAATAAACACAATTTTGGCTGTTTTGGACTCTAGACGTATAAGTGGACCTCAGAGGAGAAAAAAAGAATTAAAAAAGACCTGATATGACCCCCTCTAAGTTCGATTTTGAATTAGGCTTTTCCAATTGTTAATATTCCTATTAAATATTTTAAATATTTATTCATATTTTCTGTATTTCCTAGACATATTCCACAAGCTGCCATGTCAATGAAGGATGGAAAATGGGATCGGAAAAAGGTATGTCTACATTTTGTCCTCTGAGTGGCTGTTGGGAGTATAAGGGCATCACATTATGGGATACAGTATTGCATGCACCATCCTGTTGTATATTGCACTTTTTGGCAAATCATCCAGTTATTCTACACGTAATGAAACTTTGTACACAGTATACATAGCTCAGAAACAGTCAAAGTTGCAATTTCATAGCCATACTTTCCCGTCTGTGTTAAGTCAGTCATCACTAATCGATTGTGATCCCTGAATGTGTTGCTCCACATTGTTATGGTAGATGGCTGAGTGCTTTGCTAATGATTTTGCAGTTCATGGGTGCAGAGCTGTATGGAAAAGTACTCGGGATCGTAGGGCTTGGAAGAATCGGCAAAGAGGTGGCCACAAGAATGCAGTCCTTTGGTATGAAGGTAAGATCATTGTGTCCTAAAAACAGTCCTAAATTGAAATGCAAATGCAGTTGAAACTTTTTTTTTTTTTTTTTTTTTATTGCATCCCTGATAGACCATTGGTTACGACCCCATCACCCCTCTGGAGGTTTCTGCGAGCTGGGGCGTGGAGCAGATGTCTCTGGAGGAGCTGTGGCCACAGTGTGATTATATCACAGTCCACACTCCACTCATGCCCTCCACCACAGGTACTCACAAACAAAATCAGTTTGCTGGATAATTCAGTTGAAAAAGTTATGATTGTTTTGCCTCATATTGCAGCTGCTTAAATGCCAAGTCTAAAAACTAAAATCCTGAGCAGTGTTATTTTATTATCATTGATATATGATTGGAGAAACTAAGATTTTCAAAACTTTGAATCAATTAAACCAATTACTTCACAAAAGAATTCACTGTTGTGAAGCGCTCAACTCCAAACGCTGGTCAAGCATGCATGAAAACACCTTTTATGAACTAATTGCACATTCTACTTAAAGTGTAATTTATTAAATGCAATTAAAAAAAATCATCTAATACCATTAAATATAAAGTGTCTGTGCAATATGTGTTATTTTATTAAACTGTAAGCATTGTTTTGTTTGTTTTACGGAGAGCTTGGTTAATCCAGCCAGTAAGAGACTATTTATATAATATTAACTACAACTCTTCTTTTTAATATACAAATGTGTCATTTAATAATATCTACAAATTTATAAAACTGGTTCGAAACAAATGATTTACAAAGGTTTCAAAGCTTCATGAAGCAGTGTTTTGAAAGCACTCACTAAGATATACTATTATAGTTTTTTTTATTACTATCTTGAATTCAATTATATTTGTATATTTTCCATTTCTATTTTAATTTGTTAAAGTTTTAGTAATTTTTTTGTCATTTTTTTGTTAGTTTTTTTTTTTAAATATTACTATATAGTTTTTTTTTCAGTTTTAAGTTATTTTAGTAAATCAAGTTATACTAAATGAAAATGCGAAATGTTGCCTTGACATCTAGCTGAAATAAAATAGTTTTTTAAATATTTTATTTGATTTCAGTTAGTTTATTTATTTTTATTAATGTTGTTTATCTTATAATATAATAGAATGTAAAATAATGTATTTAATAATAATAATAATTATAATTTATTTTAATAATAATAATAATAATAATGTTTATTATTATCATTATCATCATCATTATTATTATTATTATTACTATTATATGAAGTTTAATAATTGCACTACTAGTCTATATTGCAGTTCTAATTTAATTAATTTTGACCCAGTGTAAAATCAGACGTTTGGTGATGTGCTACACAGGTCTCCTTAATGACGCTTCATTTGCTAAGTGTAAGAAGGGTGTGAAGGTGGTGAACTGTGCTCGTGGCGGCATCATCGATGAAGCTGCTCTCCTCAGGGCTCTGGAGTCAAGACAGTGTGGAGGAGCGGGGCTGGATGTGTTTGTGGAGGTAAGAGTTTGTCGATCACTTAGACTGAGAATGGTTTCAGCTTCTTGCCACTGAAAAATGGCATTACATGAAAATATTTTTAAAATATTACTAATAATGTCTTTTTTGGGCGGGTTCAGGAGCCTCCAAAGGACCGGGCTTTGGTGAACCACCCCAATGTGATCAGCTGTCCTCATCTGGGAGCCAGCACTAAAGAAGCACAGGCTCGCTGTGGGAAGGAGATCGCCCTGCAGATTGTGGACATGACCACCGGCAAAGCGTTAGTGGGAGCCGTGAGTCATGCTTCGTTTCACAGTGTCAGGAATGAATCTTTATGAAAGGGTGGTATTTTCCCCTTGAAGGTTTTTCATAAAATCATAATGAATTATCCATGCATATCAAGTAGTTAAATGAAAATGTTTAATATGAACAATTAATAAATACAGAAGTAGCTGTAAATAAGGCACTTTTTTTTTTACTCAAGTAATTTTCACCTATTCCATCTATTATCACAGCACATCACAGCTGAAAAAAAACATTTGAAACATTGAAATATTTATCAAACTCCTACCTTAAAAAGACAAAACACTTGTTATGAATGAACAGTTCTATTAAACTGGGGACTAGGAAATGTTTTTACACAGAAAGTACATTAATGGACATTTTTTTTAAGAAGCTTCTTCTGGGAAAAAAAATATTAGAATTTTTTTTAAATCAACTATCAATTTGAAAGATTTTTATCATTTATTTTATTTTTTTGTAAAAAATAATATTGTTAAATTATTGCATACAATTAATTGATGCATTGTTATTAAGACTATTATTATATCTATATATATCTATATATTAAATCTTATTATTCTTGAGTTTCCAAAGAATATAGACTTTGATGCTGATATGATGTAAAATGATAAATAATTACACAAGCTATTAAAACTGAAATTTTAACTGAAAAAAAAAAAAAACTAAAAAAACAAAACAAAACAAAAAAACAATCACCTCTAACTATGATTTTACTTGGATTGAATTGTTTAATGTGAAAGCATGAAATGAAAATTCAACCTGTTTTGTAAATCCATGTTATTGATCTCCAAGTGAACAATTCATTGGGTTTTGTTTTTGTTTTTTTGATTTTGTGCTGGGAAATATTTTTTATTTATTTATTTTTTTTAATCAAAATATCAACTTGATCTTTCAGTGAAAAGGCAGACTTCATTCTGGTGACATGCTGGACTTCTCCAATCATTTAGTCTGCTTAAACTCCACCTCTTTCTTACAAATGGCTGCAAGGTGACATTTAGCTCCACCCAGTGAACAACCGATGAATTAAACACAGTCCCGCTCTGCATTCTCTCGGATGTATGTTACAATACAGAAGAAAAGTTGACTAATGAAATGTCTTTTTTACATCCTCAGGTGAATGCTCAGGTGTTGGTCAGTTCTTTCTCTCCTGACTCTCATCAGTGGATCCTGCTGGGAGAGTCCATGGGCAGAGTGTTGAAGGCCTGCACCGCTTCTAAACAACCCTACAGTCAGGTCCACGTCACATCACTTGGTAGGTGGAATAATTCACCCAAATATGTTGTCAAAATTCAATGAGTGCTTAAAACAAATGACAAGAAATCAGTCCTGTTGTTGGGGCAGTATGTACATTTTCTTTTACTAACTTTTGAGACAAGTAATTTCCACATGATGCAGGACAGGATATACATATTTACTCAGGAGGAAACCCTCCCATATGTACATATCAGAGCTAATTGTCTATCAAACATATTTTATTGGATTATAATAGTTCTATTCTTCTGAGAAATTTGTTTTTATTCTGTTGATACCATTGAAAAGGTTTTTAAACAAGTTAAACCACATTTAAGTTTTAAGATATTTAAGGCCAATTTTTGGCCTTGAAAAGAAGAACATGATTTTATATAGGCCTATAAATAAAATGTTAAATGATGACAGAATTTATATTTTGGGTTAACAATTAGTTCAAGGGTTCCCAAAATTTATTTGCCTGCCAAACCCCTTAGACAGAAAATATTTTCTTAGTTACTTGAAGTACCTGAGAATTTAATATTTCTGTAATTTAACAATGCATTCGCATGTTTACGGTTCTCTGCTGTCAGGTAATGCAAGTTAATGCCGTGTATGCAAGTAAAAAGATAAGACATTTAGTGCAAGATAAGTATATTTTATTATATTATTTCAATTAAATGTGCAGCCCCATTTCTTTATTTTAATTTGATAATCGATTTAATTAAATATTAGCCTTTCATAAACTAGGGAAAACCCTGCTCTGGTCAAATGGCATTACATTTCATCATTACAATGATGCCATCTTGTGGCAAGATCATGTATGCATTTTGCTAAGATATTATATATCTACAAATATTTTATATATTATTGTAAAATTATCTTTACATATATATTTTATTATATAATATAAATATAAAATTTAACAATAATATATAAAACATTAATTAATTTATTTTTGCTATTCAGGGGAGTCCTTGAAGAAGTCCACTGGGTTTTTGAGCTCAGCAGCTGTAGTTGGTTTGCTCACTGAAGGTCCTCAGAAAGGCCCTAACTTGGTGAATGCACTGCCTCTAGCTGCAGAGACTGGAATTACAGTAAGACTACTTCACAAAACCAGAGTTTCATATTTTTGAACTAATCTAAATGTTAAGTTAAAGCACAAGTGCCATATAGCAGTACTCCTAATCTGTCCCTGTTTGAAAAACCTCCAGGTGCAGACGGCTCATAAAGACTCAAATGAGCGTGAGGCGTGTGTGCTGGAGGTCTCTGTGAACGGCAGTAGCTATAAGGCTGTTGGCTCGGTGCAGGCTGGGGTTCCTGTGCTGCTGGAGATGAATGGAAGTGTGTTTCGACAGCCTGTCCCTCTCACTGGACACCTGCTGTTCTTCAAAGCTGCCAACTCCACTGAGCTCCTGCTCTCCGTAACCGGTAAAGACTGATTCACATTCTGCACAAGTAGTCTTAAATGGAAAGAATATCTGAATACATGATTTTCTGCTGGGAAACTGATAGAAATCCTAGTAATATTACGAATTTTAAAAGTGATTTCCAGCTCAGCTCTAAAATATTGGCCAGGTATTGCTCTTTATGTAATTTCTAGAAAATGATGTTATCAAGTATTCACAAGTGACTGAAAGAAAATAGAGCTTTATTGACGTTTACTGGCACTTTCCTATCTTCGTCAGGGGTTTTGGCAGCTGCAGGTGTGGAGCTGCAGTCGTTCAGTGCCTCTACTGCCGGCAGTGGTGAGCAGTGGTACTGTATGGGCATGTCTTCACTGCTGGGGGACATCGGTGCCCTGAAGTCCTTCGTGAAAGAGGCTGCACAGCTCACGGTCTGAATATCTGTCAGTGATCCTGATCTGAACCACGTAACATTCCAGTGTCTTAAGCTCTAGCCTGACTGAGTTTCATTTCAAGCTGTTATTCACATTGTTCATAACACTACAATACCTAAAACAGTGTGGAAAAATAGTCCTATTTTTACTTTTTGTTGTTACTGTTTACTAAAGTCGCTATATTCCAGATACGTGAAAGTGTTTGATTAAAACAACAACCAGTGCTTTGCAGTGGAGTGTGTCTCTTTTCATCATACTAAAGAGTTTCCGTTTCGGTCCCTTTTGTGTAAAAATTACAGTAAATAGCTAATGCCAGTCTCTCTGTGTGTGTGTGTGTTTTTATATATATTTATATATATATATATATATATATATATATATATATATAAGATTTTATTTGATAATGTATTGTCAAAAATCTTTTTATTCTTTTTATTGCTATAACTAACTAAATAAATAAATAAATAGATAAATATTTATTTATAAATAAATATTACTTTCTGAACAGTAAGAATTTTAATGTTTTTTTAAAGAAGTCTCTTCTGTTCACCAAGCCTGCATTTATTTGATCCAAAGTACAAAATCCAAATTCTGAAATATTTTTACTATTTAAAATAACTTTTCTATTTGAATATATTTTAAATATATTTTAAAATTTATGTAAATTTACAATTTATTCCTGTGATCAAAGCTAAGTTTTCAGCATTATATATATATATATATATATATATATATATATATATATATATATATATACACACACACACACACACACACACACACACATATATATGTATGTGTGTGTGTGTGTATATATATATATATATATATATGTATATATATATATAATGAAGAGTTCAGATGCAAAAGCCTCTGTGTCGTCTGAAATTTTCTTCTAAAATGAGCATTTTTATCAGTCTCCTGTGTTTATGTTCAGTTATTTAGAGTAAAACTACTGAACCTAAACATAGGAACACAATAAAAATGCTAATTTTGGATGAAAATTTCAGATGGCACTTAGAGCTCTCTGAAATCTCATCTGAACACTCTCTCTCTCTCTCTCTCTCTCTCTCTCTATATATATATATATAAATAATGTGTGTATTACTTTAGCTCCTTTTCATTCCCAAAACTATTTTATTTATTTATTTTTGTAAAATCATACTTGGCCCTTTTTCCACATACTTGGTTCTTTTCTTCAGATATATAAATAGATATATAAATGATGGACACTTCCTGCTTGTATGATCACATAACAAAAATACAGAGTCTACATTAAATCCACTTTTCAAACACTTTAGTTTCATGACCTTGACCACAAGGCTTGCAATGTCAAATTAAAAGGCATAAAAACATCCCAACAAACGCACAACCTTTCCAACACATTAGAATACAGTCCATGTAACGTTCCCTGAATGTTGCCGAAAGGTTTATCTGATAAGAACTTATATGGAGCATTTTATATTGGTTATTTATAGCATTTATTTCCTTTATGACCTTAATCTAATGTTCCAAGAAAGTTCCAGGAACCAAACATTATTACTGGGATTAATGTGTTTATTTATCTTGAGATTGCAGAATGCATTCAATTTAAAAACATGAATTATTAGCACTTAAACATTATTAATTTGAAGTCACCTCACAGAAATATAGTTTAAATCGCCTCTATCAAACAGCCTCACTGTTTCCATGGTAACCGTGAGTTATTTCTGTCCTTTTACTGTGGACTTAATGGAAACCACACACCAATAATTCACCGTCGCTAAGCTATAAACAAACTCTCTTGAGTTCAGAAAACGGTGAAGCGTTCAGAACGGATTAATTCTTGGTGTCCGGCTGCCCTTGGTACTGTTTCCCTTCAGGCGTTATTATGCAACGGCTTTAATCCTTATTAGGATTATACACTCAACACTGTGCCATGACAAACCTGAAAACTGCTATTATGTCTCAGTTGATTGAAAAATCAAAGCTGCGTCTTTTATAGATGGGACGCTTGTGAAGAGTGTTTTGGTCCCATGGCTGTGTTGAATCAGTAGTGCGGCTGACAGCAGCGAGTCTCCTGCTTTACACTGATACCAAAATAGGAGCTCGACCTTCTCCAGAGACTGACGCTAAATACAGGGGACACATGTCTGATCTGACCGAGCACAAGACACACTGCTGGGGAGAAAACCTCAACAGCGAAGAACGGACGAGCTGGGGCAGTCAGTCATTATACCGGTCAGGTGAGCTGGTTTTTACACTGGGGCTAGTTGTCACAAACGCTATTACTGTTTGAGGCAGAAGATAAAATGCATTAATGTTTGTTTTCATCATTAGCAGTGTTATTGTAGGTTGGTTGCAAAAAACTAGTTCAAAAAAGGGTTATTATAGTTTATTAAAACTAAAACAATTAAAATATTTTCGTTTAAAATGAAATAAAAATATTCACTGAAAGTAAATGTATATTTAAAAACGTATTTTTATTTCAGCTAGTTGCAGAGGCATCATTTCTCATTTCCACTTTCACTTTAGGTACTAAAATAACTAAAACTAAAATATATAGAAAAAACTAAAAATGCATAGAAACTATATGTGTGTGTGTGTGTGTATGTATATATATATATATATATATATATATATATATATATATATATATATATATATATATATATATATATATATATATATGTAAAACAGACAAAAAACCTAAAACTTTAACAAAAATTAAAATGAAAACGGAAAATAAAAAAGCTAATTCAAAGAATTAAAAACTTTAATAGAATCCCAATGATGCTAAATAACACTGGTTCAAAATGGTCTTAAATTAGAATCATTTTTGTGAATTTTGTGCTCAAGATTTAAATTTATAGATTTTTTTATTTATTTTTGTAAACAGATGAAGCCAGTAAAAACACACTAGTATACGTTCAGACAAGAGTCAACTATATAATCAAGTTTGAAATTGAGATGAGGCTAAAATGGAGATAAGTTACAAGTCATAAATGTCATATTGAGCAAGTTGTCACCATTTTAGAAACTGTAGTTTCACACAATTGAATGATTACTATAGAAAAATTACTATGCCAAAACAATTTCATATTTAGTATGTTACCATTTCCATTTTACATTTAGCTTTTTTTGGTTGTGTAAAATCGTTTTACTGTTTATATTTTCCTAAAAACGTCTAAAATGTTTAATGCCTGGTGTGACAACTTAATCCATATGATACGACAACATAACAGTAAGTCAACATTTGTGAAAATATTCAACCAGGTTTGTGTCTATACACAAAAAAATTACCTTCAAAAATAATTATGAGAAATATTTACTAACATAAACCTGATAAAAATGGTGTCTAAAATATGAACTTGGTTTTAACTGCATCTGGCTTTGTTTATCTGTAGAAAAGTATAATAGTCCAATTTTATTTGCATATAATCTATTATATCATACATAACATATATAATAATGTATTATTGTCATGGAAAATAAACAATCCTAGAGCTGAGCGAAACTAGAAAAATTTATATTTATTTTCTAATATTTATTTACTACTTTTTTCATCAGGGAAAATTTAGTAATGAGTTAATTTTGTTAGGAAACTTGAAAGCTCATTTGAAAATGAAAAACACATCTCTTCCATTTTTCCACTCTCTATTCTAATTCTATTTTATCTATTTGTTTTCTTTTTTAATTTAAAAAAAATAAAAACTTGACCCTCTAACACTTGCACTCTATTTGTTTTCTAACTGCTTGTTTTCTTAAAAAAAGGCCTCTAACACTAGCTTTCTCTATTCCTTTTCTATTCTATCTACTTGTTTTCTTTTTATTATATAAATAAAAAAAACTTGCTACGTGTACTGCATTAGGCTAACCGAGACTTATAGAACTCTTTTGTTGATTTTGATTGCTTCTATTGTCCTCATTTTTAAGTCGCTTTGGATAAAAGCGTCTGCTAAATGTAAATGTAAAATCTTCTCTTTCCAGTTGCAATGTCAGGAAAAGCTCAAAGCGGTTACTCCTACGAGTTCTGCGATGCCTCTCACTCCTCCGAGGTGCTGGAAGCTCTTCATGAGTTTCACAGCAGCGGTCTATTCACAGACGTCACCCTGCAGTCTTCATCCGGACAGCTCTTCCACTGCCACAAGGCTGTCCTATCAGCCCGCAGCTCCTATTTCAAGGTAATGTTCACCTTAGACATGAGAGAACGATTGAACGACACCATCAACCTACCTTGCATAAACGGAGAGATTCTGGCAGCTTTGGTGAGCTACATCTACACTTCAAAGATCAGCATAACCCAGAACAACGTCCAAAGTCTTCTGGAAGCCGCAGACCTGTTGCAGTTCAACTCGCTCAAGAAAGCCTGCGAGAACTTCTTGATTCGTCTGCTGGATGTTGATAACTGCCTTGGGATGCACTCGTTCGCAGAGCTTCACGTGTGCTCTGATTTGCAGCGCGAGGCTTTGAGGATCATCCTGAGTCGCTTTGAAGAACTCACACTTCAGGAGGAGTTCCTCGAGGTGGATTTCCAAAAGCTATTGATGATATTAGCTACAGAGAACCTTAATGTGTGGAAAGAAGCGACTTTATTGGACGCAGTGGTCAAATGGGTCGTCCATGACATGGCTCCTCGGATAGACCACCTTCAAGAGCTTCTCAGCTGCATCCATCTCGACGTGGATGACGCTTACCTCAAAACTGCTTTGGATCTACGCAGACATTGCTCTGAAAACAAACTACGAACTTCAATTCTCACCTCCTTAAAGCCGAGCAGAGGTTTCTCACAGTGCTGCAAAAAACTAATGTGCAGCTTGTATGTTGTTGGTGGATACTACTGGCATCCATTGTGTGAAGTTCACATGTGGGACCCTGTTTCCAACACGTGGGTTCAGGGCAAAGACATGACTGATTTTGAAAGAGAGAGTTATAGTGTGGCACTTCTAGGTCCTGATATTTATGTGACTGGAGGATACAGGACACAGACTGTGGATGCTTTAGACACCGTGTGGATTTATAACACAGACTCGGATGAATGGACAGAGGGATGTCCCATGATCACTGCCAGATATTACCACTGCTCTGTGGCTTTACGTGGATGCATATACGTCATTGGTGGATATACGGCAGGTGCTCCTACGCAAGAAACTGAATTCTATGATCCCTTGAAGAAGAGATGGTTTCCTGTGGCTGATATGATACAAGGTGAGATGAGAATTTCAGTTTATTTACACACAACTGTTGGATTGGTTGCCTGGAGGAGGAGCTCTAAGACCTTTTTAGTGGATGTGCTGCAGGAAGTATTTTTCCCTATTTTTTTTTTTAGGGATTTCAAAAAAATACAGTACTTTGGAGGCATTTACAAAATCTACCAGCTCCAAGATGAATGGCAACATTACAACATTTATTTTAAACAAGTACAAAAGTACAAGACTGCATATTTAAATGTGGTTAAGTACTATAATATAATATAATATAAAATAATATAATATAATATAATATAACATAAATTAAACATAAAAATAGAATTTTACATTTCTGGCAAATATTTGGACATCTACACTAATATTCAAATGTCTGGGGTCAGTTATCATTATTATTATTTTTTCTAAGAAATTAATTCTTTTATTCAGGATGGATTAAATTGATTATAATATTTCAAAAATGCTGTGTTAATATTAAGCAGCACAACTGTTTTTATCATTGAAAATAATAATAAATGTTTCTTAAGCAGCAAATCAGCATATTAGAATGATTTCTGAAGGAACACTGAAGATTGGCGTTATGATGCTGAAAATTCAGAATTGCATCACAGAAATAAATTACATTTTAAAATATATTCAAATAGAAAACTGTTATTTTAAATTGTAATAATATTTCACAATATTTCAGTTTTTACTGAATTTTTGATCATGTAAATGTAGCTTTGGTGAGTGTAAGAGACTTTTTTCAAAAACTTTAAAAAATCTTATACATGAAAATCTTAATCTTCACCAGGATTTCAGCTTTTTAAAACATAAATGTTGGAAAATGCATTGTCTTACACATAAAAACTTTCAAATATCAAAGACTTAAAATGCCTGTTGATGGAAGTTCATCGTCTTTCTGTTTTAACTTCAAAGGTGTGGGAAATGCAACCGCTTGTGTGGTGAATGACAGAGTCTATGTAACCGGAGGGCATTATGGGTACAGAGGAACCTGCACTTACGAGAAGATTCAGACTTACCGGCCAGATATCAATGAGTGGGGCATCACAACGATATGCCCACATCCTGGTGAGCCACCTACGTTTCATATTAGATAAGCTAAACAGTTCAGAGTTTGCTGCCTTCTAATTCAGCATCCTAACAGAAATGAGCCCATCTGGTTTCTCTCGTAATCTAACATTCTTCACCATATCTTGTGATTTGAAAAACTCATCAAGACTCTTTACTTTCAGAGTACGGCCTTTGCTCGGTCTCCTTGAACAATAAGCTTTATCTGGTCGGCGGTCAGACCACCATCACAGACTGTTACGATCCTGAGCGAGGTGAGTGGAGACAGATGTGTGCGATGAAGGAGAGAAGGATGGAGTGCGGATCCGCTGTTATAAACGGGTGCATCTATGTAGCAGGTGGGTATTCATACTCTAAAGGGACGTATCTGCAGAGTATAGAGAGGTACGACCCTGAGATCGACTGCTGGGAGATTGTGGGAAACCTCCCATCGGCTGCGCGCTCACACGGCTGTGTTTGTGTGTTCAGCGTGTGAAATCACAGCACAATCGCTGTCTGTGGAGCCACTTCCAGTGGGGTCTAAAAGTCTGAGAACACTTTTTTTTATTTAAACATAGAAATAAAGTGTTTTAAAGTGAATAGGCAATACTTCAGATTCGGCACTAATTCAGGGTTCCTACATATTTTCCATTTCAAAATTCTGTGGATTTTTTTCCATACTATTCCAGACATTTCTGTTGACCATGTTTAACATCTGATAAATGTATTTAAAATCCAGCTGCAGCCATGTACTGTAGCTCATACAAAACAATAAGAAATTAATACTTTTATTCAGCAAGGAAACATTAAATTGATTAAAAGTGATGATAAAGACATCTGCAATGTTACAAAAGATTTCTGTTTAAAAAAATGCTGTTCTTTTAAATTTTACAATTCTATTCCTATTTTATAATTTTCCATTAAACTTTCTATTTAAATTTTAAACATTCCATTTATCATTCCTAAAAAGAATGTAGCACGTTTTCCACACAAATATTAGGCAGCAAAACTGATTTCATCATTGATAATAATAATAAATGTTTCTGGAGCAGCAAATCAGCATATTAGAATGATTTCTAAAGGATCATGGAACACTGAAGCCTGGAGTAATGAAGTTATTATACATTTTAAAATATATTAAAATACAAAACAGTTATTTTAAATCGTAATAATATTTCACAATATTTCTCTTTTTACTGAATTTTTGATCATATTAATGTAGCCTTGGTGAGCATAAGAGACTTCTTTCAAAAACATAAAAAAAATCTTAAGCTTAACCAGGATTTCAGCTTTTTAAAACATAAATCTTGGAATATTGAATATTGTAGCCATGTACACTTTTTATTAAAACCGAAATGCTAAAATACAGGATTACGTTTAACACACTTTCACACTGACTGCAAACCTGTGGAATATTTTAAATTCGTATTATAAGTTAAAATAAATACAAAATAATAATATTGCCACTAAATATTGTCACTGACTACATTATTAAATGTGATGATAATATTGTAATTAAAATCATATTGTCACTGATTACGGGAGAAATATATGAGAAAATATTTTCAAAATAATAACAGAACATGCTATTCAGTATAATAATGTTTGCTTTGCTATCATTTATCACTCCATCCATGTCCGCACCCATAATGTATTCATCCATGTAACATTATTTTAGATAATTTTCAGCATTATATTCAATATATAGTGCAATCATCTGTAAATACTCACAAAGTGCAAATCCACGGTGACGTTTACTAAATTTATTGCTGCACAGACTGCTGCCCCAAATACTTTTTATAACAAGTTTATTTTTCAGAAATGATCGATTTTATATTTTAGTAAACCATACTGTGTAGGAACCCTGCAAATTTGAGAGACAAACCGATAAGAAATCTACATTTTCAGTTCAATTTTCATTTTCAGTTCAGACTTTTGGGCCCCGCTGTATAATTCTGAACTGGTGAGTGTGATGTCAATATGATATTTGTTCAACACGTGAAGTCACTGATAATGTGTGAGACACAGTTTATATGTTATCTGTGCTGGAAGATAAAGGGCCGTTTCTAAATATATACTGAACAGCACAATAGATTACAGCACTTCACTATTTGCACAGTACCTTTTTGTAGACTGTAATATTTCGCAGCAAAAAAAAGGAAAAAAAAAAAAGAGAAGAGAATCTGTTTTAGTGTTTTAAATCAAGAAATGTATTTATTCCTTAATCAGTATTGTTTATATTTATTTGGATGATTTTGTATTTGTAATACAGCTGTGAACCCAGGATTTTACTATAAATATGTGTGATGTGTAATTTATTGTTTTAGTTATTGTGATTTTTTATTAACTGTGTATGCTGCCAAAAATGTGAAAAGCACAAATTTAAATAAAGTTCCAACAAGTGTTTTTGTAAATCCTACATAGACTCTGGTATTTCTGTGGTATATACCCAAAAATGATGCAGTACGGTCATTTATAAAATTTATTTTGAAGAACAGTGTATTTTTATACATATAAAAAAATACTAAAATTTTCCAAAGCAACACAAACTCCTTTTTGCCCAACATGTTTATGTTGGAGTAAATCGAATGAAGTCCACTTGGATATCAACCTAAAATAGTCAGAAAAAAAATTATGTAAGCAGTTTATCATTGTAAAGTGTGAAAAATGTGTCTACATGTGTCCAGTGCAATATTTTTATAGCAATTTATAAAAACGGAAACTTAACTTACAGGTTTGTAGCAAAACATGGACTTACCGACTTCTTTTTGTGGAACTTATAAGATGCTGGCAGGTCGTATCTGAGCTCTGTGAGAGAGACAACAACAGTTGAGGACAAATAACATCATATCACGGTAAAGCTTATTATAACCTACAGGGTACTGCATAAGATAATCAAAACCTACACCCCCGTTCAAAAGTTTCGGGTAAGATTTTTTAATGTTTAAAAAGTCTTTTATACTCAGTGTGGTTGTGTGTGTACACACACATATACATATTTATATATACATATATATATAAATTTAATGTGTCCTTGCTGAAAAGCTTTTAATTTCTTTAAAAAAAAAAATAAATAAATAAAAATCCTAATCTTTTTAACAGTAGTGTGTT
The DNA here is from genome assembly GCA_039654775.1 of Spinibarbus caldwelli. NCBI lineage: Eukaryota > Metazoa > Chordata > Actinopteri > Cypriniformes > Cyprinidae > Spinibarbus > Spinibarbus caldwelli. Next base: position 5,549,269 of record CM077232.1, read on the forward strand.
TATAGATGCACTAAATATTACCTGCAATGACTTCCATTTTCACTTTCCAGTCATTTGCTTTCTTCTGAATGTGCTGCATGAAATTGCAATTCAATTGTAAGTTTTAATTATGAATATTGAAATGTTGAAGCTATGAAATTATTACATAATATGGCAACTTACATCTCGCGTTGAGGTCTTGTGAAGGGAATACACAGCTGTACTTGCCATGGAAATCGCTGTCCGCAGGAACTGCATGTCAATACCTAAAATTGAAGACATGGATATAGTAACGTGAAATCATTATTTTTGCAAATAAATAGAAGAAATGCATCAGATTATGTTAACGGCACAGCTTGCTGACTTTAAGATGACTCTTACCCTGGTTGTGCTTCGTGCCGAATGGCGGGTTCATGATGACCGTGTCAAACTTCTTGGCGTAAGAGGATCCAATAGAGCAAACATCACACTGGACCATATCAATGTTTGACAGTTCAAAATCCTCAACATTTCCTTTGAATATGTCCAAGGCATCTTCATCAATGTCAAATCCGACACACAATCTTAAGAGGAAAGATTTCAGTGATGCTGATTCATATATTTAAAAACTAGAGTGATTCTATGCCACGGATGGAAGGATGGAGTTGGTCTTACCCAGCATCAAGCACTGCGGCTCCTATAGACAGCACCCCACATCCACTGCCCAAGTCTGCAACTAGTTTATTCTGTATGTCATCAAATGTGTTGTGGATGGTGTACAACATACAGCCTACAGTGAGAGAGAACACATAGAACAACTGGATGACATCTTATGCTATAATAAAGTATATTAAAACAAATAAGCCACTCAAGGCCATCTGTCCCAGACAAAAGACTCCAATGTTCAATAAAATTATGAATTAAATATTCATAAGCAGTCTCCAAACTGTATATTTTTAAAGTAGCATGTAAACCAGTATGCATTATGCAATAATAAAAAGTTTTCAATCAGTATGTTGTCACATGACCTTATTATGTGAACATTTAATTCAAAAAGTGGATACAGTGAGCCTGTTTCTGCCACAGAATAAAAATATAAAGGTAATAAAAATATAAAGATTAAAATAACTTTTGATCTCAAAATTCTGATTTTATTTCTCGTAATTACGGGTTTATATCTCGCAATTTTGAGTTCATTTCAGAACTGCGAGTTCATAATTCTTTATTTCGCGCAGTTGCAAGTTAAACAAAAAGTGAGCAAAATGTGAACTCAAAATTGCAAGAATTAAAGACAACATTGTGAGAAATAAGGTCAGAATTCTGTTATAAATTCATAATTTTGAGAAAAAAGGTTAGAATTTTGAGATGTTAAATCAAAATTGTGAGATTTAAGCTTCACTGTAAAAAATATGTATTTTTATATAAAGTCAGAATTGTTATAATTTCGCAACTCTGAGAAAAAAAATCAGAATTGCGAGGTTTTTTTTTCCTTTCAAAATTGTGAGATATAAATTCAGAACTGAGAGAAATAAGGTCTGAATTGTGAGATAAAATGTCACAATTACATTTTTTATTATATGTGGCAGAAACAGGCTTCCAAGCTCCCAGTTGTCATTTTGCATAAAAATAGTTACTTTTCTGTTCTTAACACAGTTTTATGTCAAATGTTTTAAAACATCTTAACCCTTAATACCAAGAAAAAGATGATTACTGATCATTAGTCAGACGAGAATCGAAATATTACGACAAGCATACTGCACTGAGAATACACACAAAATACACAGTATATACTACAGGAATCATAAGAACAGTACACAAGTACGCTAATGCGAATACATGAGCAGACCACATCCAGAAATTCACAAACACACATCTGATGGTTAAAAATAGATCAAATTAAGCACTATATAACGCTCACCCGCTATATGTGGACTGGTGGGGTACTGCTCCAGGAGTATTTTGGGCTCCTCAAATCCATCCACCTGCTGAAGACAGCTTTCTAGCTCTTTGAGCTTCATATCTACATCTGATGATCAATTAATCAGTCTGTGTTTATATAGGTCCTACTAATGTTACTAGATGAGAAACACTGATTCTCTCTTAACTGAAGCGCCGAGTGATCATCTTGAGACTTATACTGATATAGTGACTTTCCTCACCTAGAAAATTTACATTGGATCAAATATGAAAACATGTAGAGCTCCTACATGTGTGTGTTTTCCTCTTCTTCTACTTCTGCAAGCTGATCTTGCCAGCTGAGACTATGAGCGCCACCTGCTGGCTGATCGTCTTCTTCTTCTTCTTCTTCTTCTGGTGTTTTATGGCGGTTTGGCAAACCCACAAAAAGGTGCATTACCGCCACCTACTGATCTGGAGTGTGGAGTGTACATAGATTTGGAAGAAAGAAATACAAACAAACAAAAACCTAGATTCTATCTATGGTTCCTGTGTTTTTCAAGTATTTAAATAGTACTTCATGTACTCTTAATTGCCTTGGCCCGTTTCCTAATAATACTTTTAAAGAAATATTATCAACTTCCAACCATCCTAATTCTTGTTTTAATTGAAATCTCTCCCTTTCATATGCAGGACACTCAAAAAGAATATGCATCACTGTTTCTAATTCTCCACATTTGTCACACTTTCCCGATTCATGTTTACCTATTTTATAAAGACTATGGTTTAATGCTGTATGTCCAATTCTTAGTCTCGTAATAATGACCTCTTTCTTCCTATTTCCATATCTTTTCCTCTCATTTCCAACATACTCCTGAATCTGAAAAAGATGTCTTCCTTTAGACCCACTATTCCATAACTTTTGCCATTTCTTACTTACTTCAAATGATATCACTTTCTTGAATTCAGCTTTACTTAAAGCTAACTTAATTTCTATTTGTGGATGATTTAATGCTTCCTTGGCTACTACCTCATTTCCATCCACACCCACATGTGCAGGTACCCAGAGGAAATTTACCTCTATCCTTATCTGTCTTATTCTAAACAAACTTTGTAAAACTTCAAATATTAAATCTTGCCTTGCTTCAGATTTACCACTTAGTAAACTAGTGAGCACAGCCATTGAATCACTACATGTCACAGTTCTTTCAGGTTGAACTTCTTCAATCCATTGTAGTGCTATTATGAGAGCTAATATTTCAGTAGTAAAAACTGACACATGATCTGATAATCTTTTTGCAATTTTTATTTTAAAAGTAGGAATATATACTGCTGCTGTTCTTCCAGACTCTGGTTCCTTAGACCCATCTGTAAATACCTGTAACACAGAATAATACTCCTGCATTAAATATTGTTGAACTACTAATTCAGTTGACATGTTCATCTCCGTTTTTTTTATTATTTCGTGAATTTGTAAGTCTATTATCGGCATAGGGAACAACCAAGGGGGAATTGCTGGTATAGCAACCGAAGGAGCAGTTTCATGATCTTTCAACTCCAAGCTGTTTGCCTCCTTCCTTACTACCCAACCAAAGCTTGCCATATCTTTATATTCATATTCCCAACAATCTTTCAAAAGAAGTCTGACTGGGTGGTTTTCCAGATGTCCCTTTACACCAGACCAATACCTTAATCGTAATTGAAACCTACGCTGTTCTAGAGTCAATTCTCCCATTTCAACTTGTAATGAAGCCACCGGAGAAGATTTAAATGCACCACAGCAGATGTGCAAAGCTTGATTTTGAATTACCTCTATCTTTTTAAGTAAAGTTTTGTTCACAGAACTATATACTACACTACCATAATCTATGTTTGACCTAATCACAGCACAATAAATTATTTTCAATGACTGACATCTTGCCCCCCACTCAGCTCCTGATAAGCACCTTAATACATTTATTCCTTTTTTGCATTTTTCTAATAATTTCTGAATATGTATTCTAAAATTTAATTTAGAGTCCATCCACACACCCAAAAATCGTACAGCATTAACTTGTTCCAGCTGACAACCATACATTTTTACATTCACGCTTTGATTATTTTTCTTTTTCGAAAAACATATTACTTGTGTTTTTGCCACAGAAAATCGAAAACCCCAGTTATTCGCCCAATTTTCCACCTCATTTACTGCTTTTTGCATTTTTTTTTCTACAAATAAAACATTTCGTCCCCTTTTCCAAAGAGCTCCATCATCTGCATACAATGATCTTCCTATTCCATTTTCAACGTTATGAAAGATGTCATTAATCATTAAATTAAAAAGAATAGGACTGCTCACACTTCCTTGGGGAGTTCCATTCTCAATTGGGAGAATCTGAGAAAAAGCAGTCCCTACTCTTACTTGAATCGTTCTTCCAAACAAGAAACTCAAAATCCAGTTATACATTTTTCCATCGATTCTCAAGCTTTCCAATTTCATTAAAAGCCCCTCTTTCCACAGCATATCATAAGCTTTTTCTACATCAAAAAATACTCCCACAAGCACTTCTTTATTAACTTGAGCTTTTCGAATGTCATTTTCCAAACACAATATTGAATCCATCGTATTTCTCCCTTTTCTAAATCCACTTTGGCATGCTGAAAAAATGTTCCTACTTTCAATCACATAAGTCAACCTATTCATAACCATCCGTTCCATAACTTTGCATAAATTTGATGTCAGTGCAATAGGTCTATAATTAATTGGCTGAGAATGGTCTTTTCCTGGTTTGGCTATTGGCACAATGACCCCATGCTTCCAATCTGCTGGTAAATTCCCTGTCTCCCATATTTTGTTAAAAAGTCTTAAAACCATACTTAATGATAAATCTGATAAGTGCTTTATCATCTCATAACATATTTCATCCTTGCCTGGTGCTGGCTGATCACTGCCATAGCGTGCATTCATCCTACTGTGTGTTATGATTAGATCATTTCACTTGTTGCCTTTTTACTGACATAACATGAAAAAATGGCAATGTATTAAGAAATACACTTTTTTTTTAAAATTATTTTTTAAATAGTAAAAAAAAGCGTTTTGTTGTTGCTACTAACCATGCCTTAAATGACTTATTCCCTTTGTAGTTCACTTTGATAATGTAGTTCAGCACAAATTCTAAACAGTTTCAGATAACATTTCAGTTGCTGAATTTGAAATATAATAAAAACATAGCCTACTAGTACAAATATCAGCAACACATTCTGCAATGTGCTGTTAGTTGGATTGTGTGAATCGAAAACACTCCACCCTTTCATAAAATTACAGAAAATGGACTCATATCAGCTAAACAAGTTGACATCTTCATGTGAACAGCTGCTAACTTTAGCCCTTTATAAATATCCTATTCATGCAAGTGTCTTATCATGTGTCTGAGCTTGACCACAGCATATATCCATTTTTAAATAAAATCAGGACATATATGAACAAACCCTTGGGGGAAAAATCATTCAGATTAAAATATTTAATATAACTTAAAAATAAAATGTAATAACACTTTTACACTCTCTGTATTTTAGTGGCATATAAAGTTATCAACGCAACTTTATTTTGCATGTCTGTTTTCCCTGTGAAGGAGGAAACTAAGATGCCTCTCTTCTCTACGTAACTTCTCCTCTGTTTTGTCAGAGAAGTGGAGACATTCGTGAAATCACGTCATCGCTTGACCCAAAGCAGACTGATTTCTCAACAGATGTTTATCACGATTCACTGTGGGAGGAACAACGGAGACACGTTAAACAGGCTTTAATACTTGAATCACAGGGGACTAACCCACACCAGGAACACGGGAAACACACGACATCCAACAAACAGACCCGACAAACACTAACTGAACAGACTGGGGCTTTTAAACACAGGATAACGAGGAACAGACAGGTGCGAGGAATCAACTAATTAGACTAGACGAGGTCAGGAACATGACCAAATAAGGACAAACAGGAACAGAAACAGGGGCAAAACAGGACACAGACAGTCCAGAATCCTGACACGTTAATGTACTAGTGTGAGAAAACTTTTTTTTTTTTTCTGAAGCAACTTTATTTGCACCTGTGAAGCAGAATCAACACACAGTATTTTGCTTTTTACATTTTTTAGAGTAAGAGAAAAATAACATGCCCTGAAAAAAATGTAGGCAACAACTAAATTTTGACATACCATTCAAAAGTTCAAAAAGATTTTTTAAAAAGAAATTAATGTTATTAACAAGGATGCATTAGATTGATCAAAGGTGACAGTAAAAACATTAATAATGTTACAAAAGGTTTCTCTTTCAAAAAAAAAATCTGTAATCTGTTCTTCCAAACTGAACTAAACAGGGTATAAATACATAGACCAAAATGAGGAACTAAACTAGAAACAGGAGCCAGGAGTCTTTGGGGTAGAGGATTTGGTGAGCGAGATCTAAAACTCACTGGTGTGGTCCTCGAGGGATCAAAGCCCCTGGTTGAGGAGAAGGAGGTGGACTGCTGAGGATTTGCCTAGTGCTCCCAGAGCCTTTGACAGATTCCACATGATATTTCAGCAATGTGTCTCTCCCCGTAGGCCTTTCTTAAAGAGAGACGTCAGGAGCAGGTTACGGAATTTCTTCAGAATAAAGGCATACAAGATAGGGTTTATTTATCATTGTTATTCTCACACAGGGATCAATGGGTCTATTAGTAAAATCTGTCGACAAGAAGAAACACGAGAAGTGCATTTTCCAATTTTTGAAGTGTCACCATATAATGCAGAAAATATTGCTAAAGTCAGCAGATTTAACTAACAAGCCTACCAATCTCTGTGTAAAAATATAATGATGCTGCCTTTCGAAAGTAATTTCTAAAGAAATTTGTCTGTAAGTTAAACTACTTATTTTTCTGTCCATACAGGTATGTGCAAAAGCACTAGAAACTAAAACTAACACTAACAATACTATAAAAGTAGTTTATACATGCATATTATATGTATATTATACATGCATAATATATTGCACATCATCTGAAGACATGCATCATTGTCCCTTTTTGGAGCTCCTGTTCACTGCATGCTTTCATTATATAGGAAATGAAAGCAGTGTGAAGCTTCTTCTTCTTCAAAAAAAAAAAAAAAAAAAAAACCTTGAAAGAAATACATACTGTATGGGTTTGGAAATGAAATAAGGGTAAATAATGACTCTTTGAAATCTGTGTAAGAAAATACTGTCAGTAGCTAGGAAAAAAGCCTATTTTTGACCTAATACAGGGGAAAACCAAGAGAGAGAAACCACATCCTGGACCTTTCTGGGAAAAAAACAAAACAAAAACGTGCATGCCACAGGCCAGAAATATATTATTAGTTCATATACTTCATTCTCCATTGATTCTTTGATTAAACTCTTACCCTTCTTTTAGTCTTTTTTATGTATTAATATTGAGAATAACCACCAGTGTTCTTACCAGTGTTGTCTAATTCACACACACACAGAAATAGGCACACTGATAATAGGTTAAACTGAGTTTAACACTGATAAATAGGATAAACCTGAGAATATGAGATGGACACAGCATTAAGAATTAGAGAAAAGTTTGTTTATGCAAAAAGACAGAAGTGAACTGTATTGTGTTTCAAAAGCACCTTTTCCTGTTTCCATTTCTCAAGACTTTAACTATGCAAACCTGATCGATGAATGACGTGCCACATAGACAGGTGCAATTTTACACCTAGTTGAAATAGCCATCAATGAAAAAATTGTCTATATTTTTGCTATAATTTAGTGAATAAAACATAATACCGCTTTTACAGTTTACCCATATTTTGTACATCTGTTTTTGTGTGCATGATGTTGTAATGTGTTTTTTTTAGAGTTGTGCTCTTTGAAGGAGGAAAACAGGTTGCTTCACTTCTCTCTGTTTTGTTGCAGAGAGGAAGTGGAGACATTAGTGAAATCATGCCATTGCCTGACCTACAGCAGACTGATTACTCAAACAGAGTTTAATGTACAAGTGTGAGAAACATTTTTTCAGAAGCAACTTTATTTACACACGTGAAGCCAAAACATAATTAGCTTTTTACATTATTTTAGAATAAGAACAAAAATAGCAAGTCCTGAAACAAGCAACTAATAAAACTTTTAAAATGTTTAGCATCCATAAGATTTAAAAAAAAAAAAGAAAAAAAAAGAAATCTTTTTTCTAATAAGAAGACAGATAATAAGAAGATAATAATAAGAAATGTTTCATGAGCAGCAAATCAGCATATTAGAACAATTTCTGAAAGATCGTGTGACACTGAAGACTGGAGTAATGATGCTGAAAATCCTGCTTTATATCACAGGAATAAATGACATTTCTAAACATTAACCTTTTTTAAAATAATATTTCACAATATTACTGTTTTGATCACATAAAACCAGCCTTGGTGAGCATAAGAGATTTTACCAACCCAAAACTTAAAAAAAAAAAAAATTACAGGTAAAATACAGATGAAAAATATGCAAAACAGAAAATCTCTACTTTCACCTGTTACTAATTTCTGACAAAATCTGAAACCTCTGCAGAGTGTTTTTCACAGATTATTTTGATATGGACACACAGCTTTCAAACCACAGAAAAAAACTTTCAAAGATCATTATCATCAGGAAAAAAGCTACAGAATGTCAAAGACACATAAGCACACTCTTATTTATACTTTTACATCTATGCTTTTATAAAAACAGAATTTAGTTTACATGGAAGCAATTTTCTTAAAAGAACAGTTCATTTAAAAATGACAATTCTGAAATCTCAAAACTGTATTTTTATGACGGGGATGAGATAGTAATTAGAACTTCTGGCTAATCTATTTCTTTAACAGTAGCAAAAGAGGAAGAATATGTATGATTTTAATATTATAAGAGGATAACAGTTGACTACAGAGTCACTGACATTTGCCTAGTGCTTCCAGAGCTATAAACAGATCCCACTCGATATTTCGACATTGTGTCTCTCCCCAACAGGCCTTTCTTAAAGAGAGACGTCAGGAGCTGGTTGCGGAATTTCTTTCCAATGAAGGCATACAAAATGGGGTTTATCGCACAGTGGGCAAAAGCTATCGCATGTGTTATGTGCAAGGCCACATCTATATTCTCCCTCAGCTCACACGTTTCAATCACCTGGCCGCCTCGCATCAGGGTGTCTATTAACTCTAGGATATTATTGGGCAGCCAGCAGATGATAAAAACCAACACGACAGACAGGATGACCCGCATGGCCTTCTGTTTTTGGCTGTTGCGTGTGCGGCAAAGCGTGCACATGGTGAAACCATAGCAGAAAATCATGACGGCTAATGGCAGGAAGAATCCCAGAGTGTGGTGGAGAATCCGCAAACTCACCCTCCAGCTGTCCATGCTTTCTGCGGTCAAATTGTCATGGCATACATACTCCTCCATATAACCGGACATGAAGGCCTCACGATTCACCATAATGGGCAGGGACAACAAAAAGGCACATAGCCACACCACCGCACACACTATACCAACCAGATGGCGTTTTTGGGTGAGGAATTGGGTTGCTTTCACTATGGCCAGGTAGCGATCAACACTAATGCATGCCAGCAGGAAGACGCAGCAGTAAAATGTGGCTTCCTGCAAGCCTGAAATCAGTTTGCACATAAATGTGCCGAACATCCAGTGGCCGGCGTGAATGTATGCAGCCCAGAATGGGAGAGTCAAAGCAAAGAGCAGGTCGGCGATGGCCAGGTGCATCAGGTAAATATCAGTAGATGTCCTGCGGTTCTCCATGCAGCTCACCACGAAGATCACCACCGTGTTGCCTGGCAAGCTCAGACAGAAGACTATGATGCAAACTAAGACCAAAACCATGCTATTCATAATCTGCATGCTTTCTTGGCAGGGAGTCACCAAGTCATACATGAAATCTGGAGTAGTAGATTCCATGTTTAAGATGTTTGACTGCCAACTGTGGGGGAATTTTTTTTTTTATTAGAACCAGCATATTTAGACACAAATCATTCAAATGATTTACTACCAGTCAAAAGTTTGGACATTCTGTACAATATGTATTTATTAAATGTCAATTATTTATTTTTAATGGATTAAAGTAGATAATTCTCATATATTTTGTGTTATTTTATAGTTTTAATGACTCTCTTAACTGCCTTCTGTAGAGCTGCTTATAACCAAATTAAGCTTGCTTCACGCTGTAAAAAATAATTTTTAATTTAAAAAAAAAGTGTTCGTGCTGCCTTAAAATTTCAAGTTTAATTAACATGAAATGTTAAGTTACTCTAAGTGACAAATTGGAAAATTGAGTTGACTAAACTTAGTTTATTTAAAAGTTTGCACTATTAAACTGAACTGAATAAACAATCAACTGACTTTGTTCCCTTTGCAACATTCACACGGTCAATACTGACCTACACTGTAAAAAATAGTTGAGAAAACATAAAAAATAAGGCAACTTGATGCAGTAAGAGTTTTGAGTTCTCTCAACAATCATTTTTTAGTTCTGCTCAGTAAAGATACTTTGTTGAGCCAATGTAAATTTGTTTGTTCATGCAATGCTGATTGTCTTATTTTGCTAATAGAAAAACTCGTCACAGCAACTGAAACAACAATTATTGTCGTTGAGGTAATTAATTTTTTTCTGTTTCCTGGAAGAAAAAAAGAATGTTTAAAAAGTCACCATATTATCGAATTCATGTTTGTTTACAAATGACAAACATTAATGGATAAGTTAGTCTAATAAGTAGACAACATTGTCTTTGTTTGTAAGACAACTTTCAAGGCTAATGGTGCGTTCAAGTCATGTCGGATAGATCGTATTAACGAGCTGAATGCACAACAACGCCACCACAAAGTTGTTGTTACGAGTGGGAAACTCGAAATTTTCTTTAAGCCCAGAGTTTCCGAGTTGGGGGCGTGTCAGTGAAAAAACGTGTCGGATGCAATGGACACAGCCAAAGACTAGATATGCAGCTTCTGTATTGACAGTAAATTTGTTGAAATTAATAAAATTATTCATTTTTTGTAAAGTAAAATAAAATATGAGTTACATATACAAAATATTATATTATTGTGTAATTACCATAGAATGATTCAATTTACCTTCATAAATTGAATAAAAACAGAAAAAAAGCAAAAACACAATAATCCACATTCTTTATTCATCACTTTGTAGATACAGAGTTTAAAAAATCATTGAATTTTATGTAGAAAAGTTAAATCGATATCTTGTTCCGACCAAAGTGACTTGAACGCACCTGACGTCGTTATTACGACTTGTCAACTCTCAAGTACGAATGTCCCAGAAGGACTTGAACGCAGCATAAGATATCCATGAAAAGGACATAAGTGGTTGAACATACTCTAGGCCTTGTTGGGACAACATTTGGGGTAATTTTGTTGGTCTGACAAGGAATTTTTTGTAGTTTAAAGAAAATAGCATTTTTTAGTATTTGAGACTTAAAAGGTTTCGTAAACTGGAAAATGAGCAGTTGCATTTTTTACGGTGTACATTGAGCTGAATAATGACACTATTATCTTTTTAGAGCTGCTTTACAGCTGAAATGATATTGTAATTGAATAACTGCAACATTAGTTATTTTCTTGTTTATTACTGTGAATCTGCTTTGAAACAATCTGCATTGTATACATAAACGTGCTGACTTGACTTATTCTAAAAGTGCAAAATAATAATAAAGAACGAGTTGATATGTCTTAACTTTTGACTGGTATTAAATGCATAAATAAAAAGTAAACAAATAATTCAGTGAAATATTTCACATTAAGTCATAATGGCTAATCCATTAATCTTTAATTAAAAACTGAACAAACTCTCAATATATTGATCAAAATTGTATTATCTTACCGTTGTATTTTCTGTGATTTTACTGATTAACAGCGCTCAGGTCTGGCAGTCTGAGATTTAGGGACCATTCAGTGAAAAATTACTCGATACTAACTGTTAATTTTCTGAGAATGACTGGCTTGATAACAACTGATTATTACTAGGCTACCCGTCCCTTTCCTTCCTGTATGAATAATCAAAAAATGAGGTAGAGCAGAGATAACATCAGCACCTCAGTTTCACAAGAGAGTCAACCAAAAACAACTGTAAATTTATTCAAGCTCGGTGCCACTAGGGGCGTGACTATCCTGCCCCCTTCACTCAAGATGAATGTGAAAGTAGATTTTAATAATGAAATAGAATAGACCATTTAAAAAAAAAAAAAAAAAAAAAAAAATCACAATTGCCAAGTATATAAGCTTTCTAACAATAATATTAGGCTAATATAGCAAAAATGTATTTAAGAACAGTCTGATTCACAAAGTCACATTTTGATTGGCACTTTTGACACATGAACTTCCTGCACCATGAAGAATGCAGCTCCACAGGCTAAGGGTAAATATATATACTCTATATATATATATATATATATTTACCCTTAGCCTGTGGATATACATGTATATATGTAATTTAGTTTTTTTTTTCATGTTTAGAGGGCTGGATAACTGATCGTAGTTAGTTGATTATTTTACTGTATTGTTCTTGTTTGTCACCGGTTGCTGTTCTAACATACCATAAAATTATCTATTAAATGGGTCGCAATGAGTGTGTGTTACATGTTAGTGAAGCGGTCACAATGAGTAAGAGTAAGTAATTAAATGAGCGGACACAATTAATTACTTTTGGCGGTGTCACTTGGTGGTCTAAAATGGGTTTATTTCTTGGATATAAAAATTCAGATTTTCAAAAATGTTGGTCTATGCAATTTTCTTTTTATGTAATATTGTTCAATAATCTGGTGAACTGACTTTTGGAATTAAGAATTTACACATTCATGATGGAATATTTTATGAATGATGTTATGATTTATTCTTTATGATTCATTCTTTGATATTACTTGGTTTAAAATTATGTAAGCATCATCTTATTGTGGTTACGAAATGTCATTATGCTTTCCTGTAGCTCAAATAGTAGAGCATGGCGCTAGCAATGCTAAGATCATGGGTTTGATTCCCAGGGAAAGCAAGAGCTGATAAAATGTAAAAACTGTATCTTGAATGCTATGTAAGTCGCTTTGGATAAAAGCATCTGCTAAACGCATAAATGTAAATTATAAGTGTTTCTATGGAAAAGGAAGTGTTTATGCTTACCTTATCTTTCACATATGGTCTTTCTCTGCATGGTTGTCATAATGAGTTTGAGTTTAGGACAAATGTACCCTGTTGTACTTATGTTATCTTGTCCTCCTTCGGAAAAACACATTAAAGTTTGCAAACATGTTAAGACCTCTGAGCTGTTCTCGCCTTAAGATGCTGCTGTCTAGCTCTTTTTAGGTCCAAAGGTGTGAAAAACCACAAAACTTTGTGTATTTGCAATCACGATCTACAAGGTCACGACTGACCCTTGGAACATCGTGTGCTCAGTTAGGCATGAAGAGGGGTTTACCCCTCTGCTTATCTCATCTTACAAAGGTATAAGAAATGTATGAACTGCACCCTTCTTCTCCTTTTTGCTTTCTTCTCACTTCACGCTACTCGCTCTATCTATTGGGTGCACCTAGGCTTTGCTTAAATAGTCTCAGCTTATTTCAGATTGCTAGATTGATTTAGATTCATTTAGACTGAATTTGTATTACTTAGTTTTATTGTAAGATGATTGGATTGAATATGGTTGAGTAAATCATGGTGTAATTTTCATTTTTGGGTGAACTATCCTTTTAAGAGAGGTACAAGTTTAAAAAAAAAAAAAAACATATCTCTAGACTTTGTGCTTTTTTCATTCCACTGACCTGCGTCTCACGGTTTTAAAGGTGCTGTATGTAATTTTTTGACTGCACTAAAGCATAAAAACAACATAATACATTTGCAGATATTCAGGAAACATACTAAGTTTACATAGGCTACTTGTTTCTTTGAAAAACAATGCTACAGCCAGTTATTCTACACTGTAAAAAATAAGTTGATTCAACTTAAAATAATTTGTAACCTGGCTGCCTTAAAATGTTGTGTTAAATAAGCTAAAAAAACTTTTGTTGTTTAAACATATGTTGGAGTTCCTTAAAACTATAATTAATAGTTGGGTTAACAAAGGTGAAGCTGAATCAACGTTATACTTTGTCTAACCAACAAGTTTTTTGCTAACCCAACAAGACAAGACAGTTGTGCTAACCTAAATCTAAGTTGAAACAACATAAAATTAGTCAGACCAACAAACGTTTAGTTCCTTAAACCTAGAATTATTAGTTGGGTTAACAAAGGTGAAGCTGAATCAACGTTGTACTTTGTCTAACTATCAAGTTTTCTGCTAACCCAACAAGACAAGACAGTTGTGCTAACCTAAATCTAAGTTGAAACAACAAAATTAGTCAGACCAACAAACATTTAGTTGTTTAAACTAAGCATTTTGTTGAATAAACTTATAATTATAAGTTGTACAAACTAAATAAAAATAGGCTAAACTAAGCATCTTGTTGAGTTAACATTTTTTTTAAGGCAGCCAGGTAACTTTTTTGAGAATAGTTCATTTTACTTGTAATGTTTCAGGGTTTCTGCAGGATTTTTAAGCTCAAATTTAAGACTTTTTAAGACCTTTTTTAAGACCTGCACAAATAAAATTAATACCATATGAGCGGGGTAGCGCAATGTCTATAGTACCATATTAAACTGTAAAATGACTGTAAAAAGCATAATTTACAATTCAGATACAAGTTTTCACAAAAACAAAAAGTTTTGTAAAATGATAAACTTTACATTTCAGCCTTTACACCATTTTTAAGAAAATGGATAAGTCAAAAGTGTTAATAATATTGATTTCAACAATTATTATCAATAGATTATTATATAAATTAAATAACATGAATTAGGGGTGTGCGAAATTGCCAAAAAAATGATATCTTGATATTTTCTGGGATTTTATCGATAACGATAATTAGACGATATTTTGCTGAGTGTGTTATTGTGCTGGTATCTTAAAGATTACCATGGACAGGTGACTCTTGAATTTTTTTGATATTCTTCATATTCTGTGTGGTCAGTTCACAGCAGTGATAGAAATTAGTCTTTTCCAACAAGTTTTATGGGTATTTTTACCTTTAAGCCATTTTTTTCTAAAAGTGTGCATAATCTTTTAAGTTAAATTCTTGCATTTGGGCAGTTACCAAGCAAATGAAATCAGTATCACCAAAATGTATCTTTGCAATGCATCTGAAGTGGCATTTAGATGTATTTACACACTCTTTAATGCAGCTCAGAGGGACATAGAATGCTAACCTGCACAGTCACAAATGCATAAATGTTTTGATATTTGAAACATAAAACGTTGAAAACCAATGTTTGAAATTATTTTAAAAATATGAATATACTTTAAATGTGAAATTAAAACGGCCAATAGGTGGCAGTAAGTCAGCGTTAATAAGTGAGTCATTGCGATTGAACCGAATCATTTAAACGTTTGATTCATTCAGGAATGAAACCCTGTCATGTTGCTCAGAGACGCAAAACAGTGCTGTGGCTGTGTTTGGAATTATTTTTGTTGTAGAAATAGAGCAAAAACAGCCAATATGGTGTCTAAAAGGTAAGTCTCTTAAAATTAACTTCTTGTTTATTGAACTGTTGCATAAAATCAATATCACATTTGTAATCATGCTGATTTTTGGAGAAAAAAAAATGGCACTCTTTGTGTGATATTAACTATATGAAATGATATAAATACAGGCTATACATTTTCTGCCCCCATATCTTAAATTATGTGATCAGTCTAAATGTATTTTAATAGACTGAATCGCACGCAGTCTAGTTTAATCTATGTTAACTGATTCATTCTCTGTCAGCAGGTGTCACGTTTGGCTGAAATATAAGAGTTTTCCCGGTAAAGACTGAACACAAAGCAGCGCGGCACCGGACTTTGAACTCGCAGAGCTCATGTTTATTTAATGAAATCATAGCCTTTTGAAGTTTAATAGTCACATTCAGCCATATCGCAATTCTTGTCTTTCCGTCTCCAAATTTAAGACCTCTTGAAATCATAATTAAGACTTTCTTGTACAATTTAAGACTTTTTAAGGCCTTAAATTTGATACAACTAAATTTAAGACTTTTTAAGACATTTTAAGACCCCGCGGAAACCCTGCTGTTAAGTTCATTCAACTGGCTGAACTATGTAATTTGCCCGCCCAACAAGTTTCTATTTTCTAACATTACTTCAGAAAAATGGCTCATGGACATTGAAGAACATGCAGAATGCTATTTTATTTGATTTCAAAATTGACAGTATCCTACTTAGCATTATTGTGTTGAGAATTAAAACATCCTATCTTTAAAAAAACATAGATGAACACTGACATTTAATTTCTTTGGAACAATTGCAGTAAATATCTACATTCTTTTCACTAATGCACATTTAATCAAAAGAACAGATGAGTAATTCTGAAATTTTCCATTTCAATATAAGTCAGAACATGCATCAAAGTGCATTCAAAATTTTAAAAAGAGATGCCATAATATGGCAAAAATGTGTGTTGAACAAAGTGCAAAAACCAACCAAAAAGCCTACTTTCTGCAGAGTAGCATGTTTCGTAGCCCATAAACACGTGAAGAACAGCTGCTCCCACCAATGTTCGTGCAAAGTTTTGAGAACATCAGAACTGTACTGTGTTTTGTTAATGATGTAAAGAAGACCCATCGGGAGCACAAATGCTTTCGGGACGTCACAGATATTGATGGCGACAAGACGCTCTTCCAAAATGACAGCAACGTCATTGGTTTATTTTGGAAGCACCTCCCATTGCTCCTCCTCAGTCACAATCAAGATGCCCATGTCATCTCAATTCATGAGATGGCTGAAAAAAACAACAAAAAATAAGAAATTCTTTACATACAATTATAAAAATTTAATCAATATAGAATACTACTGTACATTACTTCAACTAGAGTAATACATTCTGTTAAAAATATTCAATAACAACAAGCAGCAATAAAGAGGCTAAGTAAAAAAATAAAATAAAAAGTTGCAAATTACAAGAGCATGGCTTGGCGTATCAGACCAACTGCAACAAGTACTGCTATTTCAAGAATATAAGGGTGCTTTAACACTAGCACTTTTGGTGTGCACCTATTTTAACGATATCTTTACTACCTTTACCTTTAAGATCTTGAAGGTCGTATAGGTTTGGAACAACATAAGGAAGAGTAATTAAAGAGAATTTTTATTTTTGGGTGAACTATCCCTTTAACTGTGAAATAACCTTTAAACATGAATCCCCTATAAAATTACATTTCAGTTACTCTGTGTTTAAAAAGTTTCCTGCCACTGATGAATGGAAATGGTTAAAACATGCAGAAACAATTTTTACCTGCAAAATGCACAAACAACTAACACAACTCTTAGTAGAAATACACAACACAATACTGAATGCTTGTAAATACTAATATATATATATATGTATATATAAGTGCATCTCAAATTAGAATGTCGTGGAAAAGTTCATTTATTTCAGTAATTCAACTCAAATTGTGAAACTTGTGTATTAAATAAATTCAATGCAGACAGATTGAAGTAGTTTAAGTCTTTGGTTCTTTTAATTGTGATGATTTTGGCTCACATTTAACAAAAACCCACCAATTCACAAATTATCATCTCAATAAATTAGAATACTTCATAAGACCAATAAAAAAAAACATTTTTAGTGAATTGTTGGCCTTCTGGAAAGTATGTTCATTTACTGTATATGTACTCAATACTTGGTAGGGGCTCCTTTTGCTTTAATTACTGCCTCAATTCGGCGTGGCATGGAGGTGATCAGTTTGTGGCACTGCTGAGGTGGTATGGAAGCCCAGGTTTCTTTGACAGTGGCCTTCAGCTCATCTGCATTTTTGGTTCTCTTGTTTCTCATTTTCCTCTTGACAATACCCCATAGATTCTCTATGGGGTTCAGGTCTGGTGAGTTTGCTGGCCAGTAAAACACACCAACACCATGGTCATTTAACCAATTTTTGGTGCTTTTGGCAGTGTGGGCAGGTGCCAAATCCTGCTGGAAAATGAAATCAGCATCTTTAAAAAGCTGGTCAGCAGAAGGAAGCATGAAGTGATCCAAAATTTCTTGGTAAACGGGTGCAGTTACTTTGGTTTTCAAAAAACACAATGGACCAACACCAGCAGATGACATTGCACCCCAAATCATCACAGACTGTGGAAACTTAACACTGGACTTCAAGCAACTTGGGCTATTAGCTTCTCCACCCTTCCTCCAGACTCTAGGACCTTGGTTTCCAAATGAAATACAAAACTTGCTCTCATCTGAAAAGAGGACTTTGGACCACTGGGCAACAGTCCAGTTCTTCTTCTCCTTAGCCCAGGTAAGACGCCTCTGACGTTGTCTGTGGTTCAGGAGTGGCTTAACAAGAGGAATACGACAACTGTAGCCAAATTCCTTGACACGTCTGTGTGTGGTGGCTCTTGATGCCTTGACACCAGCCTCAGTCCATTCCTTGTGAAGTTCACCCAAATTCTTGAATCGATTTTGCTTGACAATCCTCATAAGGCTGCGGTTCTCTCGGTTGGTTGTGCATCTTTTTCTTCCACACTTTTTCCTTCCACTCAAATTTCTGTTAATATGCTTGGATACAGCACTCTGTGAACAGCCAGCTTCTTTGGCAATGAATGTTTGTGGCTTACCCTCCTTGTGGAGGGTGTCAGTGATTGTCTTCTGGACAACAGTCAGATCAGCAGTCTTCCCCATGATTGTGTAGCCTAGTGAACCAAACTGAGAGACCATTTTGAAGGCTCAGGAAACCTTTGCAGGTGTTTTGAGTTGATTAGCATGTCACCATATTCTAATTTGTTGAGATAGTGAATTGGTGGGTTTTTGTTAAATGTGAGCCAAAATCATCACAATTAAAAGAACCAAAGATTAAACTACTTCAGTCTGTGTGCATTGAATTTATTTAATACACGAGTTTCACAATTTGAGTTGAATTACTGAAATAAATGAACTTTTCCACGACATTCTAATTTATTGAGATGCACCTGTATAGAGAGAGAGAGAGAGAGAGAGAGAGTATAGAAATACAGAATATAGAAATGACAGAATTACAGAAAAAACTAAAATAAATAAAATCTAATGTAAAATGACATTAAAAATAAAATTTTATGAATCATCAAATACCACAATTTCAGCCAAAAATGTTCTACTGAAGGGAAAAAAATAAAAAATAAATAAAAAGTTACCTACACCTTGCAAATTTTCATTTTAGGGTGAACTATCCCTTTAACACTATGTTGGCTTTATTTTAGTATTGTGACATTGTGTATCATGACATACAGTAAGTGCTGTGTACTATATTGAAAGCTTACATGCTACAGCTGCAGATAAACAAGATTTCAAACAAGATTTCTTCTTCTATTACCGGGACCACATCACTGCAGATTGATGGTGCTCATTTTGGTCACTCACAACAACTATAATGCCAACAGACTTGTCCTTGATGAATTCCTCTTGAGAACCTGTGTGCTTTAATAAAAACAAAGGGAAGAGTTAAAATATGCCTTACAATATTAACAGTCACAGACTCCAATAAATATGTGCACTTATAAAGTAAATAAATGTATTTACAATTTGTCCATTTACATTTGTCCAACTTTGATGGATACAACTGCAGAAGGACTTGCTGAGGTCCAGCCACAAGAGTTCTGTGCTGATCTTTAGTCATTCCAGAATATCAGAAACATACAGAAACATGTTAATACAACACTATAAATAAAAATAAATAATCTTGACGGAGAAAGACAAATTTCATTGCTAGTTTACGTTTCAATTACCAAAACCATATTTTACAATCCAGAAATGGCTTTTAAATTACATAACACAGGAAATTAGAACAAAACAACAGAAAAGCTAATTTTACACATTTGTGACAATCCTTACCACAGGGCTGTTTATACAAGATATAAACCATTATTGCTTTTCAAACCTTCAGTTTTTAACTGACCGTGTATTGCGATGGGTTCCGCTGAGGAGTTCAACACTGAAAGAAGAGTTTGTTCCGTTTGAACCTCATCTGAACCAAGATCATCTCAGACTAATGCACTCTGAGAGAGCTGCTCATTCCTTTCACTTACACCGTGCAGAAAAATGACAGTTCGAGCAGTAATCTTGATTATTTCTCCTAATTTTAATCGTTCATAAGGTCTTTTTTTTAAATTCCCGCCGTTATGAATCCACACAGTTGATCGTCGCGCTCCGTCTCGTGCTCTGTTTGAACGGTCTCTAATGAAGCACTGGGCTCAAATAATACATACCAAACAGTATATTCTCCAGATAAGTTCAGCTCAGTACCACATGGGAGAATATTTAGTTTAATAATTATATGAAAAATACAGTGGAACCGCGTGTATTTTGAGGCTTAAGACGAGTGTCGCGAAACTAACGCTGGTATCCATTTAACTACAGAATACGATGCTTTAAACCATACTTCTTAGACAACATACGTAATTGTACACATGTTAAACCAATAAATACAAATATTTACTTACCAAAAGTGTTGGTTTGAAAACATTTTCAAGCTCTGTGGAGAAGCTCATCAAGAACATCTTCTTTCTGCAAGTCTTCACGAGATCTCGCGATAAGTGACGTGATATCGTTATTAAATTGATTCAACACGATTTTAAATTGAGGAGGCAAATGGCTAGTTTTGTCAACTTACGAACTAGTTGAGACAGTGAAATTTTAAATTTTTAAGTTGAATGAACAAATTAATAAACTGCAAGTTGAGTCAACTTAAAAACATTAACTGAAACAACTAAACTGCAAAATACTTCTTTACATACTACGAAAATGTGCATTCCGTGTCAGAATATCTGTTTTTGTTTTGGTCTGTTGTTTTTGGGTACGCGCTGTGGCCTGCCACATGATTGTCTGCTGTAAATAAAATGTCATAGCCTATGCTTTAAATAATAGGAACATATTCATTTTAATGATATACTACCTACTTCTTATCATTTAAATCTCTTGTTTAAAAATAGGAAAATAGGCACACTATAGTTGAAATAGTTTTCTGTCTTTCATTTTATCTCTCAAAATGATGGATGTCATTAAAATGTGGAGTTTAGGAGAAATAAGTTAATGCAACCTCTGCTTGGTTTATATTTTTATGTATATAATTGTATATAATACATATATTAAGTTATAGGCCTGTTACCTGTTGCTGCCATAATGACCCATTTCAAATGTTTACATGCTTTTCTTCTCTTTCTTCTTTTTGTTTTTAACAGCTCACACTGTTTCGCTGTGGTGGAGCAGTTATGAAATATTGTTCTTGTAAATACTTCCCATCATTTCAGTAATAAATATGCATGCAAAATACAGTGAAGTGCAACAGTTACCATACAGCATTTGGCAGAGGTCAATATGGATTTAAAACAGTGAATTTTGAATCTGTTTCTTCTTGTAAACTCAGAGATGTGGATTCGAATGGCAAATTACCACACGACCTTGGTGTTTGTCAAAAAAACGCTGATATTCTGAATTCGGACGGCAATAAAATCGCCAACTAACTCCTGTCAATGCTGAAAATAGCTTAGGTCACCATGAGAAACAATTACCGTCTGAATCAGACTAAATATGTGAATGGGGAACATGTTTTTCTAGTTGGGATACTTTGTAGTACGTCATCACCCCCTTTCGATACTTCAGATCTCTTCAATGCTCCACTGGCACCGGCTCTGAATTTATTAGCAATTAGTGATGGACTACAGGTGATAATGTTGACTCTAGCATGCTTAACATAGCAATGTAATAAAAATCAACAAATAAGCTAGACAAAACACTTGATCGTACATGTGTCCAATTGCGATAAAAGCTTGAAGCAAAGACCATGACTTGCCATAGAACATTCTGGTAGCCCCTCCCACAATGAAATCCGATTGGCTCAAAATCCAATTCCAATAACTCTAGTTAAATTGCTCGTTGCTGGTCACATCACGACAGAGTAGGAATTAACAAAAATGATAATTTTGTAATAGGACTTGCCTTTTTAGAGAACAAATTGTTTTCTTTGGGATGTAACAAATTAGGGCAGTCACTGTAGCACTTTTTGGCCATTTAACACCAAAATATAACCCTATAGCGACATTAAGAACTCTATTCAGAGTAGTGTTGTTATCGTAAAATTAAATAACCAACAGTAATAAATTAACCAAAACATATAAGTAAATTGGCACCTAACACACGCTCTAATCTAACTGGTTTTTCTGTGTTTGAAAAGATATCCCACCTACAGAGGGTGATATGGTTTGTGATAACAGTAAAGTTGTTGATACTAGGCCTAGTTAAGTGCAAAGCCTTCTTAACACAAAGGTGTAAAATTTAGTAGGGACCCTAGGGACATGTCCCTACAAATCTCCAGCGACTACTAAATTGTCCCTAGCAATAATTGTGATCAAACAATTAAATATATGTGTAACCCCTGTTGCAGTAATTTCGGCTGCAACTGAAATAGGTCATACAATTAGTATTACCTGAGAAGGTAACATACGTAGCCAAAGTGTTTAAAACATACGTGCATAATTCAGTTAAATGATATGGTTTACCCTCTTTAACTTTATGTTGTTACGCTGTTTTGTGTTCAACTGCTTTTCCCATTTGCTCTTTTTACATTGACTATCACTCTATATGGACTAATACAATCAGATACAACAATAATTTCTCAGATATTTAGTATAATATAAACTGATAAATTTAACATTCATGCTTTCAACTGATTTTCTATTTAACTGTCTCCATCTGATCTGCAGAGGTCAAACTATTTGAAATATAGTGGATTAAGCTACAAACTCAATCATAATGCACAATGTTTCCATCTAATGTATTTTGCGGTGCAGCTCATCATATTAATGGAGTATTTTCCCTAGTTAGCAGTAAACCGGTTACCTCACAGTCACCTGATGTTCATAGATTTTTGTTGGATGTTATCTTTGGAATGGAAATATGGATAATTTAATTGTAAACATCCATACTTTTTCATTTATTATAATTAATGTCATAAAACTAGCAAGTTTAGCCAGTAGTAGTACTTGCTAAAAAAATATTAGTATTACTTTTAAAAATATTTTTAAAAATCTGACTGAAAGACTCTTAAAGAACATTCCACTGAAGAATATTCCATTCATAAACACTGTAGGAACCTGAAATATAATTATTTCAATTAGAGATATTTTCTAGTTATTTTTCTATCATTTGTGACAGACACTCAGATTATGTATTTTTAGATATCAAACTAATCCATATACAAAATGCTAATTCTGTGACTCCACTTTTAAATTTTTAATTTCAGGCTCGTGCTTTCAAAAACTGAAACATACAGAAATAAATTAAAATTTGCCCATGAAATAAAACCTCAACTGTAACTTAGAAAACTATATTTAAAATTAACTAAAAATAAAGTATGATTAAAAGTAAGATAATGCCAATTCGTTCATCAAATGTCACATATCACATGACACTAAACACAGAAGTTGCCTCTACCACACTTGTGAGATAGTATCTGTCTATCTGACATACATTACTGATCATTTTATTATGCAACAGTTACTGGCTGACAGTAAAGAGACGTACAGTGTGTACATAACATTTTTATTTTTTAACTGAGCGTGAAAATCAAACAGCACATCCATTATAAGTCCTGTTCTGTTTAAGGCTGACAAACCATTACACCACAAACACTTCATGAGTACAGAAATATAATATTCCTCTCTAGAACACCCTGAATGAAATAAAGAGTTGCTTTGATGGACTTTATACAGTACTTTCATGTATAACTGTACTTTATAAAGTACAATTTATGAAGGAAAAAAGTATAATGCATTTTGAGAAACCTGATCTTTACTTTGTTTGCTGTACATCATAGTGCACATTTAAAACATACACATAATCTCTTTAAATTAAAACATTTTTTTTGCTCACTGACCACATACAGACCAGCTGCCTTGACAAAAAAGGTGATAAAAAGCTTTTGAGTGTGTTGTGCTGTAAGCGATTTTGGCTATTTTGCTAACTCCAACCACACTTCTTCTCTCCAAACCAGCAGCTCAGCATTCTGCAATAGCATGTGTTTGCTTAATAAGCAAGTCAAAGGGTTCATCACCCTTAAGCCCTCATGATATCATAGCATCTCAGATGAATCAGCTCCATCCTTCAGTATAATTCTATGGAGTTTCTCTTTTGCTTTACCATCCGCCAGGTAAAAAATTGCAAGTTTGATGACTTTGAAAAAGCTTTCATTCGTGTCCATAATGCAGAACTTACATGCCAATGTAAGTTACATTTACCAGTGTCCAGCAAATTTTCGTCATTTCAATAGGAATGCGATTGGAAATTTGTATGATGGCGACAGATTTCCTCACACAGTTTTCGCAATGATTTGACAAGAACTGACCAACAGAAAGCTGCTTGGTTTGAAAGTGACTTAAAGATGAGCTTTGCGTCATACAACGCTACACAGACAATGGGTCTTTTTGCCCGTAAAATTTCATAGAAATTTTGCTAGGCTATATGACCTTTAGGTTTAGGGGTTTTGTTCAAATCACTAACCCAGCGTATGAGCAATTGTAAAAAAGATCCTTTAAACCTCTTGAAGCTTGTCCACGCAATAGAGTACTGCACATAGGGTGAATTAAGGGTGATTGGGACAAAAGGTTAAATGGGACAGTATAACTATACAGAATTTATTTTCTCACCTAATGAGTGAAAATAAAAACTTTTTTTGCTGAGTCCTAGGTGTAAGACCACATAATTAAAATGGGATGCCCTCATTGGTGTGACATCATTTAGTTGGGCGGGGCATGCATCAAACAGGAAGTTGACCATGAAAAGCATGAACTGAGGAAAATGCGGGAAAATGACATAAGCTTTTGCTAGTTTTCATAATAAGGTCCTTAAATTGTCATATATTATACAAACTTTTGATGAAAATATAAATATGATGCACTGCTTCTACAAAATCAGTAAAAAAAAGTGTTAATATCATGTTTCCATTTTCCGAATTTGGTTGCTTTTATTTTGTTCCATCCATCCAAACACAATTTGGGTGGATGGGACTGCACAATTTTGAGTGATTGGGACAGTGCTTAAAGGCTTCGCTAATTAAGAAAATGATTGACTTTGTAATAGAGAACCATTGTATATGCTCTGATAAACTTTTTATATGTTTTTTTTTTTTTTTTTTTTTTTTTTGCCGTAATAAATCATATTCATGTTTCTGTTAAAGGTTTGTGCAGGTTAAATGTGTTTGTCAAAAAGTTAATTGGTGATGGGGCCGCCCAACATTTTTATTATTTATTCATTTATTTATTTATTGACCTGAAGCATTTTCTTTACTTGTTTCATTGATTTTTAAATGTTTTCAATGACTTTAGGACTTCAAACCTTTTTTTTTTCTTTTTTTTTTTTTTTACCTCAGTTAGGCTACATGTGTTGTATGAATTTTGGATGGATTTATGAACTGAGAAATAAAGTTGAACAGAAATAAACATGGGCTCTTAATGATGATGAACAGAAAAGGAAATATTGCATATAAAATTATATTAAAGTATGAACTAACTTGTGCAATACAGTAAATATTCTTACACTACCCTAAATCAATGAAAACATGTGCTGTCCCAATCACCCAAATGTTACCAAATGTTTTTTTTTTTTTTTTTGGCTCAGTTCACAGAAAAGTGTACGTCACGCATCCTTTCATTATAATATAACATTGTTTTATCCTCAAATGGGTAGTTAACATCTTCAGTATTACAGAAATATATCGTGTGTTGGGCTGATTGTTTAAATTTATGGCAAGAAACCTTGCACATAGCGGATTTTCAAAAACTGTCCCAATCACCCTTAATTCACCCTATGTAAACACGAGTTCAAATTTTAGCACTTCTGGTTCCATCGGCCCGAAGACGATGGATTTTTTAATAAATTAAATGAATCTGTAATTAACACAAGCTCAAGATATTTTTACATCATACGTCATCAACATCAAATACATCAGTAAAACCTCCCTTGTGTATGTTTTTTAAAGCTTTCATTTTCTTGAATAAGGCAGTTGTCAAAATGGTACAACAGAGGCTGTTGGGAAATTAAACGCCAAATACATAGCCTAAACTCATACAATCACTAGTCCATATTTATAGCCTTATTGTGTTTATAATCACACTCTTGCAAGTTAAAATATTGTTTAAATAAAGATTGAAAGAGCTGTCGGAAGCTTAGTAGAGGTGATGTTGTGTGACTGGTTTAGCTCATTTATAGCCTACGTTTAGCTTTTTTATTTATTTAGGCTTCAAAAAGTTGTTCATTTGTGAAGATAATCCTGATGAACAAAACGTAGCCTATCAGAATCATAAACTTTTGATGGTCACAGAGCTTATTTTCTGCATTGATTCAAAAGCCAATGGAAAGGGTTTTTGGTCTTCAAATATATGTCATTGCAGCACTCATTTACTTCTCACCCAATCATGGATGTTGCTCTTTTTTGACCAATAGAGGGAGCCAATGCATCATGGCAATTAGCCTCCACCACAAAGTGTTGTTCTAGTTCAAGCAGGCAAGGAAAGGTGCACTAAATGTCTTGCAGTTCTCATACACTGATGT
This sequence comes from Spinibarbus caldwelli, assembly GCA_039654775.1. Lineage (NCBI taxonomy): Eukaryota > Metazoa > Chordata > Actinopteri > Cypriniformes > Cyprinidae > Spinibarbus > Spinibarbus caldwelli. The sequence continues at coordinate 5,575,754 of CM077232.1, forward strand.
CCATTGTGTAGCTCACAGGAAGCTGGAAGCGGCTTCTGAGGTCAAAGAAGAAGACCTGCTAGATCTGGAGACCGAGAACCGCTCCAGAACTCCTTTTCTACGGAGCATCTGCACAAATCTTCTTCTGAACTTCTCTCCCACAAAGGCGTACAACACCGGGTTCACACAGCAGTGCAGAAGGCCAAGGTTTTGAGTTGCGAACATGGCGACATCCACCGTTGTCCGTGTGAAACAGCTGAAATGGACCACTTTGGCTCTCAGGAGGGTGTCAACCATCGTGGAAACATGGAAGGGGGTCCAGCACAGAAGAAAAGCCACAACCACAGCTATGATGACCTTCATGGCTCTCTGTTTCTGGAAACCGCGTGTACGCAAGAGCCGCTCCACTGTGATGCTGTAGCAGATCAACATGACCACCAGAGGGAAGAGGAACCCGAGCAGATGCCTCATGATTCGCGTGGCCAGTCGCCACTCGTCGGCGTGATTCGTCTCAAAGCGTTCTGCACAAACGGTCTGCTTGGAAACTGTCTCATAAAATGCCTCGTTGTAGAATGATGGCAAGGAGAGCACCAAGCCTAAAACCCACACCAATGCGCAGGCGACTCCGCTGCACAATCTCCTCTGAGCCTTCTGCGACTCCATAGCTCTGACGATGACCATGTAGCGATCCACGCTGATGCACACCAGGAACAAAATGCTGGTGTAGAAGTTCACTTCCTTCACCAGGCAAACCAATTTGCATGCAATATCACCAAACACCCAACCGTGGATCACAGAAACCGCAGAAAATGGCAGAATCAGAGCTAGTAACGTGTCAGCCAGCATCAGGTTGAACAAGTAGACATCCGAGGCTGAAAGCGAGTGTCTGTTGGAGGCGATGACCCAGCCTACGATCAGATTCCCAGGAATAGCCATCAGAAAGATGAGCACATAGAAGACGCAGAATGCAATGTTGATGGCATCCGCCATAGTGATGGAGGAGCAAAGTAACGTCTTCTCATCCATGACAAAATCAGTAAAGTTCTGGAGATCTGTGTAGTTGAACTCTTCATTGTAAAATTCACTGAAGTTATCAATATCAAAAAAGCTGTTTGGATCTAAGGAAAAATAGAAAAAATTAAGCAATATGTGGTAAAATAATGATATATAAACACAATAAAAGTTAGTTTTGTATTACTTATATCTAGGAAAACTCAAAAAAAGAAATAAAGACACAAGAAAAGCACTGCCTGTATGAAAGACTAAAATAAACAAATATTCATGCTACTTCATGACGTTACTTTTTTATCGGTTTGCTTTTAGAATGAATAAAATTCATCATAAAAGTTATAGTTTTTCATTTCTTATACCTATGAAAAAAACAAGAAAAAGGGCATAAGAAAATCACTGCCCATATGAAAATAAAAATAAATTAATAAATTAATTAAATAATTAATATTCATGCTGGCATGCTACTTTTTTTATCAGTTTGTTTTTAGAATAAATGAAATTATTATTATTTTTTTAACATTTCTTATAACTAAAAAGAAAAAAGAAAAAAGGCACAAGAAAAGCTCTATGACAAACAAACAAACTAATAAATATGTTATGTAATTCAATATTCTTACTGCGATTGTTTTGCATTTACCAAATGGGTAGTTGGCATTTAAAAAGTTTTCCCGCAGTGTAACATATCTTAAACAATTTAATTTAGCTTTGAAGGCATGCAGTATTTATTAGCTCATATTAAGTGAACATCTACATGGACATATTTGTACTTTTAAAATTCATTTTTACACTCCAGGACTATATAAAATGAAACAACGAAGGCAAATGGTGATTAAATATTTTGTGGGAAAATTTTAAAAGAAATGGTGATTAGTCCCAGTATAAAATATACATTGTCTCATATACATTCATATAAAGTTTTAACCTTTTAACTGTCAATTATCAAAAAACGTTTGATAATCAGATTTCAAAATATTGCCTTTCTATTAAATTATAAAATTAAGATATTGGACTTACCAGTCATTGTAACTTCTTTTTTGATATGGTGCCGTATGTGAGAATAATCTGGAGAATGAAATGTTAGAGTTGTGTGCTGAAGGCTCCTTTATACCCTTTGAAGACGTTATATCCTGTTGTTAGATGTTGTTATATCCTGCTTGCCTAAGTTTCCTAAAGGTTACTTCAAGTGTACAATCTAAACTAAGATTTCTCATTTTTCTATTCATTTCTCAAAAACATATTCACAGTTCTCAGGATGTATCTGGAATCGTCATTTTCCCTTTCACAGGAGACAAGCTGATACTCACATCTATGTTTCTAATATCTGAATGCAATGCAGAAGATGAGGATGTTGGGTGATGTTGCTTTTATTGGGTGATGTTGCTACATGAAAGCAAAAGAGTAGAGATGTTTGCAGGGGGAATTTGAAACATCCTAATGGTCACAAGATCGAATGTGATCAAAACACTAAAAGTGAAACTAAGAAACGTGGCCTAAAATCATACTAATATATTTATGATATGAAGTCATAAGACTATATTTAATAGGAATTCTGGAACCTAGTTGACACCCAAAACATTTTTGAATTTTAAATTAATGACTGGAATGGTTTTTTGATACAGTGATTAGGATATAGGAGAAACTATCTGACGAAAGAACTATAAACTTCATGTTGAAAAACCTTACATACGTAATATGGAAGTGATTTTTCAACATCGGAGGAAAGATGTGTCACATGTGAAGAGATGCGAGGCCACACATCATCATTTACCCACATTTATCCAGGAAATTGAGCAACTCCATCCCGCTGGGTTTGTCCTGAAGATGCTGTAAACAAGTGTGTTTCTCACATGAGAAGCAGCCAGTTTCATTTCATTAGCTGTTTTTACATGCAGGTGTTATTTGGGAAAAATCAATTAATTGAAGATTACCAGACATTTGAAAAAAAAAAAAAAAAAGCGGTAACATCTTTGACACTTCATTTATAAACACTGATATGCTGTATAATATAATTTATATAGAATATAAATCATACCAACGTTTAATAAGAATTTATTAAAGGGAAAGTCCAAAAAATGAAACATTTTCAATATTTATTCACCCTCATGTCATTCCAAACCTGTATGACTTTCTTTTTTAGCAGAACAGAGAGATATTTTAAAGAACATTGACAAACAAATTCCATTCTCACGGACTTCCATTGTATTTTTCATCCATATAATGAAAGTCAATGGAAACCAAAACTGTTTGGTTACCTTCATTCATCTTCTTTTATGTTTCACAGAAAAAATAAAGTCATACAGGTTTGGAAAGGCATGAGGGTGAGTAAATATCCCTGGGTGGACTATCCCTTTAAAAAATATTATTAAAATAATAATTCTCATAATCATGAGAATGCATGTACATTCATGAATATGCGCATAGCTGTAGAGATTGAATCTGTAATATTCAGAATAGTGATCAAGGATTACTTAAACATTTACAGTCTTGAATATTTGGTAACATTTTTGAATGCAATATCTGTTAATGACTAAAGTGTTCAAATTCTATTTAGATTGACTTCACTGTCAACAAGGTGGTCTAACACAGTGACGTATGAGTTTAAATGAGACACGTTTGTAAAATCTAAAACAGCATGAATATGACTCCTTTCTACTGTGCTCAGGACATGAAGAAACACGTTTCTGTGTGAAGAATAAGAAGGAAAGGAATGCAAGATGAGATATACAGTGGTTGTATTACAAAATAATGTTTCTTAAGTTCAACATTCATATTAAAATATGGTAAGCACAAGATAAGGGAAGAACAGGAGGAAAATCCCAAATGAGGTCTTTTTAATATCTCAACAATCAAAATATTGTCTGCAATCAAACATAAGTGATTCAATATGAACTCAAAGTCCATTTTATGTATTTTATGGTGAAAGATCAAGAATCTTTTTCAACGATAAATGACCAGTATGAACATATAGAAACATTCCACCTCCGTTCCAGTCCAAATACAAACATTTTCCAGACAGAGCATGGAAAAGTGTTCTTCTCAGTTTACAGTGTGTGTAAATGGCAGCAGTTTTCCACTGTGCCAATAAAAAGAAAGAGGTGAAGATTCTTGTCCGCAAACTCAGCCTCAGGCTGTAATCAGTTTCATCACAGATCCACAGAAGCTGATGCATGTTTATGCCGCTTCAGTAAGAATAAAGGTGCCACCCATGAATGGCAATGAGCCAAATGAATAGGATTTTAATGGTAAAATAGAGAAAAGGAACAAGATCCTAATTCTTAAATTAATATGTCAACCAAAAATGGAAAATGTTTCCAATCTTTACTCACCCTCATGTTATTCCAAACCTGTATGCTGGATTATTTATTTATTTATTTATTTATTTATTTTTCCGTGGAACACAGAAAGGGAAACCTTGAAGAATCTTTAGGTAGATATTTTCCATTCACGGACACAAAACACGCACACACATGTTGGGTTTCCATCAGAAATTGTTTGAATTTTACTAATATGTCATGATGGCAAGTTAGGAAAACACACTTGCTGAAAATATCTGAACAGAGTTTCTCTGAAACGTCACAGCATATATTCAATCGAAGATGAATCTCTTAGGTTTATCAAGCTCACTCAAATTTCAGGCAAGGTCAATTTAGTGAAGTCTATGTTTATACAGACAGATTTATTACCTACATACTAACACACATCTTGTCAGTATAATAACAGGGCTAAAGACCCCACAGGGTAAAAGGGATTTTATTATTTCCTCAAAGGACTATATAACAACAAACCACCACAACACTTTCCTAAACAGCTGTTTGTCCTTGCATTAAAATGTTTTTTTTCTGACACGTGAGGTGACTGTGTGGGACAACAGATTGAATTGAATTTGAATTTGAGAAACACATTTTTGCAAACATAAACTTTTAAACTTTTTCAGACGTTGTCACTGTATGACAGGACAGAAATATCAATATCAATATGCATCCTCATGAAAAACCCGAGAATGTGACTTCCAGGTCTAAAAAGTCCTGGAATCCACCAAACAGGCTTTATATGTTATAATATAAAATATAATTTTCAGAAAGAAAGAATAAAGAGTAGAAAGCCCTCTTTGAAAGTGCAATGTTTGTAAAACGCCTTATTTAGGAAACACGAATAACTGGAAACGTCATTGGAATTCCTTGGTCAAAAGGTACCTTTGAAGAACAAATAATTATAAAAAGTGATTATGAAATTGGAAATCTCACTGTAAATTAAATAAAAACAGCATAATTGCTGTAAAGTATTTAGTTTAAGTAACTAGTGTAAACGAACAGGCAGTGACGCGGGCAGCCCGCGGGTCTTTCGAGTCAATGCGGAAGCGGCCAGAGGTGTAAGAGCAGGAAAACCAAAACGATTGTAGTAGGATTGTTGAAAACCAATATTTACTCTTATTTTTTTAATTCCGCACAGCCACTAAACATTCATTTAAATCATCATGATTTTGTTGGAAATCAACAATCGGATCATAGAGGAGACTCTCACCCTGAAATTCGACAGCGCGAGCAACGGGTAAGAGCAAGATCTTCCTGTCTGAGACACGACTCGCATCAAACATCGCTCATCTAATGCATGCATGCTTTGACACGAGCCATATATTCTTTGCATGGATAAGATTACACGATAACGCACGCTTTCGCGTTGGATTGATTCTGTTCTGTCAGATAATGTGTGGATTGTCGAGAACTGAAGCATCCTGAATGGGGTGTGTCCAGCAGGATAGGTCACGTAAAAAACATTATTCATGTGTGAGTGTGACATGATCTGTTTGATAAAACAGGTCTCTCGAGTGATTCTGACCATTGCATCGCTTTCGGCTGACCTGGTTTCTAGAAATGTTTAGTCCCAGTAAACACTTGCTGTTCATGCCTCCGTGTGAATGCATGTCTCTGCAAGAACACGCAGATATCAGCTCTTCTTCTAACGTTAGACCCGTTCATGCACGATCACGATGAAGTAACAGATTCCTCGGGAACTTCTTTCCTCGTTCATTCTTCCCCAGAGTGAGAGTTTGCGCGTGCTCGTGCTGAAGCGGCCACGCGCCTGCTGTGACTCATCATCAGTGTATATGAATGATTTGTTTTTATGCTGTTTACTTTTTAGTTATTTCACTTCAGCTAAAAGGCATGAAATGGCTCGTTATTGCATTTAAATGAATAAATGTATCACAGTTCTGTCATTACATTCTGTCATTGTTTACATTATTACTGTGAAACTTGATTCTGATTGGTCCATCATGGCATTCAGGTAAAATATTTCTGAGTAATGTCCACTGTATAAATTACATATTGTATAAGCTAATACAATTATTTCAACAGTAAGTATTTCTTGTCAATTTATTGATTTGGCAAATAGGTATAAAGAAGTGGAAAATATCACTATTGCAAAATAAACCACTTCTGATTGATCACCTTGGATGACTGTCCATTATCCTTTTACTTGTTTTCTTTGTGTTTCATGGAAAAAGTACTCCGGATAGCAGACTATATTAACTCACAACTTCTTTTTGTTTAGGAACAAGCCTGAAGCGGTAGAAGTTACGTTTGCAGGTAAGGTTGAAATAAGGTCCAAACATTGGGTCGGAAAGATGACTGTTTTATTACTACATTTACATTTACATTTAGTCATTTTGCAGACGCTTTTATCCAAAGCGACTTACAAAATGGGGAATACATAAAGCGATTCTTCTTAAAGAGGCAAACAGATAGAGGAAGTGCTCGTAATACCAAGTTTCAGGCTTTGTTCAAATAAGTACAGGCTAGAAAGGGAAGGAATGAATAAAGAGAAAGACAGTTTTTTTTTTCTTTTTTCTTTAATTTAGGATGAAGTCAAGTAGCGTCGAAAGAGATGAGTTTTCAGCTGTCGCTTGAAAATTGTCAGGGATTTTATACATGCTTGAAAATGATGTTACAGTAACAGTAATGTTTGTTTTAGACTGATGAAAGCAAAATGAATCTCTCTCTGTTTTTGCTAAAGACTTTGATGGTGTGCTTTACCACATCTCCAACCCCAATGGAGACAAAACTAAAGTAATGGTCAGCATCTCTCTCAAGTTCTTCAAGGAGCTTCAGGAGCACGGCGCCGATGAGGTACGAGAAATAATCAGGAAAACCTGTCAAAAACATGTCTAGGTTGATTTGACCCTAAATTCAAAAGAATAATCCAATATCTTTATACCAAACGTACATTAATGTTCAAAATTTGGGAGTTGGTTGGATCTTTACAAAATATTTTTGAAAGAAGTCTCTTATGTTCACCAAGGCTGCATTTTTTTTAATCATATATGTAGTAAAACAGTGATAATGTGAAAAAAAAATTAAATAACTGTTTTCTATTTGAATATATTTTAAAACATAATTTATTTCAAAGCAACATTTCTGAAACATTTCTGATTATTATCAATGTTGAAAACAGTTGTGCTGCTTAATATTTTTGTGGAAACCGTGATACATTATTTCAGGATTCTTTGATGATTAGAAAGTTCAATAGAACAGCGTTTATTCTGAATAGAAATCTTTTGCAACGTTATAGGTGTCGTTACTGTCACTTTTGATCAATTTCATGTGTTTTGTTAAATAAAAGTATTAATTTCCCCAGATTTTGAATGTTATTGTATTATTAACACTTTTGATTTTGAGTGAAATATGATCTGGACATGTTTTTGTGAGATTTACCCCTTTACACTGTCTGTTTAGAGTTGACGCAAACTTACTGAGCAGTTGGAGTAGTAAGTTGCAAGATTGCAGCTGGTTTTTGTGATGTTCGTAGTGTATAAATTGTAATTCTCGTCTGTTTCGAAAATACAGTTAGGTTTCCTGGAACACTTATGCAATGTGAAGTTGCAGAAAGCAATCTTTATTTCACTCGTTCTTTTGGGTCAGTCTGTCATACTATTTTTGTCTTGTGATTTTACATGATTCAGTCCAGGGTGATCACATTTAATCACCATTTAAGGGTCTAAATGACATGTGGTTTCGCTGTGAAACAGGAAGTGCCTAAGACTCACTTCGGATAGAGGAAGTCACATGTTTTAAATAAAGAAACATGAATTCATTGTTTAGTAAACTTAGCCAGTGGTCAGTTAATTTAGTGATCAGCTGATGTTTGAATTGATTGACAAACACAGTTGAATTATTATTTGCAGGCATATTTCAAAATCGATGCAGTTGCGTCTGCAGGATTTTGAAGCCGTGGATTGAGTAAATGAATGAATTGTTTTTAGGGCAGGGTTTTCATGGGTCTTGAGGGTTCATAGAGCTGAGGTTGATGGGTGGCCTTTTTCCTGCCAATGCAAATAAATATTCAAAGCCTGCTCCAGCCTCATTCAAGACTGCCAATGTAAATCAAATGAATGCAAATCAGAGGAACATCCTGCAGAAATGGCCCTCAGCTTCCTGTCTACTCGTGTCATGCACACAGATACAATCTCTCAGACAAAAATGAATTCAAATACCTTTGTTTTTCTGGGAGCTGTTTTATTTGTTGAATCCTGTCTCTATTCACATTCAGCCTAAAATAGGTGACAAAACACAAAATACAGGACACTCAAAGCATGTTAAAAATGCCAGGAATGAAACAAGCCAGTGCCTGTGGTTTTATACATGGATAGTTGACATGAAGTAGTTGTTTGGAAGTTAATGTGTCCTGTAATGTGACATGATATACTCTTAGGCTGGGAATGTCTAGGCACCTCACAATTCGATTATGATTTAGAGGCATGCAGTGTGATGATAAAATGATTATCAATGCATCTTGATGCACCTTTTTTTCTGTACAGGATTTCTTTTTCTCACTGTGTGACTACTTGGTGCTTTCAAAGCAGAGTATTTATAATGATCCATAATGAATTTACTTCCAGTGTCTTTTATTAATAAAACAAATGAAAGAGATTTGTATTTGTTGTGTTTCAGTTGCTGAAGCGTGTTTATGGAAATTTCCTTGTGGCACCAGAAGACGGTAAGCCAATCGGTTGCTGTTTTCTTTGTTGTTCTTACTGCAAGAATTTTGGTTTGATGGTTTGTTGTTGTTCCTCTCTGAAGGGTACAATATTTCACTGCTCTTTGACCTGGAGGCTCTTCCACCCAACAAAGAGGAGGTGATCCACCAGGCAGGCATCCTCAAGAGAAACTGCTTCGCTTCCGTCTTCGAGAAGTACTTTAAGTTCCAGGAGGAGGGTCGTGAAGGAGAGAAAAGGGCTGTCGTCCATTATAGGGACGACGAGTCTATGTAAGCTTCTTGAACTTACTTCAGAACTTCAGGACAGAAGGGCTGCAACTAATTTCAGTAATCAATTAATCTAGTTTTTAAATTGAACTCATTTTATTGACAAAACATTATTAATAATGTGCAAATTCAAGGATGTAAGGAAAATGAAAATGTATGAATGTATGCAATATGTTTTGTGTAAAACAATTTCAAATTGTTACAATACAAATAGCATAATATTAATATAACTAGCTTATAGTTAGCAATATAAATAGCAATAAATATTTTAATGTGGTTTTACATTCTAAAAAAACTCAACAGTTTGAAAGCAGCAGAATGGGTTAAATCGAATTGCAACAAATAAAATCAAATCATTATGTAGATTTTCTGTGGAAATTGAGTGTTAAAACCTTTTAAACATAAATCTAACAATTTATTTTAAAATAATTAATTCAGATTGATTATTAATTCAGGTAAACTTAAAATATATTTGAAAGCGTCTTGTGAATTAATTTTATTATAAGTCTGATTAGATTAATTGGTATTGGGAAAACAAGACAGAAATGCTATTTAAAAATATATTCTTAGTATCTTCTTACGTGCATTTCTAGATTAGTTTTGCATCTGTTGCACAAAGTTTGTAATCCAGCTCATATCTGACCTGTGTTTGTGTCTTTCTTCTCGTTGGTTTCAGGTATATCGAGTCTAAGAAAGACAGAGTAACTGTTGTGTTCAGCACAGTGTTCAAGGATGACGATGACGTCATCATCGGGAAAGTGTTCATGCAGGTTCGTTCATTTTATCCTGTTCTCAGGTTCAATCTTGACCATTTCTGTGCTGCCTCTTGCTGTTGACACATGCCCTCTGGGTGTTTTGCAATCCAGCCGTTTTGTGTCATGGTTTCGCATTTAAATGACAAGGTTAAACCACCGTACGTCAAGCTATAGAATGAAATGCTGTCATTTAGACTGACCTCAAAACTTATGAGCTCATTGTTAGAGCTGTATGCTTTTCACATGTTAAGTCATTTTATATCACTGTACCATATGTAGAGTAGCCCCAAAAAGTATTTGGACAATTAAGCCACAATAGAAAATGGATAAATTTATTTGCATTATTTAAAAATATCAATGCAAAGGGTATTTATTTGAAATAAATATATAGGCAAGCACTCATTTTCATCAAAGTTTGCATCTAATGCAATGACCTTCTTAATTGTCCAAAAATGTTTTGAGGACTACTATATGTATTAAGAAATTAGTTGTTTTTTGCTGATGTATAAAAATGTCTAAAGATTCTTGAAATGAGGTAAATGAGGTAAGATATTCAGTCTTGTTTTCATAGACAGTGTCTTCAAAGTGTATTTTGTTTTACAGCACTAGCAGAATTTTATTTATTTTAGATATAAAAAAGTTATAATATTTTATGATGTGTTTTTTTCCTATAAATGTATCCTGTTTTAAGGATTTTTAGATATTTTAACTGAAGAAGACTTAAATACGTATTAAGAATATTTTTCCTCAATGTATATGCTGCATTTATTTGATTAAAAATACAGTAAAACAGTAATATTGTTAAATATTATTGCAATTTAAAAATAAATGTTTTCTATTGTTTCCAACATGGAATAAAAAATAAAAATGTTAATTGATATTTTGTCTCAAAATTCTGAGTTTGTTTCTCAAAATTCACATTTTTTCTCTCTTAATTGTCTTTTTTTTTTTAATTGTGAGGAAAAAAACTCTGAATTGTGAGACATAAGTTTGTAAATTTGACCACATTTTGGAAAAGAAAAGTCAGAATTGTGAGAAAGTCATAATTACCTTGTTTGATTTTATTCTGTAGCAGTAACAAAAAATCTGAATTGCAAGAAAGAATGTCAGAATTCAGTTTATATCTTGCAATTTTGAGAAAAAAGTCTGAATTGTGAGATATAATCTCAGAATTATGAGAGAGAAATATTATTATTATTAATATTTTAATTCTGTGGCAGATATAGGCTTCCATAGTTTTGTATTTTAAAATATTTTATAATGCATTTTATTTTTTCTGGAAATTTTTGCTTTTTTATAATCCAGTGAATGAAATGCTTTATACATACAGGGCATTTCTAGACTATATTCACAAAATCACTTGCACATAATGATGTCAGTAGTGCAAACCACCACCGGAACAGCTGCTGTGTTTGTTAACAGTGGTGATTTAAGAGTCATTATGATGACAGGACAGACGTAAGCCTGTGTTTCTCTGTGTTCAGGAGTTTAAGGAGGGCAGGAGGGCCAGTCACACGGCTCCTCAGGTGCTGTTCAGTCACAGAGAACCTCCTCTGGAGCTGAAGGACACTGACGCCACAGTGGGAGACAACATCGGCTACATCACTTTTGGTTTGTTTCATGAGGTCACATACACACAAACATTAATTTAGCGTCTTTACTTGAAAATGGCACTTGGCGAGTGTTCATTTCAGACCCTGGTTGAACACTATTATCAACCTCAGCTGCTAGTTAAATATAGATTCTTGTCAGGTTCAAGAGTTAATTTGGATGCTACGAGGCCAGAACAAAGTGCTGTTGCTTACCTGTGACAGGTGCACTGTGTATTTGCATTCGGATCAAGAGAGCAAACGCCCAGCTTCTCTTTATGGCGGTTACACAAACCTCTCAATGAATTAAAAAAAGCGCCACACCCTTTTATCAAAGCCAACAATGTTTACCAGCGCTTCTCCACTTCAGTTTTTCATGCAACCAGGACGTATCAAGAGGCATGCAATGTTTACTGAGTGCTTCTTTAGTCCTGTTTTATTTGTTCATTTCATTCTGGTACACTGCAACGAGAAATGCAGAGCAGCAGTAACTGAAAATACTAATCTTTTATTGTTAACCTCTTGTTACAGATTATTTTATTCTTGGAAAAATGCATGTAGTTACTAAAATTGATCTTATACCTTTAGTATTACACATAGACATCAATTTAATTTAATAGATTTATATAATATCCTTCTATAAATAGCAACTGCACTGCAAAATTTTCAATTGGTCTTTTTGCATGCTTTCCAGTTTAAATATTTAACTATTCTTGAAACAGGATAAATTTTCTTGTGAAGCAACACTGAATTAAATGTTAAGACCTGTTTTCATAGACTCTGTCTTTAATGTAAGTATATATTGTACTGAAAGAATCTGTAAGACAAAATGCACTTATATCAAAGATTATGTATTAAAGTTAAGAAAATAAGTCTGATTATCTTATGCAGTGTTACTTAAGTAATGTTATCTTGTTTCAAGATTTGAAGACATAAATACACTTAGAATGATTTTTTTTTTTGCAGTTAAAATTGAGATATATATATATATATATATATTTGTAATAATATTTTCATTACACAAAATGTTTACAATATACTTTAACTAAAAACTTAAAACTTGATTTTGTTGTAGTAATAAAAATATTGCTCATATATAAGTAAATAATAAATATAGTTTTAGAAACTCTTAGATACCTACTTTAGTTGCAGTAAAAAATGTTAATTATTTATATTTTTGTGATATATTACATCAACAAAAAATATATATACAGATTTTATTTGAAATAGAAATCTTTTGTAACAATATACACTACTATTCAAAAGTTTGTGGTCAGTAGTAGTTTTTTTTTTTTAAATAAATTATATTTTTATTAAGCAAGGATGTTACATTGATAACAAGTAATGGTAAAGCCTTATATTGTAGGAAAAGATTTCTATTTTAAATAAATACTGTACTTTTTAACTTTTTATTCATCAAAAAAAAATCCTAAAGTAAAGTATCACAGGTTCCAAAATAATATTAAGCAGCACAACTGTTTTCAACATTGATAATAAATCAGCATATTAGAATGTTTTCGGAAAGATCACGTGATACTGAAGACTGGAGTAATGATGCTGAAAATTCAGCTTTGCATCACAGGGGTAAATTACATTTTAAAGTATATTAAAATAGAAAACCATAATTTTAAATTGTAATAATATTTCACAATATTACTGTTTTTTTTTGTATTTTTGACTAAATAAATACAGTCTTGATGAGCACAAGAGACTTCTTTAAAAAAAAAAAAAAATCAAAAATCTTACTGATCCCAAATTTTATATATATATATATGTTTGTTACCCAAATATGTCACAATTACAGTGAATTTTCTGTTATATTTTAAATAAAAATCCTGAAATCATTCCCCAACAGTGCTGTTTCCTCGACACACCAACGCCAACACCAGAGACAACACCATCAACCTCATCCACACCTTCCGGGACTATCTGCACTACCACATAAAGTGCTCCAAGGTGAGACCCTCCTCAGAAATGCCTCTTTGCCCAAACGACCCTTTGTGTTTATGACGGGTCAAACACAACCCTTGAGTCTGTAAGAAGCTTTGTAATGCACTTCTCAGTTTGCATACTTGTCATTCGATCATTCGGCCCTTTGTATGGTCAGATGAAACAAATTTGTCAGAGTGAAGAAAACTGCTCTGAAGTTAATGTGTAATCTTGGGATTGTAGGTGTTTTTCACTCTGATAGGTGTGTTTTCTCTCATTTTAGGCTTACATCCACACTCGTATGAGGGCCAAGACCTCGGACTTCCTCAAGGTACTCAACCGTGCTCGCCCGGACGCTGAGAAGAAAGAGATGAAAACAATTTCGTAAGTTTTCGTAACTGTTTCACAATCATTAGTATTTCACACTTATATGAAACCGCACAAAGCCATCCAAGGCCTTTAAAAATTAAACCTCTTTCTCATGGGATTTTTTCCAGTAGAGGTGGTTGATTTGTGCTGATGTTGGTGCATATCTCTGGGTTTTATTCAACACCAGAGGCGTGTGTTTGCAAAAAATTAATTTGTGATAGTATGTGTTTGAATTTTCATTAATTACTCTGAGGCGTTGCACCATTCGCTGTCTCTTAGAGGCTGATCATATCAGAGCAGATTACCATGTACTTTTCATATTACTTTAGCTGGTTGTTGTTTGAGCTTGTTTAAACTGAAATGTGGCCAAATGCTGCAGATACGTCTTCTCTGGAATCAAAGGGCTTTTTTTTTCTAGTAGATTAGAGCCAAAGAGAAATTGATTTTTATCAATAACGTAGAAACCTCTGATGATTTAGTTTTATATGTCAGTGTGCTTTTAACTTGGAAAACAAACTTGTTTAATGACTTCCTATTGAAGGTCAACACTACACATAATACTGAAAAAAAGATCCACCAATTGGAGAAGTTGCTGTTGCCATTGAAAACAGGGTTCCCTTAAAAAGTCTTAAAAAGTATTAAATTTACTTAGTATGAAATTTAAGGTCATAAAAAGTCTTAAATTGTACAAGAAAGTCTTAATTATGATTTCAAGAGGTCTTAAATTTGGGTACAGACCAGAATCGCGATATAGCTTAATGTGATGATTAAACTTCAAAAAGCTATAAATAATATGAGCTCTGCACGTTTCAAAGCTGCTTTGTGTTCTGCTGTTACCACGGAAACAGTTCCGAAAGCGCCTCCTGCTGGCAGAGAATGAATGTGTATTTTCAATAAGGGAATAGGGTATTCATGCAATACCGGAGGCTGTAGTTTCAGAACTGGATTTCTAGGACCCTATCGTTTTTTAAAAAAATTATTTTATTTTATTTATTTATTTTTTGTATCTATATATTATGTCAGGTCTTCCAGCCAGTTCTATCAAACCTTTACAATTAATCCAGAATGCGGCAGCAAGATTAATTTTTAATGAGCCAAAAAGAATGTAAGAAAGAATGAAGAAGGTCACACCTCTGTTTATCAATTTGCACTGGCTACCAATAACTGCTCGCATAAAATTCAAGGCATTATTGTTTGCCTAAAAAAACACCACTGGCTCTGCACCCCTTTACCTAAATTCATTACTTTAGACATATGTGCCCTCTAGAAGCTTGCATTCTGCAAGTGAACGTTGCTTTATTGTGCCATCCCAAAGAGGCACAAAATCATTTTCACAGACTTTTAAATTAAATGTTCCCACCTGGTGGAATGACCTACCCAACTCAATCCCAGCAGCTGAGTCCTTAGCCATCTTCAAGAAACACCTAAAAACACATCTCTTCCATCTTTATTTGACACTCTAACTCTAGCACTCTCTATTCTAATTCTATTCTTTTTTTTAAAAAAAAAAACTTGTCCCTTTTAGACTTGCACTCTATTCATTTACTGCTTGATTTCTTAAAAAAAACAAACAAAAAACCCCAACGCTAGCTTTTCTAATCTTTTTGTATTCTATCTGTTTTCTTTTTATTTATTATACAATTAACAAAAGCAAAAAAGGCCTCTAACACTAGCTTGCTCTATTCGTTTTCTATTCTGTTTTCTTTTTATATATTATATAATTTAAAAAAAACCTTGCTACGTGAACTGCGTTAAGCTAACTGAGACTTGTTATAGCACTTGATATCATTGCTCTTTTGTTGATTTTGATTGCTTCCGTTGTCCTCATTTGTAAGTCTAAATTGTCTGCTAAATGACTAAATATTAGCGGCTTATACTATTTTATAGCACTTGCTATTCAATTTTGTATATTATTATTTTCAAAGAATTATGTAGTTGTTTAATTGTATACACTTAATTATTGTCCTAACCCTAAACATACCCGTTGGTAACCCTCTTGAAATACTTAACCTAATTTATTTCAATATGTTCTATATATTCTGATTTTAAATTCAGTTTTCTTGGAAAGAAAGACTTGTGTCTGTGCGAGACTTCAGTTCATTAGCCGCAGCGCTTTACGTCTGACTCACTTAACGTGCAGTAAATGGTAAACAATTGCGGTACAAATTATTGTGATTATTAGTACTTTAATAAATGTAAAATAATTTGAATACAAATACTAATTTACAACATCCAGCAGCACAATGAACTGTTTTGCACAGCTAAATGGAGATTGCTGACACCCCCTCAAACACTCAAGTTCACGCTCTTACATTAAAAATAAGATGGAGAGATAAAAAATGAATAGTTTCCATGGATCTAGTCTTTGCATCTGTTTGCTTGATGTTTGAATCAGGTCTCCTCTGTTGGAATAAATGGCGCTGTCCCAAAAAATTAGGTCCTATGCAGTCCTAGAACTGCAGCCTCCGGGATTGCAGGAACATTGGGTTGTTTTTGTTCAGACCAATGTGAAAATCGACCCATGTTTTTACCCTGCAAACACACAGAGCTGTAAATGTGAACTGGTGGATCGATAAGAAGATAATTCATTATAAAAATCTAAACAGTAAAATGTGTTGGTATGTTTTTAAATTAATATAATAATTAATACTTTTGACTCATCCATTTTCTTAAAAAATGGTTTAAAGGCTGAATTGTGAAGTGTAAGTTATAAATTTTATAAAACTTTTTGTTTTTGTGAAAACTTGTATCTGAACTGTAAATCATGCTTTTTTTACAGTCATTTTACAGTTTAATAGTTTACCATAGACATTGCCCTACCCCGCTCATATGGTATTCATTTTATTCATGCAGGTTTTAAAAAAAGTCTTAAATTTGAGCTTAAAAATCCTGCAGCAACCCTGGAAAAAAAGCTCATCTGCAGCCACCCACTCCCATAATGCATTGCGAATGAAAAGTCTTATCTTAAATTATATATTTCAATATTTTGCAATAAAACTCTAAAATATGGCATTTTATACTTAAAATGAATCTTCATAAAATCTTTTAAGTGCACAGTTATGCAGTTTTGGCATGTCAGTTTCAAATTTCATATAGATTTTTGTTTTCAATCAAATTTAAATGTTGTGATTCATCCCAGAGTTGGTTGAAATCTTTTAAGATTTTTTATTTTTTATTTTTTTATTTTAAATGTCTCTGGGTTTAATTAAATTAAATTTACTAAGAAATGTTTCCATAATCAAGCTGCTGGTCACTGTTGGCCTCTATCGTTCATAAAGTATTAAAACAAACACTTCTTGGTTGTAATTTAGTACTTACAAATTCAGAAACTAGGTGTTTTCCTCAGTCAGTTAATATTTGCACAATTAAAATGACCTCCTTAGTCAAAGAATTCACAATGACTGGAACATGAACTGCTTCTCTGTGTCATTATACTTTAAAGATTTCTGGGTAACACTTTTAAGGAAGTTTTCATTTGCTAACGGTTAATGCATTAAGTAGGGTAAAATTTATTCCCACTTATTGATTCATGTTTGTTCATAATGCATTAGCTAATGTTTAGTTATACAGCTTGAAATGTTAAGAAAAAAATCATTATATGTAGAAATAGTACCAAGGTCCCATTAGGTGACATCAGTTAATGCATTAAGCAACATTAAGCAACAATGAGCAATACACTTGTTACAGTATTTATTCATCTTTGTTAATTTTATTAATAAAAATACAACTATTCATTGTCAGTTCATGTCAGGTCAGGTCCATTAAATAATAAGAACCATTGCAACTTTTGTTTTTAAAGATGTATTTGTAAATGTTGAAATTGACATTAAGGTTAATAAATACTTTAAAAGTATTTTTCACGTTAACTATTGTTAACAAATGGAATCTTTTTGTAAAGTGTTGTTGTAGAAATGAACATTCATTGTTAGTTTATGAAATCTAATGCATTAATTAATGTTAACAAATTTAATCTTTTAATAAATATGTTACTGATTTCTGACTTCTGACTGAAGTGTTACAGATTCATCCTTAACTATAAATCCTCAAAGGGGACATCAGATGCAAAATTCACTTTTACATGGTGTTTGCATATAAATCTGTCTTACCAGTGTGGACACAACCACCCTACAGTTATAAAAATCCATTCATTCCTTTTTTTAAACCCCAAAAACCTAAACCGTCTCAATTATCAAGCTGTTTTGATTTTCTGAGCAATATGATGTCATATTGCTCAAGCTCCACCCACGGCTGCTGACAGACTGTCCCATATTTTCATTTTTTCTCAGCCAGTTGTATACTATCCACTATTTTCTCCGCACTTGAGCAGCTGTAGAGACAAAAATGTCTCATAAACTGTGCAGGTGTTTTGTAGTTGGATGTAAAAGTAAACATAAAGGTCTGTTCACACCAAGGATGATAACTATAAAGATAACAATATTAGCGTTCACACCAGCGGACGATATCGTCTGTTTATTCTAAGCGCACGCGCATCTGCCGCTTTAAATTCTCGAGCTCGTTATAGCAGGATGGATTCTGATTGGGTGTCAATGTTTGTATCGTTCATCAGCTGGAAATAATCGTTCTGAAAGTGTTTCCAACGATATTGTTTCTTTGTGCCTTTATCGTTATAGCTGTGGTGTGGACTCTGCTATTATTTAATATATATATATTTATATATGTTTATTTAATATATATTAATATTAATATAACGATTTTTAGAACTATATCTTTATCATTATCTTTATAGTTAGCGTCCTTGGTGTGAACGGGCCTTAAGAGTTTTAATTTTTTCCCGACATCAGAGCCACTGAGGACACAGTGGCTCTGATGTCGGGAAAACCTTTTTGTTTTTGATGGTAATGCGCCACAGAGTACACAAAAAAATGGAAGAGAGGGGCGGGGTGAGCAATAGCTCATTAGCATTTAAAGAGACATGCTCTGAAATGGCTCGCTCTGAACAGCTATTTTTGACAAGGTAAAAAGTGTGTTGTTTCACATGAACACTGAGGAATTTTAACCAAAGTATGTTGCAGACATTTCATGAAGACCCTAAAGAAGTAAACCAACTTGTGGAAAATGGGTATCCGACGTCCTCTTTAAGAATCAATTGTTGGAATTCAGAGACAGTGATATATATTTTTAGAAATTTTCTTTTTGTTATATTGCAATTATTGTTATATTGCAATTTTGGTAATGTGTGTGTGTATATATATGTATATGTGTATATATATGTGTATATATATATATAAAATATGTGTGTGTGTGTGTGTGCGCACTTTTACATTTTCTTGGCATCAATTGTCTGTAGTACATTCTTACAATACTGATTATATAGCTATATTTATTTCACTGTTTGACCTGTGAATATGAATGTAACCCTCACATCATCTGTCCAGGGGCAAGACCTTCACCCGTTAAGGACATGATGTGCAATCCTGAGACCAGCATCCATGGACTCCATCATACACCTCTGGCCAGTGATGTCGATCCTCCACCTGTAATTTGCACCTCAACAGGGAGACGATTAAATTCCTTGCTTTGCATTTATAGGATAAATGTTATTTGTATGTCGGATAAACGGTTTTTTTGATACGCTCTTATGTTTCATTGCGTAGCTCTGTTGTCTGACAGTGTTTTATTGACATTAGTCATGCAGTATTTTCCTTTTCCTCTTTCCTTTTGCCTTCTTTGTTTCGCCAAATGCATAAATATTGGACATCATGAAATGGTCATGAATAAACCCGTCTTCTATACAAGAGATTCTTTGTCTGTTATTTGGGGTAAAATCACTGTATGCATGCAGAAGTTTGGGGTCGGTAAGATTATTTTAATGTTTTTGAAAACAGTCTTTTATGCTTGCCAAGGCTTCATTTATTTAATCAAAATTACAATACAAACAGTAAGACAGTAACTGTTTAATTTAATAGTTTAAAATGTAATGTATTCCTTTGATGCAAAGATGAATTTTCAGGATCATTACTCCAGTCTTCAGTGTCACATGATCCTTAAGAAATCATTCTAATATGCTGATTTCCTGCTCAAAAACTATTTTTTTTTTTTATTCCTATCAATGTTAAAAACGATTGTGATGCTTTATATTTTTTGTGGAAACCATGATACATTTTTGTTCATGATTCTTTGATTAATAAAAAGTTCAAAAGAACAGCATTTATTTGACATAGAAATCTTTTGTAATATTATAAATGTCTTACTGTCACTTTAGGTCCATCCTTGCTGAATGTATTATTTTCTTTCAAAAACAAACATGACTGACCCCAAACTTTTGATTGGTAACATACATTATAAAATACAACACTGAGCAGAAAATGAAGCTCATACATGTTTCAGTGTGGCACAGGAAATTGATAAAATAGTCATGGTCATCGCAAAGATAAATTGAGCAATAAAAAGGTAAGAAAGACGGTGATAAAGAACCACTAATGCTGTAATATTAGGATGAGGCAAATAGAAAGTCACTCATTCTCTTCCTCCTCTTCATCGTGTTCAGCAGGTTGCTTCTGTTTCTTCGGCTAACTCATCTTCCTCTACACTGGTTGTTCTGATAACTCCTTATTTTGCTAATGCCTTTTCCACCGCTAACTCCAGTTGTTCTGCCAACTCCTCTTGCTCATCTTTCCACTTTTCCATCGCTAACTCCATTGTTAACCCCATTTGTTCTGCCAACTCCTCTCGCTCATCTTTTGCTTTTTCCATCGCTAACTCCAGTTGTTCTCCACATTCCTCGTTCATCTTTTGCCTTTTCCATCGTTAACTTTTCCATCGCTAACTCCAATTGTTCTTCACATTCCTCTTGCTCATCTTTCAACTTTTCCATCGCTAATACCATTTGTTCTGCCAACTCCTCTTGCTCATTTTTCAACTTTTCCATCGCTAACTCCATTGCTAACCCCATTTGTTCTGCCAACTCCTCTTGCTTATCTTTTCACTTCTCCATTGCTAGCTCCAGTTGTTCTCCCCACTCCTCTCGCTCATCTTTTGCTTTTTCCATCGTTAACTCCAATTGTTCTCCACATTCCTCTTGCTCATCTTTCAACTTTTCCATCGCTAACTCCAATTGTTCTCCACATTCCTCTTGCTCATCTTTCAACTTTTCCATCGCTAACTCCATTTGTTCTGCCAACTCCTCTTGCTCATCTTTCAACTTTTCCATCGCTAACTCCAATTGTTCTCCACATTCCTCTTGCTCATCTTTTGCCTTTTCCATTGTTAACCCCATTTGTTCTGCTAACTCCTCTTGCTCATCTTTCAACTTTTCCATCGCTAACTCCAATTGTTCTCCACATTCCTCTTTCTCATCTTTTGCCTTTTCCATTGTTAACCCCATTTGTTCTGCCAACTCCTCTTGCTCATCTTTCAACTTTTCCATCGCTAACCCAAATTATTCTCCACATTCCTCTTGCTCATCTTTCAACTTTTCCATCACTAACTCCAGTTGTTCTCCACATTCCTCTTGCTCATCTTTCAACTTTTCCATCGCTAACTCCAGTTGTTCTCCCCATACCTCTTGCTCGTGTTTCAACTTTTTCATCGCTAACTCCAATTGTTCTCCACATTCCTCTTGCTCATCTTTCAACTTTTCCATCACTAACTCCAATTGTTCTCCACATTCCTCTTGCTCATCTTTTGCCTTTTCCATTGTTAACCCCATTTGTTCTGCCAACTCCTCTTGTTAATCTTTCAACTTTTCCATGGCTAACTCCAGTTGTTCTCCCCACTCCTCTTGCTCATCATTCAACTTTTCCATTGTAGGATCAGAACGAGTCAGACAAAGTTAAGATTCGATCTGAACATTGAAACATGAGGAGCCGAAATTCCAGAGAGGATCCCAAGGCTGCAACAGGATGTTCGTCATAAATCAGATTCCTAGCTCCAGCCCTCTGAAGAAAGCAAACCAACAAGCCTCTTTCACAGAACAGCTTGCAACATTCAAACAAAAGAACACATTGATAATTCCAATTCAGGAAGGAGACGATCAAATTTGGGGCAAGTAATCAGGACTGATGGTCAAAGATATGGCTGTCACTTGTAAATCTGTGATCGAAATCACGAGCTAGAGACTTCATTGGGTGGGTCACCCCAGCTCTCCACATAGAAGACAAAGACGGAGACTGAAATTCCTTAAGAGACCTTTTAACCTCTCTAGTCTTCACAGAACATGTCCTTATGTTCACAGAACGGTACAGAAACTGCCTTTTCACATATAGATGCACCAAAATCATCTTAAAAGGACTTATGAGACTTATCATGTTTATGCATAACCCCATATCATGTATGTAACCCACACGATTAACCATCATGTTTTAATCACATATGATGTATGTATTTTAATAACTAAGGAATAGTTAAAGAATTCATATCTTTGTTTGGTATGTATGAGTTTGAAAAATCATGCTTCAAATGTTTCTTCCAATCAATTCTTTGTCAAATGTACCATAGTCTTGTTAGAGAAATCATGTCCAAAATTGTACTCTGTAAGAGCGGGAAAATTTGGACCATATGACTAAGATAACATGTTAGATTTATGAATGGGGAGGAGAAACACACAACACCACAAGCCAAGATCATTTCTAATTGGTCAAGACGTCCAGATAGGACGGTCTAGAAGCCGAGTTTAAATACTCAGGACAGCTCTTAGCTCTTAGCTCTCTTGGCTCTTCCTCTGCTTCTCAGATCTCTTCTCTTTTGCCACCGCGTTTTGACGCTGCTCTCTGAGCGTGCTCTGGCCTACGTGCCAGCTGCCAACACAATGAGAAGAAAACCCACCTTGTCTCGTTACATTCTTTTATTCTTTTACTTTAATTTCTTGTCTTTCCGTGAGAGTTTCGTTAAGTTTGCCGCAAAGTCCAGCTCCGACTGCACCCGCCCAAACTTCAACCAGACCAACTCTGCATCAAGAGCCAACGCCCAAGACATCGCTACGAAAGACCACTGAACTCAGCCAATCAGCAACCTCGGGAAACCCCTTTCTCCAAAGACCACAAGGACACAAGGGAATTCCTTAAGGCAACACAAGCAAGTACAACCTGCAGACTTTTGCTGAGTCGGTGCAGTTTAATATAAATTTTAGCCTCATTGAGAAACTCAATGCGAGGGTCAAATGATTGATGGTTCAGGTCTATAGGCAATTGCACATATTGCTGTAAACTTGGGATTCCATATTTTCATTCTGTAAACTCATCCTTTCCTCACTTTCTCTCTTTCTGCAACGTGTGAATGTGTGAATGCGTGTGTTCATGTGTTAGATTAGATTAGTTTACATGTCTTAGGTTTATATATATAAAGTCTTATTTATATTGAAAAGAGAAGTATCTTGTGTTTTGTGCTTACAAGTTAATGTCTTCAACTGCCGATCTTGTTACTGTGCTTATTAATAGTGTTTTCACTATATTTTGGATTTTAATATCCAGTGCAGAGTTGATGTTATACGGCTCGTTCAGTGAATCGCAGGCCGACTCAGTCATCAGCCGTGAAACAGTGATTCTGTTCAAATTCCCTATAAAATCATAAATGATTTCCTTTGAGCTAAATTGACTTGTTTCCCTTATATATTACGTATTAATAAATATTTACACCATCGCTAACTCCAGTTGTTCTCCCCATTCCTCTTGGTCATCTTTCAACTTTTCCATCGCTAACTCCAGTTGTTCTCCCCACTCCTCTTGCTCATCTTTCAACTTTTCCATCGCTAACTCCAATTGTTCTCCACATTCCTCTTGCTCATCTTTCAACTTTTCCATCGCTAACTCCAGTTGTTCTCCCCATACCTCTTGCTCATCTTTCAACTTTTCCACCGCTAACTCCAATTGTTCTCCACATTCCTCTTACTCATCTTTCAACTTTTCCATCGCTAACTCCAATTGTTCTCCACATTCCTCTTGCTCATCTTTCAACTTTTCCATCGCTAACTCCAGTTGTTCTCCCCATACTTCTTGCTCATCTTTCAACTTTTCCATCGCTAACTCCAGTTGTTCTCCCCATACTTCTTGCTCATCTTTCAACTTTTCCATCGCTAACTCCAATTGTTCTCCCCATACCTCTTGCTTATCTTTCAACTTTTCCATCGCTAACTCCAGTTGTTCTCCCCATACCTCTTGCTCATCTTTCAACTTTTCCATCGCTAACTCCAGTTGTTCTCCCCATACATCTTGCTCATCTTTCAACTTTTCCACCGCTAACTCCAGTTGTTCTCCCCACTCCTCTTGCTCTTCTTTCGCCTTTTCCAACGCTAACTCCAGTTGTTCTGCAAACTCCTCTTGCTCATCTTTCCACTTCTCCATTGCTAACTCCAGTTGTTCTCCCCACTCCTCTCGCTCATATTTTGCTTTTTCCATCGCTAACTCCAGTTGTTCTCCCCACTCCTCTTGTTCATCTTTCAACTTTTTACATCGGTAACTCCAATTGTTCTCCACATTCCTCTTGCTGATCTTTCAACTTTTCCATCGCTAACTCCAATTGTTCTCCCAATTCCTCTTGCTCATCTTTCAACTTTTCCATCGCTAACTCCAGTTGTTCTCCCAATTCCTCTTGCTCATCTTTCAACTTTTCCATCGCTAACTCCAGTTGTTCTCCCAATTCCTCTTGCTCATCTTTCAACTTTTCCATCGTTAACTCCAGTTGTTCTCCCCATACCTCTTGCTCATCTTTCAACTTTTCCACCACTAACTCCAATTGTTCTCCACATTCCTCTTGCTCATTTTTCAACTTTTCCATCGCTAACTCCAGTTGTTCTCCCCATACCTCTTGCTCATCTTTCAACTTTTCCATCGCTAACTGCAGTTGTTCTCCCCATACCTCTTGCTCATCTTTCAACTTTTCCACCGCTAACTCCAGTTGTTCTCCCCACTCCTCTCGCTCATATTTTGCTTTTTCCATCGCTAACTCCAGTTGTTCTCCCCACTCCTCTTGTTCATCTTTCAACTTTTACATCGCTAACTCCAATTGTTCTCCACATTCCTCTTGCTCATCTTTCAACTTTTCCATTGCTAACTCCAAGTGTTCTCCACATTCCTCTTTCTCTTCTTTCAACTTTTCCACCACTAACTCCAATTGTTCTCCACATTCCTCTTGCTCATCTTTCAACTTTTCCATCGCTAACTCCAGTTGTTCTCCCCATACCTCTTGCTCATCTTTCAACTTTTCCATCGCTAACTGCAGTTGTTCTCCCCATACCTCTTGCTCATCTTTCAACTTTTCCACCACTAACTCCAGTTGTTCTCCCCACTCCTCTCGCTCATATTTTGCTTTTTCCATCGCTAACTCCAGTTGTTCTCCCCACTCCTCTTGTTCATCTTTCAACTTTTACATCGCTAACTCCAATTGTTCTCCACATTCTTCTTGCTCATCTTTCAACTTTTCCATTGCTAACTCCAAGTGTTCTCCACATTCCTCTTTCTCTTCTTTCAACTTTTCCATCGCTAACTCCAATTGTTCTCCACAGTCCTCTTGTTCATCTTTCAACTTTTCCATCGCTAACTCCAATTGTTCTCCACATTCCTCTTGCTCATCTTTCAACTTTTCCATCGCTAACTCCAATTGTTCTCCACATTCCTCTTGCTCATCTTTCAACTTTTCCATCGCTAATTCCAATTGTTCTCCCAATTCCTCTTGCTCATCTTTCAACTTTTCCATCGCTAACTCCAGTTGTTCTCCCAATTCCTCTTGCTCATCTTTCAACTTTTCCATCGCTAACTCCAGTTGTTCTCCCAATTCCTCTTGCTCATCTTTCAACTTTTCCATCGCTAACTCCAGTTGTTCTCCCCATACCTCTTGCTCATCTTTCAACTTTTCCATCGCTAACTCCAGTTGTTCTCCCCATACCTCTTGCTCATCTTTCAACTTTTCCACCGCTAACTCCAAATTGTTCTCCACATTCCTCTTGCTCATCTTTCAACTTTTCCACCACTAACTCCAATTGTTCTCCACATTCCTCTTGCTCATCTTTCAACTTTTCCATCGCTAACTCCAGTTGTTCTCCCCATACCTCTTGCTCATCTTTCAACTTTTCCATCGCTAACTGCAGTTGTTCTCCCCATACCTCTTGCTCATTTTTCAACTTTTCCACCGCTAACTCCAGTTGTTCTCCCCACTCCTCTCGCTCATATTTTGCTTTTTCCATCGCTAACTCCAGTTGTTCTCCCCACTCCTCTTGTTCATCTTTCAACTTTTACATCGCTAACTCCAATTGTTCTCCACATTCCTCTTGCTCATCTTTCAACTTTTCCATTGCTAACTCCAAGTGTTCTCCACATTCCTCTTTCTCTTCTTTCAACTTTTCCACCACTAACTCCAATTGTTCTCCACATTCCTCTTGCTCATCTTTCAACTTTTCCATCGCTAACTCCAGTTGTTCTCCCCATACCTCTTGCTCATCTTTCAACTTTTCCATCGCTAACTGCAGTTGTTCTCCCCATACCTCTTGCTCATCTTTCAACTTTTCCACCGCTAACTCCAGTTGTTCTCCCCACTCCTCTCGCTCATATTTTGCTTTTTCCATCGCTAACTCCAGTTGTTCTCCCCACTCCTCTTGTTCAGCTTTCAACTTTTACATCGCTAACTCCAATTGTTCTCCACATTCCTCTTGCTCATCTTTCAACTTTTCCATTGCTAACTCCAAGTGTTCTCCACATTCCTCTTTCTCTTCTTTCAACTTTTCCATCACTAACTCCAATTGTTCTCCACAGTCCTCTTGTTTATCTTTCAACTTTTCCATCGCTAACTCCAATTGTTCTCCACATTCCTCTTGCTCATCTTTCAACTTTTCCATCGCTAACTCCAATTGTTCTCCACAGTCCTCTTGTTCATCTTTCAACTTTTCCATCGCTAATTCCAATTGTTCTCCACATTCCTCTTGCTCATCTTTTAACTTTTCCATCGCTAACTCCATTTGTTCTGCCAACTCCTCTTGCTCATCTTTCAATTTTTCCATCGCTAACTCCAGTTGTTCTCCCCATTCCTCTTGCTCATCTTTCCACTTCTCCATTGCTAACTGCAGTTTTTCTCCCCACTCCTCTCACTCATATTTTGCTTTTTCCATCACTAACTCCAGTTGGTCTCCACACTCCTCTTTCTCATCTTTTGCCTTTTCCATCGTTAACTTTTCCATCGCTAACTCAAATTGTTCTCCATATTCCTCTTGCTCATCTTTGAACTTTTCCATCGCTAACCCAATTTGTTCTGCCAACTCTTCTTGCTCATCTTTCAACTTTTCCATTGCAAACTCCAGTTGTTCTCCCGATTCCTCTTCCTCTTCTTTTGCCTTTTCCATTGTTAGCTCCATTTGTTCTGTCAACCCCTCTTCCTCCCCAAAAACTTGGTTGTTGTGATTAGTAGGATTTTGCTCAAGTTCGCTTTGAGAGACCACTTCTACGTCCACTGTTTTTTGCCTGATGATGATGGCTTTCTTAAGCCCGACGGAAGGCAGAGGAGCTGGAGACAGAAAGCTGGAGGTTAGAGTCAGTCTTTAGTAATTCATTAAGACATTTACAGACATCCCATCTCTCAGGGAATGTCTGGGAGTCTCCCGCTTATTGATAGCGGCTCCCTGACGCCCGTAAATTATAAACAATTTTCCGTAAATCGAGCACGCGAGAGAGAATCCCTGTTTCCACCTGGTATGTTGATCCGATAAAAGACACATTTTTACCTGGTATAATAATGCGTTTACCTACACATTTTTAAATTGTTTTTACCTGTTATTATAATGCGTTTTCCTAGTATTATCAGTGCGTCTCCTGTGACTGCTTGCGGTCGGATTTCCTATCAATTCTTGAGATTACACTACATCACTTTCACTTTCGGTTCACGAATATTAATGAATGAACAAACGGGTGTTTGTTCTCCGGGGGTATTTCCTGGAAATGGGTTGGGTCATTCTATGAATTGCAGTTTGAGGAAGCCATTTTTCAAGTGAGTTTTTGAAAAAAATTTTTTTTAAATGATGTGTTTAAATTTCAATACATTGCATCGCACTATCTCAAGCTAAATTAACAAATTATAATATTATATTATAATATTATATATTCTGAGATATGATTTTGCCTTCAGAACAGTAACAGGGTGAAGTTTTAGTTTAATTTGACAGTATAAGGTCATGAAGCTATAAAGTCCTTCTTTGAGAATTTAATGCTGATGTTTCTACAAATATCCACTTTTTCATGTATTATTTTTTACTATACAAAATCATATTCTTTAAAAAACTTTTTTAAATAAATGCATAATTGACAACTAAAATGTCAATGGAAATAGAGTTTTGTTCAAAAGTTTGGGGTCAGTGTAACGTGGGAGGTTAAGCAAGCAGGCAGGGAACGTGTATCTAAGTGCTAGGTATTCAATAGAAAGGCTAAAGGAACAAACAACAAAGAACACGAGGAACAAGGGGAAAAAACATGAGAAGAATGGCACCATAACATTCAACAACTGACAAAGCACAAGGGAAATGCAAGGGCTATATATACACAGGAGAACAAAAGAGTAGATCCTGGAGACTGTGGTGGAGCAAGTGGCCTTGTGGAGCAGGAGACCAGGGAGGAACTGGCAGATCTTTTATATATTGTATTTAGTATAAAGTATATTTTAAAGAACATGTTTCTCACAAACATGTATAGGGAAAGAGTTTGTGTCGTGTGCTTGTTACTACAGAGCGACTTAACCATAGAAACATAAGCTTACCTGTTGAAAACATGCTGGTTAAGTATGTTTTGAAGCATATAGCTGGTTTGAGCTGGTTTAAGCTGGTCCTTAGTTGGTCATGAGCTGGTTATAAGGTGGTCCTGAGAAGGAGCATATGCTGTCTTTGCATGCTAGATTTGCATGGGCAGCTCATAAGGGAAAATGCTGTATGGAAACAGCAATATTGTGTGATGTGCACATTGCAATCAGTGACCAAAGAGATTTCAAAATGGGATAGCCCACCAAAAATTACAATTCTGTCATTATTTACATCCCAAACCTGTATGACTTTCTTTATTCTGTGGAACGTAAATGAAGATATTTTGAAGAATGTTGGTAACCAAACAGTTTCGGTTCCCACTGACTTCCATTATGCACAAAAAAATACAATTGAAGCCAATGGGAACTGAAAATGTTTGGTTACCAACATTCTTCAAAATGTCTTCAAAATTCATGATGGTGCAATGCATAAACATGCTTTTTGTATTTGTTCTGAACTACACCAAAACATTTTAACAAACAGCAGTATTTACCTGCATATACCTTTTACCAAAACATTTTCAGAAAAAGTTATACTTCCAGTTTTAGAAACAAACCAGTTTCTGAACTACACCAAACAAAATAGCAGCATTTTTAATGTTTTAGAAAAAGTCTCTTATGCTCAGCAAGGCTGCATATATTTAATCAAAACAGTAAAAACAGTAATATTGTGAAATATAATTACAATTCAAAATAACTGTTTATTTTAATGTATTTTAAAACGTAGCCTAATTTATTCCTTTGATACAAAGCTGAATTTTCAGCATCATTACTCAAGTCTTCAGTGTCATTCTACTATGCTGACTTTCTGCTCAAGAAACATTTTTATTAGTGTCAATGTTGAAAACGGTTAATTGTGTTGCTTCATATTTTTGTGGAAATCCTAATACATTTTTGTTCAGGATTCTTTGATGTTACATCGGAACATTCGCATCGTGCCTAACAACACCCTTCAGCCGTGACTTACTCACAATACAGCATGGCTTCTTGTACCTTATTGCTTACTCAAAAACATGTTCTTACGTCCCCAAATTTTAGATTGGTAATT
Organism: Spinibarbus caldwelli; assembly: GCA_039654775.1. Lineage (NCBI taxonomy): Eukaryota > Metazoa > Chordata > Actinopteri > Cypriniformes > Cyprinidae > Spinibarbus > Spinibarbus caldwelli. The sequence continues at coordinate 5,605,420 of CM077232.1, forward strand.
TACATTATAAAAATAACAACACTGAGCAAATGAAGCTCATACATGTTTTATTGTGGCATAGGAGATTGATAAAATAGTCATGGTCATCACAAAGAAAAACTGAGCAAGAAGAAGCAAACAAAGACAGAAGAAGAACCACTGAGGCTGTAAGATTAGGATGAGTCGTAGCAGTAAAAAGTCACTTTTTCTTCACAACATCTTGAGAAGCTTCTTCCTCCTCATTGTGTTCAGCAGGTGACTTCCTCCACTAACTTATCTTCCTCTGCTAACGGCAGTTGTTTTGTTAACTCTTCCTCTGCTTTCACCTTTTCCACCACCAATTCCAGTTGTTCTGCTATTTTCTCTTCCTCTGCTTTCACCTTTTCCACAGTTAACTCCAGTTGTTCTGCTATTTTCTCTTCCTCTGCTTTCACCTTTTCCACAGTTAACTCCAGTTGATCTGCTGTTTTCTCTTCCTCTGCTTTCACTTCTTCCACAGTTAGCTCCAGTTGTTCTGCTACTTTCTCTTCCTCTGCTTTCACCTCTTCCACAGTTAGCTCCAGTTGTTCTGCTACTTCCTCTTCCTCTGCTTTCACCTCTTCCACCGTTAAATCCCGTTGTTTTGCTAATTCTTGTAACTCTGCTTTTGCCTCTTCCACCGCTACCTCCAGTTGTTTTGTTAACCCCTCTTCCTCCCCGGAAACTTCCAGGTTGTTGTGATTAGTAAGATTTTGCTCAATTTCCCTCTGAGAGACCACTTCTCCATCCACTATTTCTTGTGTGATGATGATGGCTTTCTTAAGTCCGACGGAATGAGGAGGAGGAGCTGGAGACAGAATGTAGGCTGGAGGTTAGAGTCAGTCTTTAGTAATTCATTAAGACATTTATGTAGCATACCAAAAAAAAATAAAATAAAATAAAAATAAGAACATTAGAAGCTCTTACAAGCAAACAAATCGTTAAGGTTCATCATGATGCATATATTAGTTGATAAAGCAACAATTTAATAGGCTAGTAAACATTACTAGGGTCATTCTATGAATCAAGTGCCTATTTGAGAAGATAATTTTGCAAGTTTTGGTACAGTTCAAAAATCCCATCAGACAATGGGTTTAAAAGTTAACATTTATTGCATTGTACCATCTCAGTCAAAATTAACAAATTTTAATATATTCTGAGACATAATTATGTCCTCGAAACAGTAACGGGGGAAATTTTAGTTTAATTTGACAATTGGCATTATAAGCTTATGAAGCTAAAAGGTGTTTCTCTGAGAATTTGATGTTAATATTTGTACAAATATACACTTTTCACTTGTTAATTTTACTTGTCATATTTTGTAATTATAATTATTTTTAAATGGTTTAAAACAATATATATATTTTTTTTGAAATGCATAAAAGTCAACTCAAATGTAAATTTGTAAACACTTGTGTTTAAAATTTTGGGACAGTAAGATTTTTTTTTTAAGAAATCAATACAATATTAAGAATTTTTCAACACTAATAATAATAATAATAATTATATATATATATATATATATATATATATATATATATATATATTTATATATATATATACATATGTGTGTATATATATATATATATATATATAATTTTGTAAATCAGCAGATTAGAATGATTTCTGAAGGATCATGTGACTCTGAAGACTGGAGTAATGATGCTGAAAATTCAATTGTTATAATATTTCACAATATTACTATTTAATTGTATTTTGGATCAAATACATGCAGCCTTGGTGAGCAGAAGAAACTTTTTTCAAAAACAAAAAACTTGCTGACTCCAGACTTATATATAAATAAAGACATGACTTTAAAGTCAAATTAAAGTCAAAATATGTATTTTTCTTTCCTCAGTACATGCATACATGCTAATAGAGCCAAAAACGAAAACAGAGGTGGCACACAAATGGCACCTGTTTTGTAGAATGACCCTGTTGTTGTAACAAGTTGTAAAGATGATCGTCTTCAAACATATTTGCATGAGCTTAGCAGTGAGAAACATAAACAGTGTGAGTGATATGAGTGTATTTGGTCAGCGAGGGCTCAGGCAGCATGTTTACTCGTCTTTGTTAGACTGTAGAGCACTGAGTGATGATTAGTATGAAGACAAGCTTGATGTGGGTTAGGCAAGCATGTTTGTTAACTCATACGGACGATGCCTAAAATCTACACGTCACGGCACTCACCTGCATACAACGCCTGCTCTAAAGAAAATTCCTCTCTGTGGGGGGAAGAGAAAACATGAGAGAGTGGCACAATGGGAGATACCTGATGGGAAAGGATGCAACTAAATATTCAAGACTGGGGCCCACACTGAGTGATCACTTTTCTGCATATAAGGGGGGAAACGTCCCCCTCGTCTTTAAGTGGTGTCTGTTTTAAAGGACAGATGCTTGTTGGGACATGTTTCTCACAAGCCTGTAGGGAAAGAGTTTGTCCCGTGTGTTTGTTACTATAGAGTGACTTCACCATGGAAAGATAAGCTTTGTGCACGCTAGATTTGCATGGGCAGCTCACAAGGGAAAATGCTGTATGGAAACAACAAAATTGTGTGATGTGCACATTGCAATCAGTGACCAAAGAGATTTCAAAATGACAGTCCTGTCATTATTTACATTCTAAACCTGTATGACTCTCTTTGTTATGTGGAACATAAATGAAGATATTTTGAAGAATGTTGGTAACCAGACATTTTCGGTTCCCACTGACTTCCATTATGCACAATATAATGTAATAAATACAATGGAAGGTAATGGAAACCGAAAATGTCTGGTTACCAACATTCTTCAAAATGTTTTTTTTTTTTTTTTTTTTTTCCCACAGAAGAAAGAAATGCAAACAGGTTTGGAACAACATAATGGTCCAACAAACATGCATAAACATGCTTTTTGTATTTGTTCTGAACTACACCAAAACATTTTAACAAACAGCAGCATTTACCTGCATATACCTTTACAAAAAAAATTTCAGAGAAAGTTATGCTTCGGAAACAAATCATTAAATCAATATTTTGAATAATTTTATTACAGCAATAATTCATGCAAAAATGAAAATTTGCTAAAAATGTATTCACCCTCAGGCCATCCATGATGTAGATGAGTTTGTTTCTTCATCAGAACAGATTTGGAGAAATTTAGCATTACAATGGATCCTCTGCAGTGAATGGGTGCCATCAGAATTAATCAGAATTGTGTTTGTTTCTCACAAACATGCAGATTTTCGCTTTAAAAGATGTTTACTGATGTTTTGTCGATTATTTGTGGATTATTGTGATGTTTTTATCAGCTGTTTGGACTCTCATTCTGACGGCACCCATTCACTGCAGAGGATCCATTGATGAGCAAGTAAAATAATGCAACATTTCCAAAGAAGAAGCAAACTCATCTACATTTTTGATGGCATGAGGGTGAATAGATTTTTAGCAAAATGTCTTTTTTGGTTGAACTATTCCTTTAAAATAGACACTGTGAACTGATACACGAAAATGAATTGAACTAGCCAACTCTAATGCCATTTTTGCTACAGTGTTTAAAGTTAACAAGAACATGCATGTTATTTAAATTTAAAAAATAATTTGTCTTATCAAATTATAACAATTTTATATGACGGGCAGAATTGTCTTGAATATATTGTGAATCTTTGATATATTGCCCAGTTCTAATGTGATTCTTAATAAGGGGATTTGGCTTCAGTCTAAAAGAAAAAAACAAACAAACAAACAAAAAAAAAACAACTGATTCAGTTCATTAAGGACTTAATGAACTGAATTCGCCTCATTAAAGGCGATTAAGTGTCAAAGATTATTCTGGCATTGAGTTGGAATTTTTTTTCCATCCATTTTTTGATCACTGTTCACAAACTCATCTCTTTTTCATCTTACCTGTTTTTGTCCCCCTTGTCGTCAACAACACCCTCCAGCAGACGGTGATAGGTGGCAATCTCTGCCTCCAGTTTGGTTTTGAGGCTGAGCAGAGCCTCGTAATCGGCCGCCTGACGCTCCATCTGCGCTCGCACCTGTCCCAGCTCTCCCTCCAGCTGCAGGATTCGAGAGTTATACCCATTGACTTCATGAGCGTAACGTGCCTCCGTTTCACGCAGCGAATCCTCGAGTGATCGAATCTGCAAAGCACCAAGCAGAATAAGAAAGGTTTGGACACATCTGAATTTATGAATGAATGATGCATTTATATAGCGCTTTATTGTGTATTGTCATACACCCAAAGCGCTTTACAATCATGTGGGGGGGTCTCTCCTCAACCACCACCAGTGTGCAGCATCCACCTTGATGATGCAACAGCAGGCACAGCACAACGGCGCTCACCACACACCAGCTACAGGTGGAGAGGAGAGAGAGCCAGTTCAGTGGATGGGGATTATTAGGAGACCATGATTGACAAGGGCCAGTGGAGGGAATCAGGCCAGGACACTGGGGTTACACCCCTACTCTTTACAAGAAGTGACATGGGATTTTTAATGACCACAGGGAGTCAGGACCTTGGTTTAACGTCTCATCTGAAAGACGGTGCTTTTTGGCAGTATAGTGTCCCCGTCACTATACTGGGGTATTAGGACCCACACAGACTGCAGGGTGAGCACCCCCTGCTGGTCTCACTAACACCTCTTCCAACAGCAACCTAGTTTTCCCAGGAGGTCTCCCATCCAGGTACTGACCAAGCTCGACCCTGCTTAGCTTCAGTGGGCAACCGGTCTTGGGCTGCAGGGTGATATGTGTCTCATGTTTCTCAGCTTTTTGAAATAAATTATATTGTTTCATTTCATTATTTTTGTTTCACAAACAAATTTGTCTTAAATATATTGAAAAAGATTCACAATACTTTAAAAACAATTTGTGCTAACAAAACAAAAATAATGAAATAAACAATATAATTAATACAATATAATTAATTTAATAAAAAAAATAAGAATATAACATTCCAACTTTATGCCATCCTTGACTCTTTATTGACTCAAATTGTCACCAATTTTTATTATATTATATAATATAATATATATTATATATTCATTATTTTTGTTTCCATTTGTGTTATTACATAGATGACTTTACTACTATTCTAAAATGTGGGAAATAGTAATAATAAGAAAAGGCAGGTATGTCAAAGTTTCTGACTTTTTTTTTTTCTGTGCAGAAATGTGCTTCAGCTAAGTCCAAAAAAATTATCTTTACAAAACAATCTCGATAAACCACTATACAAAAACAGCTTTTGCTTTCCCATGGTTAAAACACACTTGGGTGCACAGGAATAATGTGTAGGACAGACATGTTTGAGCAATTGAATCTGCTAGACGCCAGGTAGAATAAAGGAAAGTCTGGAAACACTTGACTGAATTCATGTTTCTTATGACCTTAATAATCTTTTAAAACAAAGACATCTCCTTAAATGCATGAAATTAAATTAAATGCATGGACAAATATAAATTCTTGTTTTTATTCTTATTTTTTTCATAAGATTTAGTATATTTTATTAATTTTATTAGATTTTTAAAAAAGAATTTTTTTTATTTCCAGTATTTTAGTTTTCATTTGTGTTATTTATAAATGACTTTACTATTATTCTAAAATGTGGGAAATAGTAATAAAGAATGAGTAGGTGTGTCAAACTTTTTGACTTTCAGCAATTATTTCTCTGTAGAAATGTGCTTCAGAAATTATCTTGACAAAAAAAATGTTGACAAACTGCCACATAAAAACAGCTCCAGTTTTCCCATGGTTTAAAAAACACTTGGGTGCACAGGAATAATGTCTAAATTCAGATGACATGCATGCACAGAGACAGGCATTGAACATTTAATCATTTAAATGATGCACATGTCTGCCAGGTGAGAGTGCTGACTGTGTAGAATGCTGAGTGATTTGTCAAGTGGATAATTTGTGTAATTTGTGTACTGTACCATGTTGTGCAGAGCCTGCAGGTCAATTTCTAGAGATTGTTTCTGCCTGCGCAGCTCGTTCAGCTCTGTCTTTCCTGCCTGCAGAGCTTCTGTGTTCTGAGTCACCACTGCTGTGATGCTGTCAAACTGGATAGAGAGGAACAAAGAGAACAAGGGATTCAGGTCACATGACAATATAGTGCCGCCTTATAATTATGCACAAAGCTCTCCTAAATAAAAGGCACTTTCCCATAGGGTACAAAATAGGGTCACAACTCATGAAAATTAAAAAAAAGAAAAAGAAAAATGAAAGATGGTGCTTAACCTTCAATCCTTAAGAGACACAATTAAAATATGGATTTTTTAAAATGTATTTTATATAAGATGTGCTGTATATTTCTATATATATAGAAAACAAAAGAAATGCAAAAAATGACTAACTTTGTTTTGATACCAGGCTTCAGTTTCCTCACGGCTCTTCTGAACGGCTCGCTCGTACTGCGTGCGGATGTTATGAATGTCCTCATTGAGGTCTGCACTGTTTTTAGTCTCCATTTGCACATTGACTTGAGAGTCGCTGATCTGGCTCTTCAGGTTGGCAATATCCTGTGAAATAAAATAATAAATGGATTAGTTATATGGATTATAATGGCAGGATCTGCTGCTGGAGAGCTGAGTTTGTTTAATGCTTGCCCTAAAGCACAGAAAACCAGGCAGGTCGGGTGGGAAGATCTGTTGACAGTAGCTCAAATAATGATTTTATGGTGACCGCCCACGTTTTTTTTTTTTTTTTTTTAGCTTAGTTTGGAAACTATTTTGCCCATGTTTTCCCTCATATGTAAAATAAAATAAAATAAATAAATACATTTCACTTGATAGATAGATTTTAATATAATTAATAAATATATTTAGGCAGAAAAAAATTCAAGTATTTTAAAATTAAAATATGAATTAAATTAAATTAACATTTAAATTATTTTTTTAAGTTCCAAGTATTTAAAAAAAAATAAATCCAATATCGATTTAATTAAATTAATATTAATTAAATAAATGTCTTAATTATTTTAATAATAAAATTTAAAATAATTATAATTACTATTAAAATTATTTTCATAATGTCTGTATTTTAAAATTAAAATAGTTTAATATTAATTCAATTAATATTAATATTAAATCAACATTCCTTTTAATTAATTTATTAAAATATTAAATTATTTTAACAATTTCCCATTATTTTAATATGAGATATAAAATCATTTTAATATTCAGTTAATTCAAGTAATATTAATATGTGATAATATTAATATTAAAAATTAGTATTAAATTAATAAAAAAAATAAATAAATAAATGAAAATTGTTGACTTAATTGCGTCATTTGCTTAAAGCTGAAATCATGCTGATTTATGATTTCTACAGCACTATACAGTAAAATTAATTAGATTTTACTTCCAGGACTGATGTTAGCTTTTGTTGCACTCTGTTAACTTACTAACTGCTGCTGCTTGTGACTGAAAGGCTGTTTGTGGTCCAACAATGATTCTCATAGAAACGCAGATCAAACGAGCCACCAGTAGTGCATCTCTGCAGGTTTGAGGTGTTGATGTTTAATCAGTGTTGAATGGTGTGTTTAAGGCGTGTACCTCCTCATGGCTCTTCTTCAGGAACGCCAGCTCTTCTCTCATAGACTCGATCTGGCTCTCCAGCTGCATGCGGCCCATGTAAGTGTCGTCCAGCATCTTGCGAAGTCGTGCCAGATCCTGCTCCACCCCTTGCCGCATGGCCTGCTCCGACTCAAACCTGCCCAGAGTGATTCAGTGAGCGCTCATGTACATCAGAGACTACAGGGCGTGTGTCATATTTGCAGCAAACTGCGCTGCAGCTCGGTGACTGCTTTGTATTTACACAATATGGAATATTTATATAGCCTATTTTTGTGAGAAGTTTTCCTAATTTGAGAGTTTTTAACATTTTTTCGGGGAATAAATAAACAAATAACTCACTTGACTTTGAAATCGTCAGCAGCCAGCCTCGCATTGTCTATCTGCAGGAAAAGTCTGGCATTGTCCAAAGTCATTTCCTGGATCTGAGGGGTTCATTTACAAACACTCATAGCATTATTGTCTTGCATTTAGGGTTCTCATTACAGCATTTAAACAAATAGCAGACTTTTGTTATTTGTCAATTGTCATTGAACTTCATGCTGATAACCAACATGAATGGTTTAATAAATACAAAATAAATAAACATTTAATCCATCTCATATTTTCTTTTAATGGTTATATCTTGTTAAAAAAAAAAAATAAAATCTAAAAATAAATAAATAAAATACATAGTAATAATAAATTATTTGCATTTTGATAGTTGTGACACATTTCCAAAGTTTGGTTCCTGTATTTTATTTATTTATTTTAGTATAAATTTAGTATAATTGGCCAGTTCAGGTACTTTTCAATCTTATTTAATTTTTTAATTAATATTATTTCTTCCATTTGACAATAATGGTTTCTTAATTGTATTTCAATTGTTTTACTGCCGGTTTGTAACTTTAGTATTTGTCTTTTGCTGCTTTTGTCGAGGTCACTCTTTTTACTTGGTTAAATAAAAATGCATTGTGAAAAATCTATTAAATATATATATATATATTTTTATTATATCAGTTCTACATTCAATTAATGATTTAATATATTTAATAATATATACGGTGGTTGCAACATATTATTAGCAAGTTGTTCTTGAACAAGCTTAAACCACATACACAACCATTTAAAATTAAAATTCAATTCAATTTTTTATTTTTAATGGATGTGTTGGAACAGGTAGTGAAGAAAAAGCATCAACAAGTTACCATCATGCATGTAAACCTGCATCTCATGCATTTAAAGAAGTTGCAGAGCTGGAATTTAAAGGGCGGAAACTTTGCAGAAGCTCAAATGGAAGAACATATTTGGTCACTATAATTCCCAAACTTTCATTTGTGTTACTAAATGATTAACTATTATTCTAAAATAAGGAAAATAGTCATAGAATGAGCAGGTGTGTCCAAACATTTGGTTGTGTGCTTTATGATAAAAAAGCATGCATGAGTACTTAACAAAACCTTTTATTTGCTCACCTGGTTTCTCAGATCAGCAACGATCTTCTCATAGGCGCTCCAGTCTCTGCCGCTCTCAGCTCCTTTCCTCATCAGAGCCTCTTTGATTTGCTCCTCCAGTTGATTGTTGGAGTCCTCCAGGAGTCGCACTTTTGACAGATACCCCGCCAGACGGTCATTCAGACCCTTCATGGTCTCTTTATCATCAGCTTGGGGAAAAGTGCTGCTGTTGATCTGCACGATCGGACGCAGTGTGTTTGCCAGATTCCCTATAGCGGTTGGGGAAATGGCCCCAAACAAACTGCCCCTTGACCCCAAGCTGCCAGACAGACTTGAGCTGGAGAAACTCCTGGAAGGGCTCTTGAACGACATGGTGCGGTTAGAGGTGCCTTTGAGCGTGCTTGCGAGACGGGTCTGTTGTTTTACCTGCGGCAGGTAGTGTGAGGGGGGTTTGGGAGCAGCTATATATAGACTCAGCTCTGTCTGGTGTGTTCAGATCTCTACAGTGATTGGTCAGGGGGATGTAAGTCTACACCTGCACGGATCTCATTTGTTTGCAAATTCCCACAGAGGGTAAACAAGGATGTACTCTCAAAATACACTGAAGAGAATTTAGTGTGGGGTTGACTTCAAAAGCATTTTACAATCAGAAATTGCTAGTGTATTTGACAAATAATTACAAAAAAACACTGAAATGATCATGACATTTTGAAGCAGAAAAACTAATTTGGTGTTTTTTATCATCTTTGTTTTATTTACAACCTAGAAAAGTATTTCATTTCATGCATGAGTACAAGTTGTATTTTGCTTATTTTTTTGCAGCAATTACGGGGCCAAGCACAGCAGAGGCAAAATGAGGAACCGCAACAATGAGTAATTAAAGCTGTTTTAGAATGATTGTAGTTGAAATGGCTGAAAAATCGTAAATTCAACAACTACTATTATGCCTTAATGGATTATCACTTTTGACCAATAGGTGGCGCTGTTATCAAATCTATGTGGTGTGTTCTGTGTGAGTTGACAATGGCACACACGGAGTTTGGTGTCAGTATGTCAATGCTTTGCAGAGATACAGCCTCAGATGCAGTTTGACATCAAGCCTCAAATTTGTTGTGGCGATATACAAAAACAGTTTTGTGTATCGACACGAAATCCATAACATTTTGTCAGCACAGTCTGAAGATGATCTGACTCTATTTTGGTGAAAATCGGACCAACGGTCTAGGAGTAGTTTGAAAAAGTAAGTTTTCAACATAAATCAAAATGGCGGACAGGAAGTTCGGCCGACTATGGCAAAATTGGTATCTTCTCGGCATAACCCAAGGAATATTTTGAGACCAGTTTGCTTACAATAAGCTAATGTAATGAAAAGTTCTTAGAATTTATGGAAAATTCACAATTAATGGTTAATAAATGGTTTACTACTCTTGACCAATAGGTGGCGCTGTTACGTGGCGTGGTCAGTGTGAGGTGACAATGGCACACACAAAGTTTGGTGTCAATATGTCAAAGCTTTGCAGAGATACAGCCCTCAGATGCAGTTTGGCATCTTTCCAGCAAATTCGTTGATGCGCTAAACAAAAACCGTTTTGTATATCGACACGAAATCCATAAATTTTTGCCAGCTTGGTCTGAAGATGATCTGAGTGAAATTTAGTGACAAACTAACAGTCTAGGAGGAGTTAGAAAAAGTAGGTTTTCAACATAAATCAAAATGGCGGAGAGGAAGTTCAGCCAATTATAGCAAAATTAGTATTGGTGTTCTCGGTATGATCCAACGAATCTACCAATATCAGTCTCATTACAATAGGCTAATGTAAGCAAAAGTTATTAGAATTTTAGAAATTTCATTATAACTTTTGACCACAAGGTGGCGCTGCCCCCAAACTTTTTGAGTACCATCAGGGCATGGTGCCGAAGACACATACCCAGTTTTGTAACGATACGGCAATGCATTCGTAAATTATAGCATTTTATGACAAAATTCAAAATGTCCGATGCCCAAAATGGCTGACATGGGAAAATTGGGTATGGTTCAACTCAGCAGGATCCACCGAATCTAAAGAGACTAGTTTTTGGTAAAACCATTCAGAAGTTATAAGCAAAAAATAGCCATTTTTTCATATCTCCTGACCACTAGGTGGCACAGTGCCGAAATACAGCACGTATAGCCTCAGGTCATGCTTGTTATACACACACCAAGTTTGGTCTCAATACGCCAAACCGTTGCGGAGATATAGCCTCACATCCATTTTTGCGTGCTTTTCGTAGAATTCGTTTGTGTATTATTCGAGAATGGTTGGACTAATCAACTTGAATTCCATATTTTTTTTTGCTAGCATGGTCTGAAGATGATCCGAGTCAAATTTAGTGATAATCGGACTAACGGTCTAGGAGGAGTTTGAAAAAGTAGGTTTTACGAACAATTAAAAATAGCGAAAAAAAACTAAACCCTACGATTTTTGAATTTTGGTGTCCATTCGACTCGGTATGAGTCAAGGATTCAGAGGAAAAATGTATTTTTCTTATGTGCCTTATGGTTCAAAAGTTATTAGCATAAACATGAGTGAAACTTTGGACAAGTGGTGGCGCTAGAGAGTTTAAGTTAGAGACTCCAAATTTGCTGTGGTTAATGTGGGCACTGTGCTCTATCAGTGTGCCAAATTTCAAAACTTTCCCGCAAACGGTTCTATGGGCTGCCATTGACTCGAGAGCGGAAGAAAAATACTAAGAAGAACTCTAACCTTCGGTGTTTGGCCCCTGATAATGAGAAGTGTGGCGTTTCCACTCATAGCCACACGAGGACAGCAGAGATCACTGGATATCTCTGCCACTCACAAGAAAAGTTCTGCAGGAATCATGAAGGACTGTATTATAAGCATAGACATAATAAATAATAAAGTATTTTATATGTCTATGATTATAAGCAGCATATAAATTTAAGGAACCAGCAGGAATAATTAAATATATTTACTCTGCCTTGAGATTTTTATACATGCAGGTTTACGGGAATCGTTCTTTGGGGTCGGATCGTTTTAAATGAATCGTTTGAACTGGTTCGCAAAGCAGCCCAAACGATTCATTCATGAAGCAGTTCTCGAGTCACAACTCCAGACATTGAAAGGAAAACTCTCTTTCAAAAAAAAAAATAAAAATAATAAAAAAAACCATTAAAAGGGAACTGAAGATTTGACTGAGGGAACTTTTTTTTTCTTTTCTTTTTTATATATATATATATATATATATATATATATATATGCATCAGGGAGGGACCACGTGGTGTCGTACTTACGCTGTGACGTAAAAGAACCACTGAACCGGTTCACCATAAATCAAGAACCGATTCGCAGAAATGAATCATTCTACCGTTTTTTTTCTGTTTCAGTGCATGTTAGCACTATTTTTTTCGCAGAATGATAAAGTAAGGCCGCGGCCATTTTTACGGCAAGGCTTATTTATTTATTTATTTATTAAAAGTCTAGAAAATTGAAAGATGTTTTCTCTAAAAATCATAGATGAATTTCTAAATAAAATAATCATCTTTCTTTTACTTAATATGTATTTTTTTTATTCTGGCAACAAATGCAAACAATATAATTTTATGTGACTAAAGAAATGCCCTTTTTTGTATTCAGTAGCTTTATCGTGAGCAGAAAAAAAACATATCTTGCTGCAATGCTTTTGTGGTAACTTATCTAATGTTAACCTCACAGTTTCAGACATTTGGTTTTATAAATCTATATTAGTCTTGCATAAATCATTCCGACTCAAAAGATCCCAGATGCACAGGCCAGACGAGATGTGCTGTTTCTCAGAGAGATAAATCACATCCGACAGCTTTTCCACCTGTTGATTCCTGGAGTACAATGACAAGCTGAGCAAAAATCCCCATGCACTTTCAGTGTGTCGTTCTAACAGGGAATGTTGTCAGAACTTTGCCTAATGTTCTGTCAAGGTTCTGTCAAATGTTCTTTCTGTAAAATTAGTAGAATGTTTATTTAAAAAGTTTATTTATACATCATTTATGGAATGTTCTTTCTGAAACATTTTAGTTAGATGTTTGTTTAACATTTTTTTAAATGTTGCTGATGTCTAGAGAACATTCAAAAGTAGCTTGAATGTACTTTAAAATATCTCTTACAGGTCTGAATTGAAATAAGAGTGAATAAATGATGAACATTTTAATTTTTGAGAAAAACTTTCTTTCTTTAGGGTGAAGATCTGCAGAGCTTCAATCTCAAGCTGGAATGTTCTGAGCAAGGAAACCCAGAGAAGCACAGAGACAGAGAACATCCTGAATCTGACGAGCCAGCATGAGGTTGCTGCCGCTTGCAATAAAGATGATGGAGAGCAGAACAAACAGGAAAAAAAGATGAGTATTGCTTTTTGTCAAGTGTATCTGATTTTGATCTAGTTTCCTTTTCAGTAGAAATGCACGCATCCTTCTCTGATAAGTAAAATAATCTAATTTTAACTTCTGATTTGTGGCTACGCTTCTGCTTTCATCGATGAAAGCACCTTTGCAATGGCTCTTATTGGATCTGGTTTTCAGAATGGAAGGTCACGGCACAATAAATGGTCTGAATTAACCTGACTAGTACATAGGATGCTCCTGCTTTTTGGGGGTCTACTTCTGTGCAGATGGATTTTATGATGCAAGTGAATATAATATAGTTCCCAACAGATGAAAGGAAACAGTTTTATGTTTTATTCATGGGCGAATCTCATGAAACCCTATAGCCTTTCTGGTCACCGCCATAGGAAATCTCACCCATTTTTATTACCATAATAAAAAACAAACAAACAAACTCTCATTTTTAGCACTGTAATATGGAAAAAATAAATAAATAAATAAAAATTAAATAAATAAATAAATAAATATATATATATATATATATATATATATATATATATATATATATATATATTAGAAATTCTAAATGCTCACTGTGTGATGTTGAAAATAATTTGCATTGCAAAACAATTTAGTTATTTTTTTAAACAATTTTGTTTTTTGATTTTAGGGTGAAATAATCAGGAAATGTTTTCTTGAAATTCACTCTTAAGAAAGAGCCATATATATATATATATATATGTATATATATATATATATATATATATATATATATATATATATATATATATATATTTTAATATATTGTTATTTTGACATTTAGCATGTTTTATTAAGAGATTTTATATGGTTCCATTGTCAAAAAATGTCTCTTATATAACTTAAATTAGCACTAGCACTGCCATTTATTTTATTTAAAAATTAATATATTAACTTTACATTACTTTTGTATTTAAATTTCGAAAACAGACATAAAGAAATAGTTTTCAGATCACACATTCTCACATTTGTGCTGTAAGTCATTAAATGAATCTGAGAAACTAAAAACACTGGGGTGGTGTTTATATAATGCTCTTCTATAATAACATTTTTCATCTGTCGTTCAAATTTCTAAACAATACCATACCTTACGCAGACACCCACGCACAAAAGCTGGAGTGACTGTCCTCCCTTCTTGATGAGTAACCAAAAGCCGCTCTTCAGAGACTGAAGGTCAAAGGTCGAATAGACTGTATACAGAATTCTTTTATTTATTTGAACTGTTTGAATTATTTTAAATTATTTTTTAATTTAAATGCTGCCTGTATCTTTCACAAATATTTAATAATTTTGTACTATGTGTGTTTTACATTATACCTGATTATTAAACCACAAAGTTGTGTTAATAATATAACTAAATATCTTTTGGAACAATATTTACCTTAAAAATACCCATTTCTAAATATATTATGTGCTGAAATTTAATATTTAAGATCAAGAGTTCCAATCCTTAAATGCAAGTATGAGCAATAGTAGTGCTTGCACGCACCACTAATTAGACTTTTTAATTAGATTGTTTTCTGATGACAGCTGAAAAAGTTACAACGGAACTCTCTGTAAATACCAAGCAGGAAGAAAGTTTTGGGTATCGAAAGTGCAAGAGATGAATTTATATATATATATGTGTGTGTGTGTGTGTGCAGGTGGAGGGCTGAGGGTGTGTTTGTGTTTTTTTTTAGACCGTTGACCTTCTTTAGCTTCTGTTTCAAAACTATGGGGAACAAAGAGTCAGGCTTACTGACTAAGAGGTTAATCCAATACTTTCCTCTTTATATAAATGCACATGTGAGTAATGATCAACATTAGAGTGTAGCTGCCAATGTTTGTAGTGAACTTACTGAAATGTTCTCAAGGGACTCGACATGTTTCACATTTTACCCTGCAACACAAACCATCAGGGCAGCTCGATTTGGCTTTATATCTCGTTTACAGTTACTTTGTGATTTTAGCTCTTTGTCTTGTGGCTCACACAGACAGTATGCAAACACAGACAGTACTCAAAAAGACTTTCTCCAGTGTATCACTCAACAATTTCCCCCGTGATGATTACATTGCACGTGGGTTTTGTCAGCAGAAGGGTCGTTTCTGGGAATGAGCGTATGAGCAGGATATTTCAAAACACTCTTATCTCTGTTGCAAAAATATCTTACCACATCTATGATCACATCTTAAACCACTGGTCAATTTTAAGTTCCCATAATGGTTCATTTATTTGCTGTATGACATCAAAAGTGTGTCTCATTTTAAATGTTTTATCTCAGTGAGAAATGTTTTGATTTATGAATGTTCGGTAAACTAATATGTTGACTACTGAATGTCCTCAATTTGTAATGACAGACAGACAGAAAAAAAGAAAGATAGATAGATAGATAGCTCTAGAGTAAAAAAAATTCTGCTTTTTGTCTCTAGGCTAGCCAAACCAAACCAAACCACAAAAACCAATCTATTAATGTATTTTTATACTTATGAAATATAAGATATTAAATATAAAAATATATTAATATAATTAATTTTATATAATATAATACATTAATATTAAACATAATATATTCTATACATTTTTTAAATGTTATTTATTATTTTAAAAATTCCTCCCAATGTTAAAGAATAAAGAACATGCTTGAAAATATACAGCTATAATATAACTCATAAACACATTCATAAACACATTTTTGCTGCAAACAGTGTAAAACATTACTAAATGGTTTGTAGTTTTCAGCATATTTTTACTGATACATCCAAGACTGACAAGTCATTTTTGCACTCAACTTTAGTCAACTAGATGACTTTATCTTGGTGACAAATCAGCACAATTTGCAACAACAATTTAGAATACATCACAGAAAACTGAACATTTGAGTTTGCAAGACATAAAAAATATATACAAGATGAACATGCACTATATTGCCAAAAGTATTGGGTCACCCCCTTCTAATGAACAGGTTTGACCACTTTAGTAATTTCCATGAGTACAAATCTTAGTGTTTAAGCATATAATGATATTTTAGGGAATTGTGTGCTTCTAATTTTAAAGCAACAGTTTGGACAGGACCCTTTTCTATTCTAACATGACAATGCCTCTGTGTATAAGGCAAGGTTCAAAAAGAAATGATTGATTTAGTCAGTGTGGAAGAACTTGACTGGTCTGCAGAAAGCCAAGTCCTAATCCAAGCTGAATACCTCTGGTGTGACTTTAAATGCAGATCTTGAGCCAAAAATTCTTTACCAAACACCAATGACTTGTACATACACTGTATGGACAAACGTATTGGAACACCCCCTTCTTTAAAACAGAAAAAGGCACTTCCAAAACTGTGGCAACAAAGATGGAAACATAATTCATGTATTTAAAAATTGTATTTCCATCTCTGTTGCAACAGTTTTGGAAGTGTCTAAAATGACTGTACCCATATGTACAAGTCATCGGTGTTTGGTGATGAGTTTTTGGCTCAAGGTCTGCATTTAAAGTCACACTAGAGGTGTTCAGCTTGGATTAGGACTTTCTGCTGACCAGTCAAGTTCTTCCACACTGACTAAATCAATCATTTCTTTTTGAACCTTGCCTTATACACAGAGGCATTGTCATGTTAGAATAGAAAAGGGTCCTGTCCAAACTGTTGCTTTAAAATTAGAAGCACACAATTCCCTAAAATATCATTATATGCTTAAACACTAAGATTTGTTCTCATGGAAATTACTAAAGTAGTCAAACCTGTTCATTAGAAGGGGGTGACCCAATACTTTTGGCAATATAGTGTATGTACGATTTTCAGTTTAACACAAAAGTCTCAGACAAAAAAAGGACAGATGTGATTACTAACTAATAGAGTGTTTTATTCTTTTACACTACCGTTCAAAAAATTTGGGATCAGTAATTTAAAAAAAATAATTTATTAGTTTTATTCATCAAAGATGCATTAAATTGATCAAAAGTGACAGTGAAGACATTTATAATGTTACAGAAGATTTATTTTCCAACTAAATGCTGTTTTTTGAACTTTCTATTCATAAAAACAACACAGTTTCCACAAAAATATTAAGCAGCACAACTGTTTTCAACATTGATAATAATAAGAAATGTTTCTTGAGCAAACCAGAATATTAGAATGTTTTCTGTAGGATCATGCGACACTGAAGACTGGAGTAATGATGCTGAAAATTCAGCTTTGCATCACAGGAATAAATTACATTTGAAAATTTATAGAAAAGAGCTATTTGAAATAGTAATAATATTTCACAATATTTCATGCATTTTTGATCAAATAAATGCACCCTTGGTGAGACTTTTTTTCAAAAACATTAAAAAAATCTAACCAACCCCAAACTTTTAAACACTAGTGTATATTTCATAAAGCATTTAAGGGACAACAGACCTTTCAATTGAAACATCCTATCTACTCACTGTCCACTCATCAAAGTGCAATATCTCTGTTATTCTGTCCTCCTCTCCAGCGGTTTCTCAGTTTAAGCATCAGCCTGCTGATGGGCTCAGTGTACTGCTTGTTGGCCAGTCCCAGTATGAGCGGAATAATAGCCATGCTCCCGATTCCCGTACAGGACATGATGATGTACAAAGAAGAGCTGGGCAAGCTCACCCCGCTTTGCAGCGCCGTCACAGACATGAGTTGGTAGATGATGTACGGCACCCAGCAGACCAGGAACGTGAGGGACACAGCGGCCACACATTTGGCGTAGCGCAGGTTAAGCTGCTGCTCATGATCTGATGGCTGCTGCTGCTGAAGACGGTCCACAGCGCGATGGAGCTTACAGATGTTCTGCAGCTGCTTGCGCGCAATCCACAACACCCGTCCCGTCATGGCTACAATGGACAGCATGGCCGGCAGCACCAGTCCACACACTTCCAAATAAATGAAGGCCTTGGGAAAAACCTGTTTGTAGGAGCAAACCTCATCCTCTTTGGAGGAGTTACGAGACGTGGTTGATCTCAAGAACACCTCGTTTGAGTCGGAGCTCTTGTTGGAACTGGGTTCCACCCAATTATTCCATCCAAAGGCAGGAAGTGATGCATAGAGCAAAGGCGGGAGCCAAACCGTCAACAAAGCCAATGGGAAGTAGCGGTGAACCCAGAACTGGCTGTGATGGAGCGGGCTGACGATGCACAGGTAGCGTTCGTAATGCACCATCACCAGATTGAAGAGGAACGACAGGAACAGAAAGTTGGGGAAGATGTACATCACCAAGCAGTGCTTGAAATCCAGCTGCCGGTCGAGCGTCATGCGGGGAATGAAGGGCAGGGTGATGCCGGTACACAAGTCGGCCACTAGCAGACTCAAGAAGAAGTAGTTGGGAGTGTTGTGAAGCTGCCGGTTGCATGCGATGCCTATTATGATGAAGAGGTTGGAGAAGATGATGATTGAAGACAGTGGCACTGTCAGATAGAAGATCAACTTCTCTCTGCTCAGCTTGTCGAGTGGATCCATGGTGGACTAAACCAGACTAAACCTTCTCCATCCACTGTGAGGGTGAGTCCTGAAAACATAAGAAATGTATAGTAAACAGGTCTTGCTTAATATGTCAGTTCAGTTGCTTGTGCGCATAATTATTCATCTCACAGAACTACCGGCTTGTTTTACTTCCCTTTTATATAAGACAGTGAGAGTTAACATCTGATGCACTTGAAATGAATTCAAGGAATAGGTCACACACACACACACACACACACACACACACAATGAAAACTCGCTCATGATTTACTTAACCTCATTTCATTCCAATACCATATCCTGTTGTTTATTTATTTGGAACAGAGTTATTTTTAGTATCATTACTGCTATCTTAGTGTTTATTAATATTTTGAATTAGTTTTTACATTTTTCATTTTCATTTTAAAGATTTAGTTTTGTTGTTTAATTTTTTAAAGTGTCTATTTAGTTTTCTTTTTTTACTTTTATGTTTGTTTACGTAAGTTACTTAAACTAAACAAATTTTTGAATTCTCAACCAACTAAAATAAGTTTTTGAACAGTAAGATTTTTCATATTTTTTAAAGAAGTCTCTTCTGCTCACCAAGCCTGTGTTTATTTGATCCAAAGTACAGCAAAAACAGAAAAATTATGAAATATTTTTACTATTTAAAATAACTGTTTTCTATTTTAATATATTTTAAAATGTAATTTATTCCTGTGATTTCAAAGCTGAATTTTAAGCATCATTACTCCAGTCACACGATCCTTCAGAAATCATTCTAATATTCAGATTTGCTGCTCAAAAATATTTATTATTATTGTCATGTTGAAAACAGCCGAGCAGAATTTTGTCAGGTTTCTTTGAGTAGAAGGGTCAGAAGACAATATTTATCTGAAATAGAAATCTTTTGTAACATTATAAATGCCTTTATCATCACTTTTGATCAAAAATTTGATTAAAAATCTATTTATATGTATATAAAAGAACAATTTTATATAATTTTTTAAAATATTTTTAGTATTCAGTTTCTTGAAAATTATATAAAAGCTTTATAAAACTAGTCTGTATGACTTACATGCTATTTTTCTAGACTTCTCAACATCATACAATACAATTTTTGCGAGAAACAGACCGGAATTTGAGTCACTGTTATTATTTACCCCTAAAGGATGCATATTGTTACCTCAAAGGTACATATTAGAACCTAAAGTCTACATTTTAGTACCTTTTGAAAGGCTACCATCCCTGTGACACCTTTTGTGTCTTTTTTTTTCTGAGAGTGTTTGAAAGATTATCAATAACTTAAATTTTGGACTGTTCCTTGCAAAAAAAAAATTGTATTGAAAAGTGCACCATCAAAGCTCTGAAACTGCTGAAAGGATCTGCTAAAGCAACATCATATGGGTTTGTAACAAGATGAGAGTCATTAAAAAATGACACAATTTTCATTTCATCCCTTTAACATCTGATCATTTTGAGTTCAATATCTAATCAGTTTGTTAGAAGTTAACTTTTCTACTGGTCAAAACATTTGGTATATGAGCCGTATCTTTATCTTGATGCACAACTGTCACTCAAAAACACTCAAGCTTCGTATTTTGCTGGATGCAGTAAAGATAGCGAATGCAGATAAAAACCACATCCAAAACTGCCTGACCACAAAGTATCACAGAGAGCACTTTACCTTTTTGTACTGGTCTTAATAAGCCAGTGCTACACAATTGCATCGGCTAATGTTTAAATATTCATAGGTTCATGTCTCTATTTTATTAAACAATGATGGCATGAGCACTATCGAATGTCCATCACTAGCCAAGCCAACTTTCCTCTTCATTCAAGGTGAAGCTGAAGTTCAATGATGCTTTGTTGAATTTGGTCTTTGATTTTACTTTTCCTTTGAAGATCAGTTCACTCACTGAAAATCAGTACAAACAATATAATCATACAACTATAAAACAATTACAGAGATATTTAAGAGATTCACTGCTCTTTTATCCAAGAGTTTTTAACTGATTCAGAAATATATAGTGTGGTCTAAAAATCTGAGAGCACAATTTTTATTTAAACCTGGATATTGGCATAATGTTTTAGGGTTTTGAAAAATTTTGAGGACAGTTATGATCTAAATGAAGAAGACTGCATATTTTCTGGGTCACTAATAAGCAAAGTAGTAATTGATCATGTGACTTTTTGTAGACACGGTCAGATGTTCTTCCACTGATGCTCTTTGGATCATCTCAAATCATGCTGGAGTCATTAAAGCAAATAAGACATTCTGAATTTTTTAGTTTTTATATTGACAAAATAATTTGTAATGTATAATGTTGTTTTAAATCAACAAAAGATGCAACATTTGAATGTTTTAAATAGTGGAATCAGACTTTTATATTGTGCACTTTAAACGCTTCACTGACTTGAATGAGGCAGTGAAACTAAAAGAAAAATGTCTGCCAAACACTTACCTTACAAATAAAGTTAATCTTCATACAATAGATACGCGCAAGATGTTCCAGCCATGTGTGAATCAGTGATCCTGTGAGGTTCCTCTCACATCTGAACTCTCTCTGTGTCCCTGTCCTCTTTCTCTCCACATCAGCAGCATTTGTGGACGGAGATCTGAGTGGTGCTCACAGAAATCAAAGAGCAAGTGCTGGAGCAGGATGCTGCTTAAAGCGACAGTGACCTTATTCTGACTTTGGCCATGAAGGAGAGGTATTTCAACTCAAGAAGCCACAGTTTACTCTCGATTTATGAGACAGATGTGGGAAGCATGAAAACATGCAGTGCTGATATCTAATTGTATATTTCATAGAATCATAAAAATGGTCAAAGTTTAATCACGTATAAGAGGTAGTTTGTACAAGTAGTATAAACTAAAAAGAGAGCGTTGCACATAAATTTGTACCACTTTTAGACAGTAGAATATACTGTAACATTTCAATAAATTCATAGGGTAGTTCACACAATTTAAATTTTACTCATTCTCGTGTCATTCCAACCCCATAATTTCTTTCTTCTGTGAAACACAAAATAAGATGGTAGGAAAATGTCTGAGATGTTCTTTTCTCTTTACAATAAAAGTAGATGCTAATTTACAGTAAATGTTCAAAAGTTTGGAGTTTTTGAAAGAAGCCTCATCAAGGCTGCATTTATTTGGTCAAAAATACAGTAAAAACTGTAATATTGCAAAATATTATTACAATTTAAAATGTTATTTTCTGTATATATATATATATATATATATATATATATATATATATATATATATATATATATAATTTTATTTTATTTTTTTTAATGTAATTTATTCCTGTGATGCAAAGCTGAATTTCCAGCATCATTACTCCAGTCTTCAGTGTCACATGATCCTTCAGAAATCATTCTAATATGCTGATTTTCTGCTTGAGAAACATTTCTTATTATTATATGTTGAAATCAGTTATGTGGAAATGGTGATAAATTATTTTTTTTTTTATGAATAGAAATTCCAAAATAGGTGTTTTTATTTGAAATAGACATCTTTTGTAAAATTATAAATGATTTTACTATTACTTTTGACCAATTTAATGTCATTTCTGAATAGAAGCATTGATCTTTTGCATAGTACGATATTTCCAAAATTGAAAACAGCTGCAATAAAGTATAATAACTGTAGTTCATATGAGCCATATATTTCATGTCTTCTGAAGCCATACGATTTGAAAAACTAGATCATTGTTCACTTTCACTGTGTGACATGCAAAATGACAATTGCTGTCAGTGACGTCAAACCTACTGTGACATGTCAAATTCTGTCTTTTTATAATCGAATTTCTGCTTTAAATTTAAAATAATAACATAAGGTAAGAAAATGATGACAACTTTCATTTTGGGGGCAATTTGGAATGTATTATGCCTTAGATACATGCAAACGTTCTTTACTTACTGTATAGATTCAGTCTGCAGTCTTTACTGTTCTCGAACAACATTCAGTTTGATGAGAAAAAGCAGACAGGCGACAGTCAGGCTTGCTTGCCTGGTGCCACAGCAAACACATTTATCAGCCTCTGTGTCATTTTCCTAAGGTTCCCCTCGGATGGCCTCATCCCTGAGATATGCAGCGTCACAAGTGCAGAAACACACCGAAACACACACATCGCTGTATGCACGCTCCTAGGAAAAACACATAAAAAGAAGTGTCGGTGTTACGTAATTAAAGACGCATTGTGCTGGTTTAGATGGGGTGAGGCATGTGGATAGGAAATGGACACTTGGACATTCTGTGGCTGTTTTCCTGAGTGGTCAGAAGTGAAACACAGTTATGGATGGAAGACATCGGTCATCTGATGTCAGAGATTTCCAGACACCTGGACAGAATGAGTTATGGTCACACAACAAACAGTTTCCAAGCATGCATGATTGTTCGAAGTGTATTTTTGGCCATGTGAGAATGTAAAGCTCTTAAAGGGATAGTTCACCCAAAAATGTACGTTTTGTTATTTTTTTTTCTTCTGTGAAATATATAGGTTGTTCTGAAAGTTGTTGTTTGGGTTTGGTAAGATTTTTAAAATGTTTTTAAAACAAGTCTCTTATATGCTCACAGCATTTATTTGATCAAAAATACAGTAAAAACAGTAATATTGTGAAATATTATTTCATTAAAAAATAACTGGTTTCTGTTTGAATATATTTAAAAATGTAATATATTCATGTGATGCAAAGCTGAATTTTGAGCATCATTACTCCAGTCTTTAGTGTCACATGATCCTTACGAAATATTTTTTTTTCAAGATTCTTTGATGAATAGAAAATTCAAAATAACAGCATTTATTTGAAATAGAAATATTTTTTGATTAATTTAATGCATCCTTGCTGAATAAATTTCTTAATTTCTTTAAAAAAAAAAAAAGACTTCACCCCTGACCCCAAATTTTTTAACAGACGTGTATGGTTTACATTTTAGTTGACACTTATGCATTTATAAAAAAAAATAGTTTTAAAACATTTTTTTAAAAATAAAAAAGCACAATTAATGTGATTTATTTTTTATTTTTTAAAATTTAAATTTTTTTTTTTTATATTTGTAGACATATCAGCGTTAAATTTTCAAAGAATCTTTTAGCTTCATGACCTTGCAGTATATTGTAAAATAAAACAGCTAAACTTCACCTTGATACCATTTTGAAGACTTTATAATGTAATTCTATCTCTGAATATATTAAAAATGATCAATTAAGCTTGGAATGATGGAAACCTTCCTTTTGATCAATTTAATGTGTCCTTACCAAACAAAAGTATTAAATTCTTTTTAAAAAAATCAATCAATCAATCAGTCCTACTGGCAAAAAACACCAAAAAATTGCCATCGTCAAGTCTCTATATTCTGGCTCTATATTGCATCCTTTATGTAAGTACATGAGATTTTTCACCCTTTTTGTCATCTACCAGGCAAATTTGTAAGTTATATGTCTTAAAAAAGTAACAGCACGCCTCTCCTCAAAATTCATTGCTTTCATTAAAGTTTAATATCCAGTAGTTGTAAGTTTATAATAATGGGTTAAATGCTAATGTCACACCAATATAATATGACATGAAATATTAATCAATTTTTTGCATTAAAAATGGCTACTGTCTTGTACAAATAACATACAAGGTGTGAAACAATCAAAACATCAGCTGTCAGACAACAGAGTAACTGGGCCTCATTTACGAAACAAATGTACGACAGAAAACTGGGCGTACGGTCGTTTCAACGCAAAACTTGGAATTGATTAATATGGAGGTGAGCGGTGGCTACGATCAAATCTCACGTCTGGTCTCAGCTAGTGTACGCAAGTTTTTGAACTTGCGCGCAGCATAGTAAATCGTACGCTATTCTCTGTCATCAGTAAGGCATGGATAGCGGTTTCCATTCAAATCAAAGCGTAAATAAACGTACAATATGTATCCATGCGTTGCTGATGACAGAGAATAGCGTACACACTTTGCGTCCATCGGATGCTCTCCAAAATGATGCTATGCTGACACAGAGAGGAGACGAATTGTTGAATAAATGTCGTTATTTTTATTTTCTTTGCGTACAAAAAGTATTCTCGTCGCTTCATAAAATTCAGATTGAACCACTGATGGCAGATGGACTATTTTGACGATGTTTTTTATACTGTGCCTTGACAGTGTAATTTACTTGGCAGTCAATGGGACAGTCACAAACCTCCCGGTTTTCATCTAAAATATCTTAAATTGCGTTCCGAAGACGAACGAAGCTTTTACGGGTTTGGAACGACATGGGCGTAAGTGATTAACGACAAAATTTTCATTTTGGGGTGGAGTAACCCTTTAAAAGCTTCGCTGTGAAATCATCGTGCAGTGCTCAAACAAAAATTTTTATGCATGTGAAGGATTTTACGCGAATATTGGAACATGAGTGAAGTATGAAGTCATGTTTAGGCTACATAATAAATAATAGTTTAACAACCAAATAATACAAATATGGCAAAAATGGAAACATTTGGATTCTTGTCGAATGAGAGAGGCTCGTGAGTGCGTGCCGTTTCAGCTTTGCTTGATGTTATGAGGCCCCTGGGGTCTCATTTATAAAACTCCCTGTAGATTTCATCCTAAAAGTGTGCATAACCTCATCTGCATATCATTTCCATGCATATTCCCATCCACGTGACACGTGTTTAACACCCTATGGTTTAACACCGTCAAAGGTACAAGACATTAAGGAAATATGAGATCCTGACTGTAATTCCATTTGGGCCATAGCCTACACATTAATTTTTATTGCTAAAAATGATCCAGTATCCTTGTTACGTTTTATAATGAAAATATCCATAAAAACAAAACGGTTTAAAATAGTTGATCTCATTCTTTTTCACAGGTCATATAGTATTTCAATTGTTTTAAATAATTCAAATCAAATTAAATTTATGCAGTTTTGTTGATAAGGTGAACATAAGCTGAACATCTATTTTTTAGTGGAAACAGTTGATATAATAGGCCTATATTTTTTGCAGTGTAAATACAACTGTCTGACTCGGTGAATTACTGAAAATATTTTAAAAAGGAAATGTGCAAATCCTACCATTTTCCTTTAATGGGATCCTTCCAATACAGTGGTATTTTTTATAATGTTTTGGAGATGCCTTTACACAACATCAACACGTCCGTGCAGCTGTGGTTGTACAGTAAGGTATTATCATTGGTCCTATTCAAACCGGACAATGGTCTGACCATTCGACCACCGTCAGGGCCGCATTAAGACCTCACTGGGTCCCGGGGCTATGACTTACTGCAGGGCCCCCCCCCCATCACAATATTGATATATATAGCTTTAAATAGGATTTTTTTATCCTATAAACATTTTTGATGCACTAAAATTTCATAATTCTTGTTACTAATTTCAATATCACAAAAAAATAATACTAGCCTAAGTAAAACCAAGCTTACCGAAGACAAGTAAACAGTCACGAATGACAAGAGAACAAAGATACATAACAAATAGACCTACTTGAAAAACTTAAAGCACTGAATAAAAAACATATTGTATAAAGTAAATGTACAAATAGACTGAATAGTCTTCACTGTATAAATTACAATATACATTAATTCAGTCAAGGACAGGGAGTGATTTTCTTTCTTATGTTTGATTTACATTATTAACACAAATGGCAAAAGCAGATATATAAGGCTGCTTTCAAGGAATAGTTCACCCAAAAATTTAAATTCTGTTGTTTTTCTTAACCTGTATGAGTTCCCTTCTGCTGCTGAATGCACTATTGAAAATACACTATTGGGGTCAATGGGGACCAGAAACCTTCTGGTTATGAACATTCTTCAAAATATCTTCTTTTATGTTGAGGTGAACAATGAAATTCATACAGGTTCAGAACAACCTGAGGCTGAGTAAATGATGACAGTATTTTCATTTTTGGGTGATCTATCCCTTTAAAATCTCATCAACGCCAAGAACTCATATTGCTTATTACACACATGCATGCTTTATGTTTAACTATAATGCTCATGTAAGACACAAAAGACTGTCTACGGGGATACTTGCAAAGACGGGCATTTTGACTCATAACTATGTGTTTTTGAACGTTTAAGCTCAAGGCGCGAAAAAGAACTCAAGTTTAGACAGGTGCTTTACGAGCAGGTGCGCGCTGATACCGTCTTGACGCGTGCATTTGCCAAGATGAATTCTGCCCCACTTCTTAATGTCCCTGAACACTTAAATTTGTTTTTAACCCTCTGGTGTTCTTCGGTCACTTTTGACCGGAAAAATTTCTGTTTTGAATTTTTAAAAATCACAGCTTCATCGGAATGGTACGAAACTTGGTGACTTTTATGGCATTTGGAATGTGAAGTGAAGTGAAAGTGAAGTGAAAGTGACATGTGGCCAAGTATGGTGACCCATACTCGGAATTTGTGCTCTGCAATTAACCCATCCAAAGTGCACACACACAGCAGTGAACACACACACACCGTGAACACACACCCGGAGCAGTGTGTGAATGTGAACACACAAAAAAATTGAGGGCTTGATTCGAGCAGGCTAAGTGGTCGTAAAAAAAAAAAAAAATAGTCACACTTGTGCACTTCGGTCAAAAATGACCGACCATAGGAAATGAATGGGAAATCAACAAAAACACAAAAATTCAGAGAATTTTGTGTATGCAATCTACAAATCGGCCACAATGCTGAAAAAAGTACACAGCAGTAAAGGGATGGCATTCTAAAACATTAAGAGTGTGATATAGACTCATCCACTCACACACAGACGCACACACACACACACACCTATGAACCACTGTGTCTGTAACAGAGCAAAGTTTTGAGAATATGTGAAATCCATTCAATAATTCAGTCATAATTCAGGAAAAGCTCAAAGCAGTGAAGGGGTGACACTCTAAAACACACCCATTCACAAACACATATTATATATATATATATATATATATATATATACACACATACCTATGAACCACTGTGTTTGTAATCATAATACAAAAAACTAACACTTCAAATCATATTTATAACAAAAAAATATCCAAAACTTGATAAGAAATAGTCTTTGAGATTGTTTAAATATATGGTCAACTCTTTCGCCTAATAAAAATGTTGAATCAATTGTCTAAAAACAACTAAGCAATTCAAAAGCTTCTCTATAGAGAGCTATATACAGGCATCAAGTTACACCTGCCATTACAGATATTTTTCTCTTTTTTTTTTTACAACCAGATGGTGCTAATCTGCCTTCCAAAATTGGTTTTGAATGGCTGAGTCTCTATTTTAACTTAAAATACTGCATTAATTAAAAAATAATTGTAAAAAGTTAATTAAATCTTTTTTTATTATTATTTTCAATGGCAAAAAAAAGGTTATTAATTACTGCATAAATATTAATTATTACCACAAAACCCTCTCAAAATGCAAAATAAAAAAGAAAAATATTATTAAACAAAAATGAATTGGAATGATTTTACTGAAAAAATAAGAGATTACGTTACAGGTGTCTGGTCACTTTTGACCGTGAAGAGCACAAGTGTGCTTGCTCGGGCCCCGGGGCTTCAGCCCCACCTAGCCCAGTGGTTAATGCGGCCCTGACCACCGTATCCAGCTGTGTCCGCCATAATATCGAAGTGCACATCATGATCATTATTGTTCTCGCTAAAAAAAAAAACAAAACCAAAAACAAAAATTCCTCATGAGATCTGCAGTTTAGTTTAAAAATGAATTACTGTGCGCCTATAGCACTCCTCGCTGTCATTAAAACATAGGATGACGCATGAAAAGTGATCAAATGCATCCACAATATATGTCTAAATTTAATTTTGTTTAACTTCTGCGTAATGACTTTTTGTAATTTCAGTGCTTATCTCCATTAATGAGAGTGGAATATTTATTGTAAATGCATATCGAAATGAAAACAGTTTAAAATCGTTTACTTCATTACTTCTCACTCCAAAAGAGTTTGTACGCATGATCTAGAATGTCCGTACGGTGCGTACATATTTACACCAAGTTTATTTTTTATAAATCCAGATATGTGCGTGGAAAATTGCTTACGCATATTATATGCCCATTTTGTGCATACGCAACGTTTATAAATGAGACCCCAGGAGCGCAAAGGTTGATGGTGTCGTCTCATAAAGCCTATTTTTCTTCCCAGTAGCTTTTTCAGAAGACCTCTCTAGTAAATATACGCCCAGGAGCTATAAAATGAGAAAAATGTTTAACCACAAATTTTATACATGCCAAATGCCACAGTGACAAGCATTAAGAGCAGGAAATAGGGTAAAGGCCAAGCACTTCACGTCAGCCAAATGACTTTACCACGGCTTTTTGCAGTAGGATATACCCATTTGACAAACACAAAACTCTAGGTAATTACTATAAAAAACCCATCATACAAAATATCCACGAGTGTAGAAACAATATATCCTACTGTCTTTAAATCACATGTTGGCAGTGTGTACACCGTATGCTTCAGTTATTTGTTTACTGTAATGTCTGTTTGTAGTGGGTTGCACTTCCTTGTTTTGCATGTCAATCTTTACACCTATAATATAAACTCTGTTTTGTTTTATTATTTTGCTATTTTATTTAATATATTAATCGAGGCCTTGATGGTTATTAATCCTACATTTTTGTGATGATATCACAGTCCTGCTTTATCTGTGATTTAAGCGATTATATTATCATCATGACACTTTTATCAAATGTTTTTATGCTAGAGATTTTTACTTCAAAGTGCATTGACTGAGCATTTAAATTTATTCCCAAAGAATGTGGAGCATTTTAGGGATACAAGATTTACTATCAAAGGCAGATTTGCGAAGGAACTGAGTTTGATGATTATACAGCTCCATCTAGTGGATAGTTTAATGAGTACAGCACCATCTAGAGAAGTGGTTAGGAGCTATTCATTAGTATTCCCATTCATCTCAATGGTACAAACGCGCGATACAGTTGTACCTCACATTTATCAATATTAGCTAGATAGCTTTCTAAATGACTTATTCCATTCTGAAATTTCATGTTAAAGAATTGTGTAATTTTAATACATTAATTGTGCATTTTAATGATCAGTTCTCGTAATCTCATATAGTATAATATATATAAATAATTATATTAGTTAATATTTGTTTTGGTAAAATCAACTAAAAAGCATCTACCATTATATCTTTGCCATATCACACAGTCTAATAATAATAATAAATAAAATAATATATAATATAGTAAAATAAAATAACAATAATAATTAATACTTATTACAATTATTGTGCATGTTTTTATGACCTTAATTTAGAGGATAATTTGGAATATTTGTACTTTATTTTTAAAAAAAATAAAATAGTGATAAAAATTAAATAGTGATTTATCTCTGTAAGACAATTTAAGTGAATATTTAAAAATACAAGTTACAGCATCTAAAACATAAACTAACAAATGAATAAATTTTAACCTAAAATTATCAATTTGAATGAATTAATTAATACATAAATAATAAATAGAGAAAAAATGGTAGTTTAATAATGTCCATGTTTATTGGTTGCATGTTTTTACTCTTTGGCCAATAGAGGGCAGCGTTTGACCATATTTAAATTTAAAGTTGTTTTCAGAAAAAAAACACCACCACCAACACCTTTACAGGTGACTCTACATAGTAACACAGTATAATAAAATAAAATATAAATCTATAAAATATAAATAATGAGATCTTATCATATAAGCTAGCTGGTTTCATTTATTAAGTCTTAAGAAATATTATATACTGTATTATGTTGTTATTTTGTGATATTGATGAATGCATGTGCAATCCTGAGCATTTGTATTGCACTCTTACAGCTATTATGCCTCTCCCTGTAAAACTTAGTTTTGTGAAGGCAAAACAGTACATAATTTCCTGAAGAGTGAAGCCTGAATGACAGTTTAAGCACCAAACATACCTTTACTTGGCCTTTGATTTTATCCAGCATTAATTAAAAGAAGAGGCAGCAGAAACAACATTGACTCTGAGTCTGAATTGCATTATGTCTTAAGCACATTCCTGGTGTCCTCTTGAAAGGCCGGTTGTATATCCATAGAGCATGAGGCCCTTGCCATAACCGACCCCTTTGAAAGGGCTGCCAAATGTCGGCTTTGAGTCAAATTCCTCACATCATTGCCGCCCATGGCTTTTGCGTTAGGATTAAAGGGATGATGGTTATTGCTGCAAAGCCTCTGGATTTTAAATGTCAGCTTTTTTAACACCAAACACAATTGTGTCTTAATGTCCACTCGTAACTTGAGCTTGACCTTTGACTGGCCGATTCCTTTTTCTCAGATACTGCCTAAAAGTGGCATTAAAACAGCTAGACGGACAGCAACAGAACTGAATATATACACACACACACACACACACACACACACACACACACTTGTTTGACTATCCTTGTGGGGATTTCCATAGGCATAATGGTTTTTCTACTGTACAGACCGTATATTCTGTTGCCCTACACCAGCCCTACACCTAAACTTAGCCCTCACAGGAGACTTTCTGCATTTTTACTTTCTCAAAAACAACTCATTCTGTATGATTTATAAGCTTTTGTACCCCTGGGGACTTCAATTTAGGTCCCCACCATGACACGAGTCCCCATAAGTCTGTGTGTATTCAGGTTTAAGTCCCCACCAGAATATATAAACCAAACCACACACACACACACACATAAATATGATCCTAATGAAGCTTTTCCCACTAAATCGCTCTCTCCCTTTGTCTATTCATATGTTTCTTATATAAGAATATTGACTGATGAGGTAACATGCAGGGATTTTCCCCAAGATAAGAAGTATTTCCTCCTCCAGACAACTATTGTTAGTCTTTGAGACAAATTAACTTGAGATTGTGTTCAGTGTGTTTGTCCATAAACAATAAAAGGGAGACAAGTGTGTTCACACAGATTTTGATCTGAAGTGCTGTATAAATAAGTTATAGTAGCATGTCTTGCTTAGTTTGACTTGGCTTCTCTCAATCTGTTTTCCTAATGCCTTACTGCATTTGGCGATACATTACACAAGTTGCATATCACAACAAATCTCATCTATCCATCTATCCATCTATCTATCTATCTATCTATCTATCTATCTATCTGTGGTGTTTGTATCAAAACAAATTCTGTGACCATATTCTGTGAAGTTTTGGTTTGGAAACTCGTTAAAAATAAATTGGTTAACTTGTTTTTATGTGATACATCAGGCTTTTATGGCTCATATAGTATCATTTAAAATAAACAAATATATAGATTTTGGTGCAGATGTTGATATTTATATGGCCAAAAAGTGAGGTAAAATTCTCATAGGTTGTAATGTACAGTAAATAAATTAGATATTTATAACAATATAGCAGACTACTTACATAAAATGACATAAATATCAGTTGTTATCTCAAAATAATGTCTTGGTATGATGATATTTAAATGCTTAGTTTTATGATCAAAGCTCTGTAGTTTTTACTGTGGAGGTAAAAACACAATGCAATGCAATACAATGATGACTGAGAGATGAACAATTAAACATTCCTCAAAAGCCTGATGATCATATTTGATATTCACATTTGAATTATTTTTTTAAACAATTATGTTTTAAGTAAATCTAAGCTGCTTTAATCCAGTAAATGTTAATCTTGAAATATTAATAACAATATAAATGTTGTGCTCACGTCATGTCACGCTTACAAGACACATTAACCATGAGCTGAAGAAGGATGCTTTTACAATTATACAAAAAGGCCTTATACTTGCTAAAAAAGTCGAAACTATCAATCAGACGACAGAAGGTAGTAGATTGTGAACAACAGTTTTCATCATGTTAATCATTTAGAGGCCTCAGAAATGTGGTCAGAACAGAGGTCATTGATATTACATGAAACCAGTGGGGATAAAATACATGCGACTGCTGCGCTGTGGAATGAGTTTAGTGTAATTCAGTCATCAGTTACAGGATGTTCTGGTTCACGTCTGTATCAAATGGCACCCTGGGAATGTTGGGCAGTCACAGACATCCCTCTCAGCACCTGCGGATTTAAGTGACCGAGGAAACCCAGACATGAAAGCGGCACTGGCCCGACCCCGGATCTCTCTTCCACAGAGGCCTTTTTGTGGTTCTCTGGCCCCTAGGAGTTCTTGCGGTGTTCATCGGCTGGGTATCTCAGAACCATTTCCCTCTTTCCCTCTTCCCTCTCAGATTACAGCTAAGAAGAAAGCAGCAAAGTGTATGATTATGGAGCCTGGATAAAAGTCTGTAAGTCTGAGGATTATATGTTTAAAATACATAATATTAAAGGAATAGTTCACCCAAAAATGAAAATGTACTCACTCTCAGGCTATCCAAGATGTAGATGAGTTTGTTTCTTCATCTGAACAGATTTGGAGAAATTTATCATTACATCACTTGCTCACCAATGTATCCTCTGCAGTGAATGGGTGCCGTCAGAGTGAGAGTCCAAACAGCTGATAAAAACACAATAATCCACACCATTCCAGTCCATCAATTAATGTCTTGTGAAGTGAAAAGCTGAGTTTGTAAGAAACAAATCCATCATTAAGATGTTTTAACTTTAAAACGTTGCTTCTGGACTGTTTTGGACTATTTTCTCTGGTAAGCAGTGCTTGATCTGTGCATTTTTCTCTCCCGATTCAGATGAGATGACTTTTTCACTGGAGAAAGCAATATTATGGATTTTATTTTATTATTTTTCATTTTCAAATTGTATTTTTTGGGTGAACTATTCTTTAACCTTAATGGATAATGTCCCAGCAGAAAATTCAATGTTTTTTCTGTTTTCTACAGATTTCTTTTTCTTTCTTTCTTTCTTTCTTTCTTTCTTATCAACAAGAAAATCATGTACAAGACAAATCATCACGATACATGAAAATAGCACCAACTTTAGTAAAGTGGTGCTACTGACAATATATATATATATATATATATATATATATATATATATATATATTAAAGCAAAATATAGTTAGGTTCAGTATCTTGTTATACATATAAAATGGTCTTGTTACAATATTAGGCTGTTGTACAATATTGTTCTAATATTACAATCACAGTACGGTAATCTAAAAAGGTTAAGAAGTCACAGCAACAAATTTTACTGTAAAAAAAAATAGGAAGTCATGAGAGTGACGTGACATGAAAAGTCACACGAACATCAGCTTAATGCTAGAAGTTTGGCATTGAGGCACAATGCCTCTCTTGTAGCCGATCTGCCCAAGGGATAGACTGCTTTCAAGCCCTATTGTTCTCCTAGGGCACATTATCGGATTATCCCGATTCCAAATGAAGGGTAAGAGTGAAGAGTATTGGAGCAGGGCATGATGGGACATTATGTCAATGTGCTGGAACACTTTGAGAGGAAAGAAGCCCAAGTCCATCAAGACAGATGGCCAAATGCATAACAGCCCCATTCCAAGGTGATTTAGGATTCCAGAGAAAAGAAAATGAGGAGAGCGGGATGGAAAAATGCAAGTTCTGTCTGCTCAAGACCCCAACACAAAACAAAACATGACGAGGCCTGTTATTCTCCACTGTTGTGGTATTACCATCTCTCGGGCAAAAGAATGTACACAAAGATCAATGACAACAACTTAAATCCTGCCAGCCTAACCTTCCCAAAATATGTCACGAGTAGAAATGAAAGGATTTTCCAAGCTTCATTTTCTCGTGCGGTGCAAAAAAAAAGCGGAATATTGCCTGCAGGACCAACATATAACCAGCACCAACAATAACCAGGCAAAGGGCAAAGCTCATAGGTATTGTGGTCAGATAATGATTCCTGGGCTCTCTGAAATATGAGAACGTTACATAACCCGTTCTTTTAGAATATAATAGAATGATTACAGCAAATTAATATCTCGTATGACTAAACCTTCAGTGGTACATTGTAATTCACCTTTCCATATTCTTCCAACAGTATGCAATAGTGTACTTTGCCACCCAAGACGCTTTTTATCTGGGACATAAAAGGTTCTGGAAGGTGCGAAAGAATGAAAGCATGAAACACACGGTACTGTACATTTTATATGGTACACCTATAACTAATTGTGTTAGGACTTATTTTGTTACAATTGCAGACTCTTTCTTAGCCATAAGATGAAACAGAACAGTAACACTGAAATCAGCCTATCTCCACTGCAATCTTTTTAGGGACCAGACCAGAAGATTGCTTTCAAACTGTGGAATGCGGAGTTTCATCTATAGCACATGTTTATTGCTTTGAAAACAGCATTCTCTCTCACACACACACACACACCCAAACACATAGCATTGGCTTATAAACACAGTATAGATACAGTCAGGAACATATCATAAAACGGAGGCGTGGTTTAGTGGGGAAAAACAAATACTGTAGTCGCTATAGTTACCCATGAAGAAAATACAAAAACAAAAAAGTTATTGTTTTTTTTTTAAATGTCATATAAAGCTAATAAAGATAATAATAAAAATATCAGAATATTTTTTATATTTATATTATATATAACATAAATATATAAATAAAAAAATTAATTTATAAAAGAGGTCAAATCAATTAAAGAAGACTGTAGTGGATACAAGAAATTCCCTGACAAGATAAGAGAAGCATGTGGAAACACGTGACAAATTTTACTTAAATAAATAGACTTTTTTTGTACCAGTTTTTGTGTTTTGTGTATAGAGTTATATTATCCACATAATTAAATTTGTTTAATTGCTGATGATGGTCATAGATATTATCATTCACTACTTTGGGGTCAGAATTTTAACGTTTATAAAAAAAAGTCTCTTATGCTCACCAAGGTTGCATTTATTTGATTAAATACTTTAAAAAATAATATTCTGACATATTATTACGATCTGAGATCAAGAGATTATTAAAATAGCATTTTCTATTTAAATATATTTTAAAATGTAATTTATTCCTGTGATGCAAAGCTGAATTTTCAGCATCATTACTCCAGTCTTCAGTGTCACATGATCCTTCAGAAATCATTCTAATATGCTGATTTAATATGAACATTTTTTTATTATGATCAGTGTTGAAAACAGTTGTGCTGCCTGCTTAGTCATCCTCTTTTGTTTACTCTGCAGTATCATCGCAGGATCAAATTAACATGCAAACTCTTAGATACACTTAGTACATTTCATTTAATACCCAATCCAAGTAATTACACTCAGGCACTTTGCCAATGAAGATAACTGGAACCGTCGATCAGAAACAGATAATCTACTGACCCAGAATCAAGCCAATACACAAATCATTTTACTGTTTGT
Organism: Spinibarbus caldwelli; assembly: GCA_039654775.1. Lineage (NCBI taxonomy): Eukaryota > Metazoa > Chordata > Actinopteri > Cypriniformes > Cyprinidae > Spinibarbus > Spinibarbus caldwelli. The sequence continues at coordinate 5,641,504 of CM077232.1, forward strand.
GCACTGTTGGTTTCCATGACTGCTCACATTGGAAAGTGGGTTATATGAATATGAATGGCTTATGGCTTATCTTGAAGATCACATGCGGAAGTGCTGAGTTTGAACACATGAAGCTGTGTGTGATGTGTGAAACGATCCTCAAAAACATACCCTACAGTAAATGATTAAAAGGTAAAGATATTTTTCTTACGCCAGTAGACAAATATTTCTTGTTTTCAAAATTCAAAGGAATTTAGTGAGGTTTATGCTTAACCCTCATGTTGTGTTCTGGTCATTTTGATTTGGAGAGTATTTTCTTTTTCCCAGAAAATGCTAGTTAATGTTAATGCATTGGACTAAAATTTACTGACTTCATTCACACCGTGTATAACAACTTCCCAAAACAATTCTAATAATTTTTGTACTTTTTTGTGGATTTATTCTCCACCTTGTTACAGTTGCGGTATTCTCAGTCAAAATGACTTGCCTACAAAAAATTGTTTATAAATCTCTTGTTATGCTATATTATTACCAAATATCAGATTAAATCTTTTTATCAACTGGTTTTCTGTCAATTAGCACAAGTTTTGCGTTTATTTTTGGAACTGATTGATCATAGGCCTCACTGATCTGAGCTTATGCACCTTAGTTTTTTAGTGAAAAAAAGCATTATTTGTGGATCATTTTGGCGGTATTCACTCAAAAAATCAACAAGACCAAAGATTGAATCCAAGATTTGGTGATAATATAGCATAATGAGAGATTTATGTATTTCTGTCGACTGAACTAGCCATGCCATTAATTATGAATTTATCAGTCTTTTGCACACCAAAGTCAATTTCAGCGTATAAATATTACGCCAAATAGAAACAGAAAATCGTGCTATGCACACTTTCATGAGATCGGGTTAGACTACAACAATTAATTTGTAGCCTGTTTTACAAATGGGAATAGCCTACAACAAATTCATGACAATGTTTTACATTCAAGCTACCCATAAAATTTATAGTGAAAAGTTCTTTAAAAGCATCTGGAATGCAATAAAGTAATTTTTAAAGCTGATTTTAAAGCATTTGCTGCATGGATTAAAAAAAAATAAATAAAAAAATAGGCCAATAAATAATTCACATATCAGGCAAAATTGCGTTGCAGCAAATCCTTTAAATTTTAAGGTATTCAGGACAGAGCAACATAAAAATCTGAAAATATAAGCAGCTACAATTATAGGACAAAGTGTTACATATATATGCCATTATTTTTGTGTTTTATTTTTTAATTGTATACAATTATAAAATAAAACATAAATTATAATCGGGCCTGTTTTAGGCTTTTGCTTATCTTTATATTTTAGACGGTGATGAAAAAATGACTCTCCATCTCCTCATTGGACATCTCCTCAATCTTTATGGATTACATAATGAAAGAGTTTTTGCTTTCGATTTGAATTATTTAGTTTTAAAGTAGTATTTTAAAGCTTTCTATAGATATAGTTATCATATCTGTGAGTCAATTCGCTGAGTTTCAGTTCATCATTGTGAAGCGCTCCTGTTCAAGACCTAGACAGCAGAAAGCGCATCCTCTGTTTTCCTATTTATTTTATAAAAGCACAACGTTTTGTTGATATTGTAAATGCACACAAATAAAAGTAGACCCTTTACAGTTCCGAATGATGTATTACTCTTACCTTTATGTAAATAACGGTGTATTTTAAGTTGTTTCTACTGTAAGAAAAAAATGCAAGTGATCGCGCTGGCGCCTCCATGTAAAGTGCGCTTCAGCTTCCACTCTCCACACAAACTGTTGGATATGTGTCTAACAGCGCACATTTATCTAGTTTAAACATTTAAACTAACATTGTGATATGCTTGAACTGTTTTATATCTATAGATTTTATTTTAGGCAAGTCGTGATGATTTAAGAAGGCTATATTAATCAAACATATGATCAACTCTGCTGCTGCTCCGTTGCTTAAAAAAACAACAAGAAAAAAAACCTTACATTTAACGAACAAAAATGCTCCAAACGTTTTTCTAAATTAACTTTATATAAAAAAACTAAACATTATTTTTTTCATTACATACAAAACTGAACTATTTTAATAACAGTATGCTGTTTTGGGAGAAGGGGAAGACGGGCTAGGGATCAGTCCGTAATTCTGATAAATGTGTACCCTCGGAAGAAATCCTGCAGGTGCCCCTGACAATGACAATGATTAAAACACACTAAAACAGAAAATTGTCTAGATATTTTCTGTCTTGGATGATCACACACAAAAAAAAGACAGTCCTTTTTATTTCTCTCAATTATCCCAATGTCATTCCTCTCAGTTAAGAAGCCTCAGATGACCGTCTGAGCTCAAAACTAATGGAATCAGTGGTCAATGGAAAAAGGACGGAGACAAATTGGACTCAGTAATGGGCTGAAAGAGGTGCTTTGATCCTTGACCTTGGCTATTGTGGCAATAATGTAGTTATCCTTCATTATATGTTATCCCACCTCTACGCTAAAATGGTACTTTTCCTTAAAAATGCCAACAGCAGTAGAAAAACAAAGCCCTAGTGTTCAGCTCGAGCTGCCTCAGAGCTAAAAAAAAAAAACAAAAAAAAAAACAACAACCACAAAACCCTATTTGTGAGTTTTACTTTAACAGGTGAATATTCATCTCAAAGCAGGACATATTACATGCCTACGACTTGTTTGTGATGTCTTTGTGCAGATGGTTTGTTTCAGATGGAGGAGTAAACTTTGGTCTTGGAAATTTGGTCTTGAGAGGACATCGAGGTGGTAGCACTAAACAGACTCATAAAGTTTGGGCTTTGCTCCAAAGATAACACCCTCTCCAAAACATTATCTACTAGCACTTCTATTTCAATCCACACAAACACTAAAACCCATCATGTGCTCATAGATATATTGCATGCTTGCCCATAACTAAAAGGCTTTCAATGTCAGTCATGGCTACACTTATGATCTCTACGGCAATATTAAGAAATGTCACACAACACATTTTTATTCACAAAATTAAACCCTCAGATACTGTAAGAAGTATGTAGGGTTAGGAATAAGGAGTGATTCATATGATGTGGATCATATGATTTTCATTGACATATAGAGCAAAAAGGGTAGTCTGATTCTTAAACGAACTCTCTAAACGACTCTTCTGAAAATTTTTTTTTTTTTTTTGGTTAAATAACACTGGAATCAGTCTCAAAGCGTTTACATTGTGAATCAGTCTAATGACTCATTTAAACTGAATCTTTAAAATGTCTAACTCAGAATGAACCTAGTTTTCTGTTATTTTATGCCTGGTTTTGACACATTTCACACAATGAAAGCAGTATGTAGGGTTGAGAATCAAGAATTAAGAAAAAAAAAAAACCTATTAGCTTACAGAGCAAACAGTGTAGTCTGATTCACAAACAAATAGTTCTTGTGAACAGATTCTGTCTGATGAATCATTTTAATGAAACACTGGAATCAAACTCAAAGTGTTTACAGTGTGAATCAGTCTAATGACTCACTTAAACTGAATCTTTAAAATCTGAGTCTAAATCAAAATTAACCTAAAATCTGTTTTGTATTATTTCATGCTTTCAAAATAAAGAGTAAAAGTAATGATTTTGACAAAAAAACTGACAAAAGCAGTATGTAGGGTTAGGAATCAAGAACAACGAATTGAACAAAGTATGATTCACCAACAAATGGCTCTTGTGAACAGATTCTTTTATTTCAATGAAAGATTGGAATCAATCTCAAAACTCAGTGTTTACAGTGTGAATCAATCTAATGACTCACTCACTAACTGAATCTTTAATATGTTTAACTCAAAATGAACCAAGAACCAGTTTTGTGTTATTTCATGCCTTCAAAATCAAGAGTTAAAAGAAATGCTTTTGACAAATCTGACACAATGTAACCTATTTTGTTCCCACAGTTGAACAAGAAAACTCCCACTGCAGATCAAAAACCCAAATTAGCCACTGGACAGAATACATGCAAACTCTTGAGGAAGGAAGTCATTATTTAAGCTATTCCTTATCAGTTCATGCAATTCAACCATTCAGCCTGAGCAAGCGAAGTCTTATAACAGCACAAACTTAAGCACTAAAGCTGCTAGGTATAAACTGAGTATGTGTCCACTCACATGCACTTTATGGCCAAAAGCTTTTACATGGTCCACTTAGCTTGCTGAATCAGTGATGTATTGATTCAGGGATTTAAATTGCCCATTAAGTGCAATTAAAAAAGTGCTTTTTCTGCTGGTAAAGGCGAACCAGGAGCACACATTTTTAATCATGACACTGTTTATCTCTTTTTGACCACTTAAGCAGCAACCAAGCTTTCTGCTATGCAATAAACAACAGAAAGGTCTTTCATTAAATCAGACAAGGCTGCGCTCTCCCTGCAAAATCCACTGTGTGCTTTGAACATTCTAGTCAAATATTGTTTATGATGTAATATTCACATACTGTATTCTCAATATATTCACGTCTTCTCAAATATTAAACAGACTCTTTAGTTTTAATTCGATTCAGACACTGATTACAATCAAAAATCCCTGTTTACTTTCTGAATGCATTTCTATCTTATTGTGAATGATTCATCTGTGCATGTTATTACAAAAAGAAAAAAAAAAAAAGAAGAAAAATGACTTTCTTTTTCAGCTGATGTCACCGATCCCTCACCTCAAACTGACTTCATTTTGGTAATTCCTACTTTGGTGCAATGCAATCAATTCCAGAGCGATAAAGTCAAGTTTAACTTGGAAATACTTAAGAATGCAGATTTGAAATATGTTGTCAATATGATTTTATGTTGACATTATTCTGTGCTCTCTATTGACATCTGTGCAAAATTGCATGTTAATTGCATGACACTAACTTTCATACTGAAATTTATTAAAAGTTTATGAAGAAATGTAGGAACAACAAAAACTACATGCATGCTAAAATCTTTTATTTATTTATTTATTTTTTTTATAAAAATCAAATGTGTTTTTATAAATAGCTGTTGACCATTTGTTGGAGATATTCTGGCTGGCATCACAGGGTGTGAAGGACATGCATAACCCCATCACAAATGGCACATTAAGTTGGAATGCACGCTGAAAATTCCTAGCCAAGATATTCTAGCCTCTGAACCTTTAATTTTAGTGTAGTAAATGAAAACAACAATGGCGGGATCAGTGACGGATCAGTAACTACGTGTACTGATTAAACATGTTGATTATATTGCTTTGATCTCACTGCTTACAACTCTATTGACAACTAGAAAAGGAAAGTCCATAAAAACAAGCTGTCATGTGGCCTTGACAAAGCCTTGCCTGAAAGTTAAAAATAGTTGGGAAATCTTGAAATTTCAAAGTTATAACTTGAAGGATAGATAGATAGATAGATAGATAGATAGATAGAAATGAACATTTCCTTCCCATTATAATTATTTAACTTTTTATTTTAATTTTTTTTGTGTAAATGCATATGTCTGTAATGTAAAATGTTACCAGCGCTTAAAGCCACTAGAATCTATAGCTAGATAGGTAGACAGCAGATAGTGTGACTCAGGTGTAAAACCCACATGACTTGAAAGCCCCTCTTGTACCTGCGCAGGTGTTTGCGCAATGCAACACGGCGCACATTAAAGAATAGCGGCCTGTGTTTACATTGAACGCCAGTTGCGTTTCCTGCAGCTCTGGGAGTGCGCGCGCGCGACAGTGGAGTTACACATCCCAGTTTTCAAACTTTTCCCCTCAAGCTCCAGTCCTTCCCACTACCTCAGTGCGTCATTCTGAATGGGAGATCTGTGGTCAAAGCGAACATCGCGCGCGGAGACGCCGACGCTAATGGAATAACGCCTGTTGGATCCCTTTTAATGCCCGTGAGTGTTTGATCACAGCTCATACCTGCCGTGCTGACCTTCAGGAGGAATAATCACGGGAACGCTCGCGTTGAATGGGTCGTAAGGACGCTCACCTGAACCTGTCTGGATGGGATGCACCGTGAGTTTCATCTGCTGTGAGGACGATTTTCTGCAGATGCCTTTGGATCAGCATGTGGAGAAAGAGAAAGAGGAAAAGAGGCTCTTATCTAAGGTAGGACGCACATGGGTTCATGCAGGAATGTCTCCATCGAAGGTTCTTGAAGTTGTGCTGTGAACAGTATTTTGACGTTGGTTTAACTTTTTTCTCTCTCAGAAAGATGAGTCATTGGTGCAGATGTTATATATTTTTACTTTTTATTTTAATATCATTATTATTATTAGTTTTTTCGGTAAATGATACATGCACTACCAGTCAAAAGTTTGGACACACCTACTTTTTATGTAGTGACCAAACAAATCTAAACTGTCTGATATTTTAGAGATATTTACACCATATCGAGGCAAAGTCTTATCCGACTTCATAAGGTGGCACCTGCGATGATCTGCAACTTGTATATTTGATGCTTATTTCTTTTATGAATATAACACCCAATATTATTTAACATTTAATTAACTTGAGTTTCTTGATTTCTTATTAATTTGTTATTATACACTTTAAATATAAATATTGGTCCTTAATAAATACATTTCTGACACTGGTGACCACCATGTATGCTGGCTACTTGTTGATTGCTTTTCCTTTAATATCTTGTCCAAATTATCCATCTTTCATTTTGGAAAGGCACAATTTGAAACTCATTTAAAGCATTTAAGCATACGCCTTTAAAGATCAAAGGACAGTCAAGTGTGTCTAAACTTTTGGTTGGTAGTGTGTTTAATGTGTTGACAGATGTTAGATTGTATCAACAACCCCACCTATACAGTTATGTATGAAAAACAAACCCAGAATCTTCTGTTCAGACCTCACAGGGTAAATAAACACAGACAGTGAGAAATCAGGGCAAACCCAAGACTAAGCTTAGACAATACTGTTCTGTTCACATTTGGATCAATGAATGAGTTGCATCATTGCACAGTTTAATTACGGATGCAATCCAGATCGGAAATGTGTGCGTTCTTGCCTATTTATAAATTCTAGGCCTTTTGATTTTATGATGTTATTTCATATACTGAATACATCATCTTCATGGTTCAGATCATTTTGAAAAGTATGTTTATGTGCTCCAATATTGCGTTACTCACTAAAAAAAGTAAATAAATAAATATATAACCATACATCAAAACGACCTAGTATTTTAGAGATATTTACACAATCTTAAGTATTGATGTTTTCAGACATTAACCAAAACTTGAGGGAAAATGCCACCAAATGTGATTAAAATAAATAAAATTAGAGTGGGGGCAAAAAATAAATAAATAAAACAAATAAATTAAAAAAATGCATCCATGGATAGTTAATTTTTGTTTATTTTTATATATATATATATATATGTGTGTGTGTGTGTGTGTGTGTATGTATTTTTTTTCTGCAATACATATTTTGTTTTAGATTATTTAATCCTACTTGTATTTTTCATGCTTGCTTTATTATAATTTATTAATAAAACCAAATACTGTTTAGAATTTAATCACTTAAATTAGATTAATTATTTGACTTAATGGCATTTCAGTTTTATAAATTAATATAAATATATGTCCTTAAATGAATTTCTGACACAGGTGACTGCAATGTATGCTGGCTACTTGTTGACGCATACTGACAAAGTATGAAAGCTATTGGTTCATGTGTTTACATAATCAAAAGAGGCCACATTCTGATTAATACTGGAATGTTCTTGTACATGCAAATGCAGTCAGCTCTGTTGAGTTGCATGCTGTATTTCAGGGAAAAGTTCACTTTGTGCACTGCTCAAAGACGTCTTACATGGGACTCTTCTGATGGGGTGGTATGCTCTGGGTGGTGGGGTCAGATTTAGAAGGTCAGTCAGGGTGTTACTTGGGGCAGAAGGGCTGGAGCAACAAGCTCACATTGTTGCTTTGCTCTCAGTCAGGGGACCAGCATTCGTGGAGGAATGTTGTGCCTGTATCCTGATAATCATCTTTCATTTTGGTAACACTCTCACATGGGGTTCCACAAATCTGGCCCACCCTCATATATTGTATGTTTTTGTAAAGCTGGTTTATTGCTTTTTATGATATGGTGGCAACAGCAATATGATAAGACATAAATGTTTAATAAATAGATTTATTATTTTTTTGAATTCAAAAGTTTTAAATTCTGTCATTAAACCTGCAGTAGGATCAACTAAAATTACTTCAATTGGTAATCCACAAAACTGTTTTTCCCCTCCCATTTATTTTTCTCTTTAGATCAAGGCAATTTTAACAGGTCAAACTAATTTTACTGCAGCTCAACCCAAAATATTTACTTTTCCTAACTGAAAAACAATTGATGAAGGAACAATTTTCACCCAGAAATGGCTAGTGAAATTCACAAATAATTACAAAGAAATGGCAAGCAGTGTTGGGGAAAGTTACTTTTAAAAGTAATGCATTACAATATTGCGTTACTCCCTAAAAAAGTAACTAATTAAGTTACTTTGTTACTCTTTATGGAAAGTAATGCATTACGCTACTTTTGCATTGCTTTTGCGGTATAAATCTGGGCTCGGCTTGTTTGTTTTTAATAAAAAAAATTGAGTTTTTGGGTAAATACATGTCTAGAACTATACACACTTACACAGTGCACACAACGTCTCTGCACTCACTCCTAATTTCCCTCAACATGCGGATAGGAGATCTGTCAGTCAACAAAACAAAAAAAAAGGTACTTTGAAAAAGTAACTCCGATCTTTTCTTGTAAATTAAATGTGCTACTTTACTAGTTACTTGAAAAAAGTAATCTGATTACATAACTGTTATTTGTAATGCATTACCACCAAAAAAAAAAAAAAAAAAAATCAACCAGAAAGTACATTTTTACAGTTTATATGCATAAACCTGATCATTTCCACTGTAATAATATGGCTTGACTAAAGGTTCTGTTTTCCACTAATTCCTACAAATCCAGAACTTAAGTTGAGTTAAAACATCATAGACTCAAATATGACTTTAAAAAAATATATTTTTATTAACTTGGTTTGTTTGTGGCAGACTTCATTACCAAATTTATGGTACATAGCAGGCTGAATGCAGACTGAACTGTCCAGTCAGGTACAGTTATTCTTGTTCAGTAACTTCTTGACATCAGTAACTTCTTGAACAGCTATGCATCTAAGATAATTCAGTTTTGTAAAAACTGTATAGTGCTCTATTACATTAGAAACATACTTTCATTTGCAGAATGTTCTGTTCTAGACATTATGCAGTTTTTACAAAATGGCTAAATACGGCTTTTATGGTGTGTACTTACTGACATGAGGGTGAGTAGGTAATAATAGAATTTTAATTTATTTTTCAGAGAACTATTCCACATCCATGTTGCTTTACTTTGATGTGAAGATGAACCCGTGGCGTTCAGTTCATGAAAGGAATGTACATTAATCTGTAGAAGATTAATTAATTTTTTTAGTGAGACTAGAGATCTATGCTACTGCAGGTTTAAATGCCTATAAAAAAGCAATAATATTCCAAACATTTAATTATCCTTGAGCATGTCATAATCATTTTCCATTAACATTTGGATAAGATAAGATCGAACTTCCCTGGGGTGTAATCTATGTATTGTAGAAACATGTATGTTTAAAATGCTGAACAATGTGCAATAGGTTGCATGAGAAGAAAAAAAAAATATCTCCCTTAAATGTTTAATGTGTAATGGATTGCAAGAGAAAAGCAGTGAAAAATAAGCAGATTAATAAATATGCACAGGCAAAAATGAGTAAAAGTATATATCTGAATATTGTACTTCAAAGTAAGCATTATTGCTTCAACTATGAACCTGATAGTGTAATTCTGCCTTTATGTCATGTCAAAATGGTTGTATCTAAATGGTGAGTGCATTTTGCAGTAGAAATAACTGGATTTTATTTAAGCTTAGCATATATAGAGCTACATCATGGCGAAGCAAACTGATATTGGTCATAATTAAGGGTTTCATTGTCAAAGATGGTTGCACAAGTTTTTTTTTTTCTTCCTTTTTTACATTTTTCAACCCAGATTCATGGGAAAACAACTATTTTACAAGGTTGTGATTTTGTATGAATTTGGATGATGTGAATCATACAAAAATGTAAGATTTTAATTAATTAATTATTATTATTATTATTTTTTTTTTAAAGAGTAAGCATGAAAGTTCACCACAACCCACCCCTAAACATAACCATTACTGGGGCGTAAGCAAATAGTATGAATGAGATTGTACAAATTCATATTACCCACCAGTTTGCCAAAGCGTGAAATAGTTACAAATTGCTATGTGATTGTGTCGCCACTTGTACTGTTGATAAAGAATAGTGATCATGCTTGCTAGAAAATACAGGTTTACTGGACAACAGGCTCACACCACAGAAATATGAGAACCAATTTCTTATCATACTGTATGGAATCACAAGATGAATAAACTTGACACAAATTGGCATTTGCACAACTAATATAAATAATTTGCTCATTATTTTGTTGCAGTAGCCTTAAAAACCTTCCAGTTTTTGCCAGTGAGTGAAAAAACAAAAAAGAAACATGAAATGAAACAGATGCCTATTGCATCCATTTTGTTTCAACTAGTATCGCTTGAATGCACATCGAAGGCAGCATGACTTCAGATAACATCACAATGTTTGTAGCATTTTTATAAACAGATATGAAGGAAAATTCAGACTGCAAGAAACTGAGATTTGTTTGACTGGTTGATGTAAATCACAGCTCACTGCGGTCTCTCATCTGTTCCTAACTATCCAGCGCTGCCCAAATCTTCCAAGCACACCCTTAAGCTTCCTTTCATCCCTCCAGTGGGAATAAATCACACAGATAGTTGTGTGGTGGGATTAGAGAGGGGTGGGGAAGGCCATCAGGAGAAGGGAGGTGGAAATTCCAGGGATTTGCAGGGGAGTGACAGACTACAGTTACCTGCGCCAGGTAGATCTACAGGGAGAAACTGTGGGTGCTTGTTTATCAGAGCGCTTGTAAGAGCACAGCGTGGGCACTTAACGTACTTTAGACGGCGTAATAGAGCACCGCTCCCTTAATGGGACGCTGCAAGGCATGCCCAAAACTTCCTCTTTCAAACTTGTCAGGGCAAAAATGTAGGATTTTATGTGTTGTGGCCGCAATTTGATTTGAGTTTTATAAATCCTGGGGCTGTTTTGGGATAATGGAAAGATGCTTACTTGATTAATCAACATACTGTCTGTCTGCTTGCATTAGCAGGAAAGAAATGCCAAACACACTTCTGGGAAATATTTTATGCCAGTTTGTGCAACTAAACATCTTTGATGTCTTAATGTGTTTCCTATCTGCAAGAGTTTACGCCTGCAGTCGTGTGCATGTTTTTTGCTTTTCTGTGTTAAAGAGGCATTGAACGGAATTGGAGAAATTTGAGTTTTCAAACAAGTTTCCAAAACTGTCTAGAGTGGAGATTTTTGTAGGCCAGCCCTTGGCCCGTTGGCTTTTGGATTATCGCAGAAAATAAATTGCAATAATTTATGATTCTTGTTTGTTTTGTTCATCATGATCATCTACATCCCAAATACAGTCGAAAGAAGTAAAAAGCTAAAGTCAGACTATAAACGACTATCACCATCACTAAGCTTCCAACAACACTTTCAATCTTAATTTAAAATCTACAAGTTGGAAAGTTTGACTTAGAACAGTTTGTAAGCACGCAAGCAGGGATTTAACCAAAAACTCATTCAAAAAACCCATTGAATTCAGGACGATGGAAGCACAAGTGCTAAAATATTTTAGTTTTAGGAATGAATTTCTGCAGCAACCCAGTTGGGTTGCTAAAAAAAATAGATTGCAGTTGCTTTAAAGAAATTAAAGTCTTTATTTTCTCACCTTCATGTCATTTCAAACTTGCATGTTTTTTTTTCATCTGTGCCAACACAAGATTAAATGCACACATCATCAGTTAGACACCTGATGCACACCATTTCCTCTTTATTTTGTTGCAGCAGCATTAAAAAACATCCTTTTTTAGCGGTAAGTGAAAAAGCAAAAAAGAAACGTGAATTTGTCCAATGCATCGATTTTTTTCCAGCCAAAATTAAACCATAATCACATCAATATCAAGGAAAATTAAGTTGATAAAGTAAAATGTACAGTGAAAAAAAAGTTTACTTTGAAACAATTATCAGTTAGAAATTAATAGTAAACTTTCTCAAATAAATTAAACAAAATTTTAAGATATGAAGACTGAATTGGTATTTTATTTTGTAAAACATACGCCGATAATCTTTATTTACAACTGAGGTTTTTTTTTAACAGTGTATGGTGTTTATTATTACATAATTTTAAATAGAATGTATGGTTTATTTTTTTCAGTGGAACAAAAATATATTTCTTAAAATATATTTCTATATAATATTTGTCCAGAAAGTATTATTAAAAATAAGTCTATGAGACTTCCAAGTCTTCTTAAAAATATAGCTTGCCAAAAAATGAAGATTGTCATAATTTACTCAATTTCATGTTTTTTTCAAACCTGTATGAGTTTATTTCTTCTGTTGAACACAAAAGGAGATATTCTGAAGAATGTTGGTGACCAAACAGTTGCTGCCATTGACTTCAATAGTATGGAAATAATATACTATGGAAGTCAATGGATATCAACAACAGCTTGGTTACCAAAATTCTTCAAAATATTCAGCTTTGGAAAAGCTTTGAGGGTGAGTAAATTGAGACAGAATTTTCATTTTTGGGTGAACTATCCCTATAGATCATACAGGATTTTGGTCTGTCTCTGTATGAAAAAGACCTGCATGAGGATTCATCAGGTTTAGAACGACATGAGGGTGAGCAAATAATGACATGATTTTCATTTTTATTTCTTCCATTATGCCTCATTTTGAAACTGGCACATGTTATCAGAGAGTTCAGATGACTGTTGGCAAGTGTTTGCTGTTTTTATACACTTTCCCGTCCGACTGGGATATTCTGGATGATCTGTCAGCGCCCAGCTGAAACACATTCCCTCCTGTCAGGGATTCAGCTCAATGTTTTGGTCTTATCTCAGCGCTCGCTCGCAGTATTCCTGTCCGACTGCGGCATGAAACTTCAAAAGGGCCGAGCTTCTCTCCCCAACAACGCCATTCAGCCATTCCACACACGGCTGCCCGGGCTTTTGTGCTATCGCAGAGCGATTGTGCGGGACACAAAAGGATCCTGAGTGAAATACATGGCCAGTCAGGTGTAGGAACATGTGCCGGTTAAAAAGTCATCTCCAGTCACGCCTCGCCCCTTTTTCCTGGCTCCCATCTCTAACTTTGTGGTCAAGGTCATGTTTGTTCCTTGAGATGAATGCCTTTTCTTATTTTTAGACCCTTAGCCTCTAGCTACACGTAGATTTAGCAGATCAAAGGCTACCTGTCAGAGCGTTCCCTCGCTCTACGGTTTTTGCCAGCTGAGACAAATCTAGGGGATTGTTAAAGATTTCTTGTCGTGGGTGAAAGTGGGCAGGCTCTTAGTGTAATGGCTGATTAATTGCCTTTGCAATTGATTTTAGTATCTGATGGAGTTCTGGGCCTCCTTCAGAAGTTTTGGGTCACAGTCCTGCTCTTATACTAATTAAAACCAGTTAAAGATGTTGGTGTATTTGGTTGTTTTTACGAAAGTCTGTAAACAAACGGTCCAGTGTACTGTGTTATCAAGGAATTTTCCGTATTGATTTTTACAGGTGTTTTGCATGTATTTTGAAACATTGCATTGTTTAGTGTTTTAGGTTTGAAGGAAATGTCTATAAATTTAATGGAGAATGTACTGGTAATTTTCTGCAAGACATTATCCTTTTTTTTTTTTTTTTTAAACTGTGTAGATTTTTTTTGTGCAAAATATAAATATTTATTGTTCACATTAAGATTGTAGTATCAAAATTGCATCAAGGACAAATGACAGACTGACATGCATGAGTTTGTTTAAAATCTATATTAAAATGCATTTTTTTAATTACTAAAATGCAGTTTAGACTTTCAACAAAAACAAAATGAACATTTTTAACCCCAAGTTTTGATTTTTTACAAATAATGCACATTTTCCGTGTATGCATTTTTTAATTTTCCGTGTATGTATCATGCCTTTTTTAATCCTGAATATCATAAAGTTGTTTTTATTATGCCATTTAATGTGATTTAACTTGTTTTATTTAAAAAAAAAAAAAAAAATCCTATCAACCTGAATGACACTATAATTGCAAATTCTGAGGAAGACATGTAGGCAGCATGATTCCAGATAAGATTGCAATGTTTGTTGCATTTTATAAACTCTTACTGCTGATATAGAGAAAAAAATAAATATTTGTAATGTAGAATGTCATAAATGTTTTTTTTTCAGTGGAGCAAAAATAACTTTTTACATATTGAGAAAGCTCTCAACCTTTCTTTAAAAAATTACTCTTTTTTTAACATTTTTAAGTAATATCTACTAATATATAGCAATATTTTAATTCTGTAGTGATATTTTTACACTTCATACATTCATTTATATATTTATTCTCACAACATATTGATATATTAATATAAAAATTAAAATGCTGGTCATTATAGAAGAGATTCAAGTAATTGTGTATATGACTTGCATTCTCTATTTGTTTTTGTGCATATATATGTATAGATTAAGACAAAAGCAGAGCACCATCTCATTGACCTGCTTATGTTTTTCATGTTCATTATGATATTTCATATGTTGGCTCTCTCCCAGATGTACTTCTGTAAAAGAATGTCCTGAGGTACACTTGAATTATGTTATGATCATAGTATCAACATTTCTTCAAGTTTTCATTGTAGAAAAAGCACAAATGACAGACTCCAGAGACTCAATTATTTTTAACTTAATTATGACTTTATTATTTTTTTTTAAATATCAGAACAGAATTTTACTGGTAAAAAGTTTGGTAACAATTGATGTTGTATTTTCTACCTTGGTTTTTACCCACAATCTCAATGGGGTCATATCGTTTTTGAGTATTTAATTGTACATGCTTATTTCCCCTATTTTTACATATAGATTACCTTTGTCGTCATTAATGTTTTATCACGGTTAAATGCTTAAAGCTGTTGTATTGCCTGAAGTGCTACAACTTGTTGGATTGACTTGTTTTCAGGGGTGGTAGATTTTGTGAAGGAAGTGAGAGACAGAAAGAAAAGGCCTCCCTTCAGCGTTTGGGAAGTGTTGTTCTGAAGAACGCATGTTGCGTAACACCTGGGTTTGAGTCGTCTTTGTGGACTAGCATGCCACGCTTGTTAACGCTGAGAGGAAACAGAAGTGCAGCACAATGCCAGGCTTAGCATGAGGGGGAAAAAAGGATTTTTATCGTGTGTAGGGTATTGACATGGACAATCATTTTTACAATGAGTCACTTGTCCAAAACATGACAGGGTTTGCAGAGTAAATATAAACCTCAAGGAAATCAAGATAATGCGCCGAACTGTAGATATACAAGTGCACTAACAGTCATTTAAGAAAATTAGAATTGTATTTTAATGTAGAATATTTGTCTCTTTTAATTTCTAAAATGCAGTTGTTGTGTTCATGCTAGTTTCATGATTTTTGACTAATAATATCTATTGGTGGACATTTTCCCTTAAGCATATTTTTAATGTTTAAATATTTTTTTTTAATGTTTTATTTATTTATTTATTTATTTATTTATTTATTAACAAATATCAGTTGTCATCATCAGTTTTAGAAAAATTTGTGATGAAAATGACAAAATAGTTAAAATTACATATATGTGTATGTGTGTGTGTGTGTGACCCTGAACCACAAAACCAGTCTTAAGTAGCACAGGTATATTTGTGGCAATAGCCAAAAATACATTGTATGGGTCAAAACGATCGATTTTACTTTTATGCCAAAAATCATTAGGATATTAAGTAAAGATCATATTCCATGAAGATATTTTGTAAATTTCCTGCCGTAAATATATCAAAACTTAATTTTTGATTAGTAATATGCATTGCTAAGAACTTCATTTGGACAACTTTAAAGGTGATTTTCTCAGTATTTAGATTTTTTTGCACCCTCAGATTCCAGATTTTCAAATAGTTGTATCTCGGCCAAATATTGTCCTATCCTAACAAACCATACATCAATGGAAAGCTTATTTATTCAGCTTTCAGATGATGTATAAATCTCAATTTCAGAAAATTGACCCTTATGATTGGTTTTGTGGTACTACATTTCTAACTTGATATATATTATATATAATTTATTATTATACATTTTATTATATTATTTAACTAAAATTTTACTTATCTCCAAAAATATTCTAATATTAAATTATAAAAACAATTTTTATATAGTATTATTTACAAAATAATAAAAACAAATATCTGACTTCATGCCCAATAAGAAATATATATATATATATATATATATATATATATATATATATATATATATATATATATATATATATATATATATATATATATATATATAATATAAAAAAACAAAAATCTGGTCATCACGCAAGAGTAAAGATCATGTTCCATGTTAGTATGACTTGCATTTTATTATGTTTTTGCATTTTATTATGTTTTATTATGTTTTTGGAAATATTAATAGATCCAGCTAAAGTAGAGCATAATGTCACTGACCTGTATATGTTTGTCATATTCATTGAGATATTTCATATTTTAGCTCTCTCCTAGATGCACTCATGTAAAATAATGACCTGAGGTGTACAATATCATATGATACGCTTGAGATACTGTGCCAAACTGTATTTGAATAATGAGAAAACATTTGTTGAAGATTAAAGCAGAACAGAACCATGTGTTCAGTGTCAGGTGTGTTTTGGCTCAGTTTCTGTGTAACTTGTTTGTTTGTTTAAGTGTCAGTTACTAATTAGAAGCACATATTATGCACTGCCTTTCTGAAAGCCAGATTTGATTCTGGTCCTGTATCTGTTTGAATGAAGTCCATGTAAAATATTATTTGCTTGTCTGTTCACAAACTTTCCATTGTCACTGTTTTCTTGGCCTGTTGCAAAAAGGAGAGTGCAGATAGGACGCAAGCCAACAAACTGTGAAATTTATTCCATCATTTGAACAATTGAAGCCTAGTGGGTTTCATTCAGTTCGTGTATTTTCTAGATTAAATCAGAATTAGGCATGGTGTTATTGTGTTCCTCTCCAAACTTTATTCTGCTTTTATTCATAATAAAATGCCTACATGAACTTTCTCAGGGTTAAGAAGAAAAATAAAATAAGGTGTTTTGTTAGCCACAGGCTATGTTCACAATGCATTGGTCACTTCAAGGTGAATGATGTGCAGTGTTTATAATAGTAAGTGAAACAGTAGGTTTTTGCAATGTTTCTTTGCTTATAGTTGTCACATGACCTCACTTCATTATATTCAAGTGGCAAATGAAGATAATTCAAAGACATTAAATCAGGAGTTTTCAAACTGTTGGTCTATGGAAAATGTCAAAATAATAATATTTTTAAGTTATTTCTTAATTCTTTCATGCACCAATTCATTCATGTGTGCATTCATTCATGCATTCATTCTTTCTTGCATTCATTCTTTTATTCATGCATCCATTCATTTATGCGTGTATTCATTCATTCATTCGTGCATGCATTCATTCATTCATGTGTGTGTTCATTCAAGCATGCATTCGTTCATGCATTCATTCATGCATGCATGCATTCATTCATTGATGCATTCATTCATTCATTCATTCATTCATTCATTCATTCATTCATGCATGCATCCATTCATTCATGCATTAATTGCCATGAAATTATTGGTATTAGAGTATTGTTTAAATATGGCTAATATATTGTTTGCTTTATTTCTATATTATATAGAACATTAGCCCAGTACTGCATTTTTATGATGCGATATCATGTTAAGCGTAGTTAACTTTGAAAAAACCATAGTCCATAGTCTCTGAATCACTCCATTGAGCAAAGTGTCGCTTCCTCTGCATGTGTGTTGGGACAACAGCGCAGGTCTGTTGGACATAGTGCCTCCTCGTTTGCGTTGTGACAGACCGCCGGCAGGGTTTCCCCTCCCGCCTCCGCTCTGTAATTATCTGATAAGGTATGTGGCGCAGTGAAAGTTACCCACAATCCCTCCCAACATTCCAGTGTCCTGCTGGCCAGCAGAAAACAGTATGTTCTCTGTGCAGAGCCTCTGAGCACCACTGACCTCTGTGCCGCTCCCTCCAAGCTTTAATGAAAGTATCAGTGCTTCAGGAACTATACCTGACCCCTGGCAGACCTCTCGCAGCACATACATGGACAGCCCATCTTTGTGTCTGTGTGTACCTGCTTACCTGAGGTTATCTGTCCTCCCACATTCATATTTATTTAGAGTTAAGATTGAGGCTTTAGGGTCAAACTGCCTCTCTCTTTTCATTAAAACATTTCTGTGAAGAACATTCTGATGAAGCATAGTGAGCTGCCTACTTAGGCTTTTAAGGCACCTTGAACTGTAAAAAAAAAGACTTTTCAAAGTTTCAAGGATTCTCGGAATACATTTTGCAAGAAAATAAAATTTCAGTGTTTGTACTTCAAAATGTCATGATTTGAAGTGTTACTTGCCATTTCTTTGTAATTGTGAAATTTATTAGCAATTTCTGATTGAAAATTGTTTCTATACCAACTTTTATTTTAGTGTAGGTTGCCTTTAGTGGTCAACCAATATATTGTCAAGGCCAATATATCGGGCAATATTTGACATTTTTAATTAGCAACATCAGTCAATAAGTTTTTTTGTTTGGCTGCTAAAGGTTGTAAGCAGGATTTTTTATTTTGACAGTTTATTAGTTTACGGTCTTTAACAGTTCTGTATGGTGACCCAGTAGTGCACAACACAACGAAATTGCCAACACAATGGAAATAACCTGCAACACAAAAAAATCAAGCCACAACACAACAAAATTAGCACAACACGACTGAAACGAGCCGCAGCACAACAAAATTAGCACAACACAGTGGAAACGGGCAACATCAAAATTAGCACAACACAATGGAAACAAGCCACAACACAGCGAAATTAGCACAACACAATGAAATTAGTTCTATGCGTTGTGTTGTGCACTACTGGGGCACCGGAGTTCTGTCTAATAATAAAAATTCTAAAATTAAAAAAAAAAAAAAACAATTTTAGTGTAAGTTTCCTTTAGTGGTCAACCAATATACTGTCAAGGGTGGTATATCGGTCAATATTTGACATTTTTAATTAGCATCATCAGCTGATGATGTTTTTTTTGTTTGACTTCTAAGTGTTGTGAGTTTATTAGTTTACTGTGTTTGTTTAACACTTCGGTCTAATAATAAAAATTCTAATGCTAAATATCTTTTTTCAATATCTTTCAGTAAATATGCATTTATATTATTTAAAATAGACATTTAAAGTCCACAAATCTTGCAGACTTGGGCAAATACAGCTGGTGGATCTTCTGAAGTGTGCATTTGTACTTTTATTCTGACAGCATGTAAGTTTAACTGTATCTAATAATAACTCTAATGCTAAAATACCTTTTTCATATACGATTGTCTTTCAGTAAATACGCATTTATATAATTTAAAATAGTCTTTTGAAGATTTAATAAACATTTAAGGCTAAACCTAGTGGAAGTGTGAATTTGTGGCAGGACTTTTATTCTGACAACCTATTATTAGTTTACTGTCTTTGTTTAGCAGTTCTGTCTAATAAAAATTATATCCACCTGACTTTCTAAAATATCGGTTCAGGCATCTTCAAAAAATCCGTTTTGGTTGACCAGTAGTTTCCTTATCCTGAATTTAGAAAGGTTGATTATACTTATTTTTCAGTACTCAAAAATTTAAAAAATAGTTCAGCCTTGTTAAAAATGTACTTTTATATATTATATTACAATATTTGGTAGCTCACTATGTTTTATAATTGCCCTTGACCTAACCTGCGGTACACTGCATTAGCTGATTGTCTGTTGTTTAATTAATAATCTTAGCCATAAATGGGACACTGTCAGAGCTGTTTATAATCCATTATGCAGAAGTGTTTTTTTGTGTAGTATTTTTGTTTGGTGTCCTATTTGAACAAGGATCTTTATGTATAATTGGAACAAATCCTTTACGACTAGTTGTCTGAAGGCCAATGCTGTACCTGGTGGCTTGGTGATTTCAACAGAAGTCACACACACTTGTGAGAATCCCAAAGAAATATCTCAGTGTTACTGTGGTGAGAAAAGACAACTTTTCATACCTGATAATGGGGAAAAAAAGGGCTGAATAGATTCCAGCCAAACCAGATTCTCTGAAAGTGCATTTATTAAAGGGTAGCACAGATCCTGAATGTTTAACATGCTTCACTGTGCTTGTTGCAAATTCAAAAGCAGATAATAAAGGGCATCTGATAGTGTTTCATTAAATTACCTCTAAGGTTTAGCTGACTTTTAGATCAAGAATGACAAATACAGTACATGTGCTAGTGTTACACATGAGAGTGATGTTTGAGCTGCTGTAAGTGCAGGGAATGGCGACACAAAGGACTGTACGCTTCACATTACTTCATTCCTTCACTGAAGGCCTGGGTGAATGAGAGTGATTCCAGGATATCGTTTTTCCAATTTCCCAATGTTCACGCTTGATTTCAGCAGAAGAAAATTATAGGTCAGTTGACGTCAAAATCTTGACAGTCCGTTGAAATCAGAGAAAGGGATTTATACATCATCGTTTTATTCATAGGAGAAAAAAAATCTAGGGTTATCAGTCAGTTAAATTTGAATCAGATATTACATATGCTGGTCAATTAACCAATATCTGGTGAGAAAAGCCCTAAAAATGAAGATAATTTAAACAGATTAAATCTGGGGTTCGCTGAAAATGTGAAAATATTTACCAAAAAAAAAAAAACCTTAAACATTTTGTTTTATTTTATTTTAAAACTGTTTTTCTGTTGTTGGCTCTGTTGTTTTATTTTATTCTTAATTTAATTCAATTTAATTTAATTTAATTTTTTTGAAACAAATAATTGCATTAAATTAATGTGTTAAATTCAAAACCCTGAAAGCATCCCGTCCAATTTCAGGTTTGCGGGGCACTACATGCAGCAGAAGTCCCATGAATGGGATGGTCAAATATTTCTTTCAGAGTCTGGCTTTCAGGGCATTACAGACCCACTGATGCAGAAACCCCTTCACAAAGGCTCTGTCAACAGAAGATAATGGAGTACAAAAGACTTTAATACAGTTACTTAAAGCTACTTTAATTCAGCGCGGGCATCACTTTGAGGATGAAATGACAGTCCACATGATAGATTAAGGGTTAAGAGCAACTGTATTTTTTCCCAGAGTTCCGCTTGTGTGCTCTCTTTGTGGGGCATAACAAGGCTTGTCTGATTTAAACACCTCTTTTGCCCCAAGCATGGTTGCATGGGATGGACAAAATGTAGATTCTACACTGTCGCTTCCGTCCGGCTCTGTCTTTTTGTTGACACTTTCTTGCTGGAGGGATTTTCTTGTCGGCTTTCTAATACTTGGCAAAGAGCTGTGTCAATCGCACTTGGCAACCAGGAACTCCTAGGATGTCCTACTCCTCTGCTTTTGTGGCTTCTCAAAGGCCTATGAGGAGATGGACAGGGTGCTCTCATTTGGACCGATATGTTGATGTTAGTGATCGCCCAGTTCTAGATCCTTCTTGTTTTTGTAGAGGAGATGACTGTTGAGTTATGAGGTAATTAGGTCTCCTGTGTTTTTAACTCTGGGAGAGGGTTGTTTTCCTCATGGATCGTAATATATCCCTTGGTCTGACATGCTGAATTTACTCTGAATGCGCACAGGAAGAAAGCCCCACTTTTTCTCTCCATGCCAAATGTTGTAACAAGCCAAGGCAGATAATTTTAGTTGACTTGCACGAACTGTTTTTAAAGGATAGGCTTGCAGACTTCCACATTCCGGAAAAGAGGAAAGTATGTACAGTGGAATTCCGAATCCTAGTGGAGAAATACCAAGGATAAGAACTGCTTTGACACACATCAGAAGTGCGGGGGGGGAAAATGTGTTGTGAAGGGAGTCGTCCTCCTTTAATGTATTTTTTTTTTAATTACACTAATTTGTATGTATATATGTATATAATTATATTATATTATTATTATTATTATTATTATTATTATTATTATTATTATTATTATTATTATTATTTTTACAATTTTATATTTATTTTATATCTTTAGATTTATTTACATTTATTTTAGATGTATATTTATTTTTATAATGTTAATAATGTCATGTAATGTTTTTAATATTATATGTTAAGTTTCACACACCTAATGTACACAGCTTAATTTCTATGAGCAACACTTTTATACAATTTTATTTTTAAAATTAATTTTATATATTTATATTCATTTGTAAGTATTTATGTACTGTATGTATTGATATTAAATTGATATTAATTTTTATATATTTTAAAATTTGTATGTCTTTTTTATACTATTTGTTAAAAAAACAGTCAGTAATTATACGATTTTAACTTTCACAAACTAAAGTACACAACTTCATTTCTAGATAAACAACACTAATACGTTGCATTTCATTAAGTTTGTATTTATAGTTTTCGTATTATATTTTATAATGCATTATATAATATTTTAAATATTAATTTTATATACAGTATTTATATTAATTTGTATTTATGTATGTGTTTAATTATTATATTTGTTTCATATTTTTGTTTTTAGAATGTTATTTATTTTTTTGTTAAAAACAGTCAGTAATGATACTATTTTAAGTTTCACAGAAGGTGGACAACAAAAAGTCCTTACTAAAATTAATATGTTGCAGTTCATTAAGTGAGCCAGATGTTGATTCTGATTCAGTTCATTCAGTGAAGGATTCAGACCTGTGAAAGCTGAGCTTGTGAGTCAGTTTCAATGATTCATTAAAAGAATCGTCTAATAAAAGTAATTTTTGGATTTCGATGGATTTCTGGCTGTCGTGTTACATACTTATCATTTATTATTTAATATTAAAATGAATATATAATAACAGATATTAAGTATTATTGTATTATTTTAATTCATGAATAAATATTTTATATTATTTATACTTATTTTTAAGGTTTATTTACTTATTTATTTATTTATTTTAATTTATTTTAATATTTTGAGCCACATTTATTTATTTATTTATTTATTTATTTATTTATTTATTGTCTGTCTACTTGACTACAGATAAATTAGCAATCTTTTGGCACTAAGTTTTGTAATTGTACATAAGCATCAGATGGACTTTGGGATTTGGATGGAAAAATTACTATAAAATAATAACAAATATTAAATATGAATTAAACATTTGTAGATATATTATTTTAATTTGTAAAAAAAATATTTAAAGTGGAATATTTAAATTAGAAAACAGTTTTATTAAGTTTTTATTTTATATAATAATATTTTTATATTATTTTTGAGTTTAGAGATATTTATTTATTTAGTTATTTATTTTTTTAAGATGACGTCAGCATGTTTTTTAAGAACTAAAATATATATATATCAGAACGCAAGGGACTGCCAAAAATACTGTCAGCCCATTTGAAAATTACAAATCGGTCCTTTTTAAGACACATTTTTGTATAGTAATTTCTGACTTTCAGTAGTAAAATATTTTGAAATTAAAAAGAAAGTCAAGAAATGCTTAATGTATAATTGTGTTCTGTACTTATGCTCATTATGAGTTCATACCTTACTTTTTCTAACCCAGGCCATCTGGAGATGATAAAGATATGATCTGCGGTTAACGCATTTGTTTGGATGCAGACATGTGCATGGCTGTTGATGCCAGCCAGCCAGATTATTTGTGTTGTTTTATAGCACCTATTCAGGTGTGTTTTACACCTGTGTGCCTTTGATCCTACACTTGATCAAAGATAAAAGTGAGTGATAAAAGAGCTCATCAGACTATATGAATCTAATGCTCACCTCCAGTCAACAGCCAAAAGTTGGTGTGTCAGTGCCTTCTCGCTCAGCAGTAAAAGTAAATCTACTACACTGGCTGAATATGAATAAATATAAGCATATAATGCACACTGTGTACTTTAAGTCAACATAATTTTCTGGTTGGAAATGACCTTTACCTCAACTCTGGTCTGTTTGTTATGAAAGCCTAAGAGCAGCCAAAATTATGAGATAAAAATTCACATTTGTGAGAGATTTCTTTCTTTCTTTCTTTCTTTCTTTCTTTCTTTCTTTCTTTCTTTCTATAAAAACTTTCAGGTTTTTTCTTTGAATCTGTTGGTTTGTTGGTTTGTTTGTTTATTTAATTTTAATTTTAAATACGGACCCAGACTTTTTCTTGTTGGTTCTTGCTTATTTTATTTTATTTTATTTTATTTTATTTTATTTTATTTTATTTTATTTTATTTTATTTTATTTTATTTTATTTTATTTTACTTTACTTTACTGAGACTCTGAGTTTTTTTTTTCTTGTTGGTTCAGTTGTTTTTTGTTTTTTTTTACTTTGATTTTTTACATGATATTTGTTTTTGAGGCTCACACTATTTTTGGAGCTTGAATAGCTGTTTTACATCTAATTAAATAAACCTGAACATGTTAAGATTAATTTTTACATTTGCCTTATCAAGGCTAATAAAAGATAGTCATTTCCCTACCTGTTTAGGCTGATACCGACCCTCCTATCGTTTCATGTAAGATCTGTAGGATATTTATTGTGTGATGAAGGTCGAATCTGCTGACAAGCACTATCAGTGTTGACTGTTATCTGTTCAGAATCACTAAATGTCACCTTCAGCTCTGACTCTCGTGTCTTTGGGCCAAACATGTGATTGAGTTCAGAGCAGGACTTTCATTTCCCGCGGCTGATGGCCATTCAGCTAGAGCAGATGAGGCTTTTGGTTTTGTGTGGAAACTGCAATCAAGACCGATGGCTGTTTTAATAGAATCTGTCAAGCATAAGAGGCCTGTATATCCATTACCAGGACTGAGACGGCAAATGCTCAATTTCGGATCATTCAAAAAGTTTATGAAGTTTCCGAGTAGCAGCAATAATAATCTTAATTGCAGGAGATCTGCTTTTCTAATTTCAGTTAACCAAGTGTCATATGCATGCTTTCTTCAGCGTTTTCATTGGTCCGAGAGGCCCAGTGGTGTGTTTTCCATAGTGTTTTTGTTCATCCTCAGATGTTTGGTCGTGTTAATCTGATGTCTACAGACTTCAAAGTTCTCCAGCAATGAAACACAATAAACTGAGTTTCATTCCATCCGAGGGGAGATGTCTTTCTCGTATCTTTTTTCTTATGAGATGTTTTTTTGGAATTTCAGATCAGGCGACACTGGGATGGTCAGGTCCTTTCTAATATGCAGTAGATTTTTATGAGCTCACGTGATTTTAATTTAACATATTGAATAAAATGTATTTATATTATTTATATATATATTAGGGGTGTAACGGTTCACAAAATTCACGGTTCAGTTCAATACGACACAGTGGTGTCACGGTTCGGTACGTTTTCAATACGGGGGGCGGGGTAATTGGTTACGTCGCAATGTGTTTTGTTTTTGTTACAAGTATTTCTGTTTTAATCCATGAAGTTAAGCCAATGGATATCACACAAGCACGCATTTGCACACTTTGCGCAATATTTATGCCGGTTTTCATCTTAATCTCAGTCAATTCATTATGCAGAAAGTGAAAGTAAAAACGAAATGGAGTAATGATGGAGCTTTCGGCATCTGACTGCGCTTATTCTCTCAGAGATTACGAGATCTACTTCAACATGCTGATAACAGTATAGCCTATAGCTGTTTTCATTTATTTCCTTAATATTTCTCTTGTGGCCCGTACATAGTGAAAAAAAAAAATGAGAAGAAACGTATTTCGTGTTAAACAGGTTGTTTTTGAAAGTCGGTGCTTGAAATAAAAGCTTTTAATTTCATTGATTTTTATTGATGACTGCAGTGTTAATATTTTAATTATAGGACTACAATTCATTGTAGGTAGCCGTAGCCTATAGCCTAATAGACCTGTTTTAAAAGAAATTTAAAAAAAAAACATTTTGAGGAGTAAATAGCCTAATCTTATCCTCGCAGCTTGTCAGTTATGCGGTAATTATTGCGGAGGAAATTAATTGTACTTTTAATTTAATAATAAAAGTAACTTCATAATAATAATAATAATAATAATAATAATAATAATAGGTCTAATAAAAATAAGAATGTAACAAGCCTACATTAATTGGAAATGCCAAATCCTCTTAATATTGCCAATAATTGATGTTTTTGACTATCTCTGGTTATCGTCGATACAAGATCATCGTCTTTCGACGCACCCCAGCAAGGGGAGGTTATCGCGGGGCAGACAGCACGTTGCCTGTTTTACGTCGTTTGGGCTGCGTTGTTGAGCACAGTGGCACTGATATCTCACACACTTTAAGTTCTTTTATTTTCCAAACGTAATAGGATTAGTCCAGTGAATCGTTCGGTTTGTAATGCGTACCAAACCAAAAGCCTCGTACCGAATGGTTCAATACGAATACGCGTATCGTTACACCCCTAATATATATATATATATATATATATATATATATATATATATATATATATATATATATATATATATATATATAGATATATATATATATATATATATATATATATATATATATATATATACACATACATACATACATACATACAAACCCGATTCCAAAAAAGTTGGGACACTGTACAAATTGTGAATAAAAAAGGAATGCAATAATTTACAAATCTCATAAACTTATATTTTATTCACAATAGAATATAGATAACATATCAAATGTTGAAAGTGAGACATTTTGAAATGTCATGCCAAATATTGGCTCATTTTGGATTTCATGAGAGCTACACATCCAAAAAAGTTGGGACAGGTAGCAATAAGAGGCCGGAAAAGTTAAATGTACATATAAGGAACAGCTGGAGGACCAATTTGCAACTCATTAGGTCAACTGGCAACATGATTCGGTATAAAAAGAGCCTCTCAGAGTGGCAGTGTCTCTCAGAAGTCAAGATGGGAAGAGGATCACCAATTCCTCCAATGCTGCGGCGAAAAATAGTGGAGCAATATCAGAAAGGAGTTTCTCAGAGAAAAATTGCGTGTTTGAAGTTATCATAATCTACAGTGCATAATATCATCCAAAGATTCAGAGAATCTGGAACAATCTCTGTGCGTAAGGGTCAAGGCCGGAAAACCATACTGGATGCCCGTGATCTTCGGGCCCTTAGACGGCACTGCATCACATACAGGAATGCTACTGTAATGGAAATCACAACATGGGCTCAGGAATACTTCCAGAAAACCTTGTCAGTGAACACAATCCACCGTGCCATTCGCCGTTGCCGGCTAAAACTCTATAGGTCAAAAAAGAAGCCATATCTAAACATGATCCAGAAGCGCAGGCGTTTTCTTTTAAAATTTAAAATGGACTGTGGCAAAGTGGAAAACTGTTCTGTGGTCAGACGAATCAAAATTTGAAGTTCTTTTTGGAAAACTGGGACGCCATGTCATCCGGACTAAAGAGGACAAGGACAACCCAAGTTGTTATCAGCGCTCAGTTCAGAAGCCTGCATCTCTGATGGTATGGGGTTGCATGAGTATGGCATGGGCAGCTTACACATCTGGAAAGGCACCATCAATGCTGAAAGGTATATCCAAGTTCTAGAACAACATATGCTCCCATCCAGACGTCGTCTCTTTCAGGGAAGACCTTGCATTTTCCAACATGACAATGCCAGACCACATACTGCATCAATTACAACATCATGGGTGCGTAGAAGGATCCGGGTACTGAAATGGCCAGCCTGCAGTCCAGATCTTTCACCCATAGAAAACATTTGGCGCATCATAAAGAGGAAGATGCGACAAAGAAGACCTAAGACAGTTGAGCAACTAGAAGCCTGTATTAGACAAGAATGGGACAACATTCCTATTCCTAAACTTGAGCAACTTGTCTCCTCAGTCCCCAGACGTTTGCAGACTGTTATAAAAAGAAGAGGGGATGCCACACAGTGGTAAACATGGCCTTGTCCCAACTTTTTTGAGATGTGTTGATGCCATGAAATGTAAAATTAACTTATTTTTCCCTTAAAATGATACATTTTCTCAGTTTAAACCTTTGATATGTCATCTATGTTGTATTCTGAATAAAATATTGAAATTTGAAACTTCCACATCAGTCTTCCAGGTCCTGAAGCAGCAAAACAGCCCCAGACCATCACACTACCACCACCATATTTTACTGTTGGTATGATGTTCTTTTTCTGAAATGCTGTGTTACTTTTACGCCAGATGTAATGGGACACACACCTTCCAAAAAGTTCAACTTTTGTTTCGTCAGTCCACAGAGTATTTTCCCAAAAGTCTTGGGGATCATCAAGATGTTTTCTGGCAAAACTGAGACGAGCCTGTATGTTCTTTTCGCTCAGCAGCAGTTTTCGTCTTGGAACTCTGCCATGCAGGCCATTTTTGCCCAGTCTCTTTCTTATGGTGGAGTCATGAACACTGACCTTAACTGAGGCAAGTGAGGCCTGCAGTTCTTTGGATGTTGTTCTGGGGTCTTTTGTGACCTCTTGGATGAGTCGTCACTGCGCTCTTGGGTTAATTTTGTTCGGCCGGCCACTTCTGGGAAGGTTCACCACTGTTCCATGTTTTCGCCATTTGTGGATAATGGCTCTCACTGTGGTTCGCTGGAGTCCCAAAGCTTTAGAAATGGCTTTATAACCTTTTCCAGACTGATAGATCTCAATTACTTTCTCATTTGTTCCTGAATTTTTTTGGATCTCAACATGGTGTAGCTTTTGAGGATCTTTTGGTATACTTCACTTTGTCAGGCAGGTCCTATTTAAGTGATTTCTTGATTGTGAACAGGTGTGGCAGTAATCAGGCCAGAGTTTGGCTAGAGAAACTGAACTCAGGTGTGATAAACCACAGTTATGTTTTAACAGGGGGGTGGGGGCAAACACTTTTTCACACATGGCCATGTGGGTTTGGATTTTGTTTTCTCTTCATAAAAAAACCTTCATTTAAAAACTGCATGTTGTGTTTACTTGTGTTATATTTGATTTAATATTTAAATTTGTTTGATGATCTGAAACATTAAAGTGTGACAAACATGCAAAAAAATAAAAAAAATCAGGAAGGGTGCAAACAATTTTTCACACCACTGTGTGTGTGTGTGTGTGTGTGTGTGTGTGTGTGTGTGTGTGTGTGTGTATATATATATATATATATATAAAATTAATATTAAATTAATGAAAGAACTATGAGTTTCTCTAGTGTATTTTTTTAGGTTTGATAACTTGAAAATTAAGTAAACTTGAAAGTAATTTGAAAGTAAAGTAATTAGTAATCTGATTACTTTTTAAATGCAGTAATCAGTAATGTAATCAAATTACAATTTTGAAGAAGTAATTAGTAATTTGTAGTGGATTACTTTTTTTGAGTAACTTACCCAACACTGGCTGTGTGATAAAACTGCACATTTTAGAGTGGCCTTTTATTGTGGCCAGCCTAAGGCACACCTGTGCAATAATAATGCTGTCTAATCAGCATCTTGATGGGCCACACCTGTGAGGTGGATGGAGTATCTCGGCAAAGGAGAAGTGCTCACTAACACAGATTTAGACAGATTTGTGAACAATATTTGGGAGAAATAGGCCTTTTGTGTACATAGAAAAAGTCTTAGATCTTTGAGTTCAGCTCTTGAAAAATGGGGGCAAAAACAAAAGTGTTTATAATTTTGTTCTGTGTGTGTGTGTATATATATATATATATATATATATATATATATATATATATATATATATATATATATATATATATATATATATATTGTTTTGTATATAGCACGATATACAGATTTATATGTATCTTTTATGCAAAGATGGGAATTTCAAACTTTGAACAGTATTATTGTACTATTATTTATATACTGCTCTAGTATTTATTATTAATATTTGAATTAACTTTAATATTTTCAGTTTTCAATTTTTTTATTTTATTAATTGTATGTGCTTTATTTGATGTGTTTGTTTGTTTGTGTATATTTCTATTTAGCTTTAGTTTATTTTTATTCCCAATTTCTAATTTACATTTGTTTTTCATATTATTATATTAATTATTTGTTTTATTTCAGCTAAATTTTAATTTCTGAAAATGTTTTTATAATTCTATTTGTAGTTAACAATGGCAACACTGAATTTTCAAGCTGTCATAATTTTTGCAATTACATTTGGTGTCGATAATGACCTAGAATCTTAATGAAGAATAAAGTTTATTTATTTATTTATTTTTTTTTCTCAAATCAAAATTTCAAATGAATCATATTTAATTATTGGTCTAATTGATAATATGTAAGTTATCAGTTAAGTTGTGTAAGTTTATTTATCCCTAATGTCTTCAATTTAAAGCCAGTTCATGACATCATTTTGGAGGGAAAACAACAGCAACTATTAGTGACTATTAGAAATAGATTTGATTGTTTCTGAGATGTTTAGTGGTATTAGTTAGTTTGGTAAACTTTAATAAATAAAAATGACCAGTAAATAATAATATAAAAAAATAATCAGTAATTTCAGAAAATTATAAAGAAAATGAACTTATTGAAATCCTCATGTAAGCTAAATGTTAATCCCTTTCTGGGCAATGACAAAAATTAGCTTTTTATTTTAATTTTGTTGATTTTTAGGCAATTGTGTAAACATTCAAGTTATAAGTTTTAGTATTCAGAGCTCAACAGGTACTGCATAACAGGAATGATCCATGAATCATGTCTGTCAACCAGAAGCATTAACACTCAGGCATTAACAAGCTGTGGCAAACCTCACTGCTGTTCCATCCAAAGCAGAAACAAGGCTAAAAACGGCATCCTGTGTGGTTTAACAATCACAGCTACTGTGTGTGTGTGTGTGTGTGTGTGTGTGTGTGTGTGTCAGTGTCAGGCAGTAGCTGATGACGCTGGAGTGAGGAGTGACTGAGAAGCAGGTGGTGAAAGCTGATGATTATATGTTTTTGTTGTGTGATCAGTGAATGAGATCAGGCAGAAGTCACTCACTGCACCTCAGTTCTCCTGCCTGACCACACAATCAACAACACACACACACACACACACACACACACACCTGTAAGAACCGACAGATTGGAAACAGAATGCGTCTCATGTTGTCTGTCACTCTGTATAGATGAACAGGTGTTTAATTCTGAGCTGATTAGTTGTTTCATTTTGTCATCACTGATTTCTGTGCGGGTTTTAGCCATTTTTCAGATCGTTCACTGTGAAATACTTTTGATCTGACAGTTCACACTGGGAACACATCATTTGGAAATTTTTGATGATAGTGTTTGCATAATGCATGTATTGGAACCAGTAAAGCTTTTTCAATGGTTCTTCTTAAGACAATAGTACATTAGTCACTGACCACAAGGTGGAGGTATTGTTAAAACAAATTACAATTACCATTGTAAAGGTTAAGATTCAGAGCCAGTGTAAGTGATTCCATTGAACTGATTCCATTCCATTGGATTGGGTTTAATGACAAATTGTATGTATGATACACACTAATACATCTACTAATAGATATACAAATATATATTCATATATTTTAATATAGAATATATTGAAATATACTGATATATAATAACATTGTATAATTACTTAATGTATTATTTAATTAACATATAAGAAGTCATTAATATAATATATATTTTAATATAATATATAATTATATAATGTATTATATAATTAACATACAATAATCACAATTATTTTAATAATAATAATAATAATAATAATATGCTACTAATTTGATCTAATTCAAGTATTTAATATATTTGACAATTAATCATAATTATTTTAATATAATATATAATTGTAAAATATATTATATAATTAACACAATTATCACAATCATTTTATAATAATAAAATAATAATAATAATAATAATAATATTATACTAATTTTATGTAATTATTCAAATATTTATTATATCATTTAATTAATTAACATGTAATTAATTATCATATAATTATTTTAATATAATATGTAATTATATAATAAACAATTGACATACAATTATCACAATTATTTTATTTTAATAATAATAATAATAATAATAATAATAATAATAATTATTATTATTATTATAAATGTGATACTAATTTTATATAATTATTCAAGTATTTAATATATTATTTATTTAATTGATTTTATTATTTGATAATTTAATAATAATAATAATAATGATAATAATCAACAATATTATTATTATTATTATTATTATTATTAAATAACAACATACTATTATTATTATTATTATTATTATTATTATTATTATTATTATTATTATTCAATAATATTTAATTAAGATAATTATTTTAATAATAATAATAATAATAATAATAATAATAATAATTAATATTTGAAATAAATGATTATTTTATTATTACTGCAATTGATCATTAACTAAATAAAACAAAATATTTCTTTTTATTTTATTTATTATTATTATTATTATTTTCATTTTATTAATCTGATGGACAAGTTCTTCCTCATCTCGACTTGTTTGGTACACACCCTACTCTGTATTTCCACATTGCTTGCAGTCGTGCCTACTGCTAACCACTCAGATCTACCAGTACAGCAAAATATCTCCCGGCTGACACATTTGCATCATTTGCAAGGCATTACCTGACTGACATTGTCCTTCCTTTACACAATTTTTGTTATTGGACGTGGACCACCACAGTCTAATACCAAATGTTTTGGTTCTTGTCTGGTCCTCAGTGACCGTGGGATGGTAATTGCTCACACAGATCTCCACAGGAGGGGCCGAAATATCTAATCCCCTAAAGAGTTCACACGCTCCAGGGCCTGGCCTCCATCAGCGGACCCCTCCTGACCCATCTCACCGCTAACATGACACGGCAGCTTCACAGACAAACCAGCCCCTCGTTAAACAAACCCACACTAAGCTAAGTCATCATGAGCCCATGTCATGAACACAAACAAATATTTACAAGTGTCACCTGTTTGGCCTCTCACTTTCCTCAAAAGACGAGCCCTATTCATCTACTTCCCCTTCACAGACCAATACATATTAATGCTGCAGTTACATGTTCTTCACGCGTAAGCTGCTGTTTACCATTGACTGACAGTGCAGGCTGTAATTATCTCAGTGTTTCCCACAGCGTGTGTGTTTATGTTTTGCTTTGGAAACTTTTACTTTTCTTAAAGCTGAAGTGTGTCATTTCTGTTCCAATAGATTCTTAAATACTTTACAATTCTGTTGTTGGTCGGGGTAGTGAAACTGAAGGGTTTAGCTGGGACATATTGAAGGGTTTCCCTTTTTTTTTTAAATAGCCAACAGGCTATAGTTGTACACAGTTGTATAGTTGGCTGTAGCTGACATATGGACTAACCTTTTATTTAATAGGATTATAATCAATCAACTGTAGGAGGGATACAGAAAAGATTGACCCTTTGGCTTGAAACATCATGTTATAATTATTATAACTAATTATTTTTTTATATTTATCTGTCCACATTTATATTTATCTGTTTGAAGTCACAAAACTTTTGATATATAAAAGGTTGACTGAAAAATATACAGAGAATGCATTTATTTATTTATTTATTTTCTGACAAAACATTTGATTTAGTATGGTCTTTACTGTATTATTATTATTATTATTATTATTATTATTATTATTATTATTATTTACTATATTATATTTTAACAGAAAAACTAACCATTCGACTTCATTCATTCATTCATTCATTCATTCATTCAGCCACAAAACTTTTCATTTCATAAAATTGCTGAAAAATTGAATTAATTTTTTTTCTAATTAAAAATGTAGTAAATACCATATGAAATCAAACATTTTGTCAAATAAATAAATAAATAAACAAACATTTTTATTCACTGTACTTTATGATGTTAACGGAAAATAACCATTTGACTTGAACTTCTTTCTTTCTTTCTTTCTTTCTTTCTTTCTTTCTTTCTTTCTTTTCTGACAAAACTTTTGATTTCATTGGGTCTTTACTATAGGAAAATAAAAATATTTACCTTTCTATTGGTTTGTTTAGTTGTCGAAAGCAACAACTTTTGATGTCATAGGGACTTTATTATAGGAGGCTGACTGAAACAATTGACCATTCAACTTGAAATGTCTATTTATATTTATATTTATATTTATATTTATATTTATGTATTCATCTCAAGCCACGAACCATCTTCCTCAACTTGCAGCAACACACTGACTTAGTTACTGATGTATAGTCATGATATTGGAAAATCTCCTCTTGAAATCTGAATCCGAGGGGACACAATACGTCAGCTGAGCGCTAGTGTTTGGTTATTAGTGCTGCAATGTGTTTGCGTCACTCAGGAGACGCTGTCAGTAGTGGTGTGCACTCCTGCCCATAGCACTTCCTGTACAGTTACGAGAGCACCAGCGATTACTATAGTTAGCCGCAGCAGGTTGTTTTGTTGTCAAGCTGGAAAGTTTCCTGTGGGTGAGGACAGTGTGTTTCCTGTGCTGTGTGTGTGTGTGTGTGTATTTTCCCATCATGCTCACTGTCAGCACCCAGGTTCACATCCGGCCCATTTCCAGCTGGCCAGCACTGGGAACAGTCTGTTCTGAGAGAGTGTTTCTATTTATACCCTCCTTCACAGGACTTTTTTCTCAAGTCCTGTCAGACATGTGGACACCGTCACACACGCAAACATATTTTGTAGTTAACTTAAAGATGATGTGTGTGATTCCTGCGCCACTAGCGACACCAAACGAAATTGCAGTCTATTTGATTCAGCAAATATAACAATAATGGCCCAATCAATGGTGTGGGATGAGGTATGACTACTAATATAATGCAAAACAAGGGGAGTGTTTAAACATTTTTGAAATTCTGTTTGGTGCTGCACAGATTACATCCTTCACCTTTAAAGGAATAGTTCATCCCAAATAAAAATACTAGCATTATTCACATTTTACTCTTATGTAATGCCTACTTTAAGAATGTGCTAAGTGCAATTTGTTTGAAAAAACGTCTCTGGTTTCTTGCGGAACCCATGTTCTCTGAGTAGGGAACGAGACGCTGCGTAGCTATGCCACAATGGGAATGCCCTCTGGGTGTGCCGATTGTCTGAAGCCCGTATAGAATCATGCCAATTCATTGGCTGATGGTGCAGGTGCTGCCCCGACGCTCTTACGTCGCCATCCTTATACTGGCGAACGTGTCATCTGCCCCTCAGATTTCTCTGCCGAAAAAGGCCACTTGTCGGCAGTGCGAGAAGCTTGGCAGCGGACGTAGCATCTCATTCCCTACTCAGAGAATATGGGATACGCAAGTAACCCAAGACGTTCTCTTTCACAGGTTCACTCGACACTGCGATGCTGCAATGGGAACGATATACCAAACACGCCAAGCTAAAGTGCTGCCGTATCTGGCCCGATGATGAACCAGATAGCATCTACGTCTGGTTCAAATGGACGAGACCTGGGAACCAGGAGCCATGTCAAGATACAAATTAGAAAACCTGATAAAAGTGTGCGGAGAGGAACATCCTGCCGCTACACAAATATCCTGTAGGGGGACTACTCTAAAAAGAGCTTGAGAAGAAGCCACACTCCTGGTAGAGTGTGCCCAAACGCTGAGAGGTGAAGAAAGACTGCGCACCTCGTAAGCCAGCGAAATAGCTTCCCTCACCCCGTGAGAAATGATGTGCTTCGATGCGGCAAGCCCACTCTGTGTCACCGAGCAACCTGTGTGGGGTGCTGAGATGGTCCGGGGAGGACACCATCATTCTCTACTGCGCAGGAGAGCCTCTGGCGTCCTGATGTGAGATTAGGAAGCCCACGGAGACCAATGTGAGGGCCTGGTCTGTGACTGGTACAGGGTCTGCTGAGTCTGGGAGAGAACTGGATGTGTCTCCTATCACGTGAGCAGCAGGTAACAAAGAATAGGTGGTAAGAAAGCCTGGTGCGTCTCCCACACCCTTATGTCAGGAGAGATAGAGACTGAACGATTACTGCACACCGAAATGCACTGGCGGCGGATGTGACAGAACCGAATGAAAAGAGCATGTTAGAAGTGGGCAGAAACGTATGAACGGTCTGGCCACCCCAAAAATTTGCGAAGAATAACACAGAAAAATCTGTTTGGACAACAAAACAGTGTTATTATAATAAGAAATACACTAAAATAATATAGAAAGACACCAATTGCAATACATAAGCAGCAAAACGAGCAGTTTGTAAGTTGGAAAGGTTTTTTTTGATTTTTTTTTTTTTGTTTTTTTGCTAAGTAAGGCAGGTGGAAAAAGGCTGCTTCCAGGATCTGGGGATCTCATCATGCAGATCGCTGAAGAAGGGCAGTTTTCTCCATGCAGGCCTCGAATTTAAGCCGCTCAGAAACCGCTCGTCGAGTTTAGATGACTGGGATTCGCGGGGCTCGTGGGGCCAATCAATAGAGAGCTTCTCTGAGGCGCGCAAGCTCTGAGTAGGCCGCGGAAGGCTGCGCTTTCTGGCCGCTAGGCGGGAGAGCGCTGACTGAAGCAGGCCTGAAATCCTCGGAGTCGGACGCTGCGGCGTACAAACGATTTTCTAGCCTGAAAGAAATTGTTTCGCACGCCTCTGGGCTAGTGCATAAACAATCATACTAGAAGTCAACCCGCGAATCCGCGCGTGCGGGCTTGAGAGGGAGAGGGAGAGGGAGAGGGAGAGGGAGAGGGAGAGGGAGAGGGAGAGGGAGAGGGAGAGAAAGGGCGAGGCCCGTCTGCTCACTCTCCATCGCCTCAAGCTCCACATCCGAACCCCAGGCCGTGGATTCACGGAGGGCCTAGGCCGCTTCTGGAGCGCGACGGGGAAAGACGGATGACTCCCTTTCAAAAACCGTGAGTCTGGTGTTTTGAGACGAAGATGAACAGAATTTAAACGTAGAAGCGCTGTAAACCGCATCACACGTGTGCAAAAAACCCAAACACTGAGTAAACACGCTTGCCGTATGGGTAGTCACTCACAATGCAGCGAGAACACGGCAGCTGACAGCGACAAAATTCCATGCACTTCACCGCAAGAAGAACAGTGGTTCCACTATCGCAGTTGCCGAAGTGCAAATGAAGAAAGCTCAATGGAAAAACAGTCCGAATATCGGGCCAGAAAAACCGCAACAGAAGGGCTAATATGGCCACTTCGTGAAGGCAGAGAAATCTGAGGAGCAGATGGCGTGTTCGCCAGTATAAGGATGGCAACGTAAGCGCGTCGGGGCGGCACCCGCGCCATCAGCCAATGAATTGGCATGATTCTATACGGGCTTCAGACAATCGGCACACCCAGAGGGCGTTCCCATTGCGTCATAGCTACGCAGCATCGAGTGAACCTATGAAAGAGAACTACGTCTTTTATTATTTTATTTTATTTTATTTTATTTTATTTTAGACTGAAAAAAATGACCATTTGACTTGAAACATCATTTATGTATTTGTTTATTGATTTTTTTTCTTTCTTTCTTTCTTTCTTTCTTTTTCAGTTCCGTTTGAACTAATTATAAGCTACTTTGTGAAATGTTATTTGTTTGTTTATTTGTCAACATGCAGCAACACACTGTAATAACTGATGTATATAGTTTCAGTCATGATTATTTTATTTTATTCTATTTTAGGTGGTTGACTGGGGAAATTAACATTTGACTTGAAACATCATTTATGTAATTATTTACTGATTTTTTTAATCTTTAATTTTTAATCAATCTTTTTCTAATTTTTCTTTCTTTCTTTCTTTCTTTCTTTCTTTCTTTCTTTCTTTTTCAGTTCCGTTTGAACTAATTATAAGCTACTTTGTGAACGAATTTTATTTATTCATTTATTTATTTGTCAACATGCAGCAACACACTTCTATTCTATTCTATTCTATTCTATTCTATTCTATTCTATTCTATTCTATTCTTGGTGATTGACTGGAAAAAAAATGACCGTTTGACTTGAAACATCATTTATGTATTTATTTAATGATTTTTATTAATCTTGAATTTCTTTCTTTTTCTTTCTTTCTTTCTTTCTTTCTTTCTTTCTTTCTTTCTTTTTTAGTTCCGTTTGAACTAATCATAAGCTACTTTGTGAACGAATTTTATTTATTCATTTATTTATTTGTCAACATGCAGCAACACACTTTCTCTATTCTATTCTATTCTATTCTATTCTATTCTATTCTAGGTGATTAACTGGAAAAAAAATGACCGTTTGACTTGAAACATCATTTATGTATTTATTTAATGATTTTTATTAATCTTTCTTTCTTTCTTTCTTTTTCTTTCTTTCTTTCCTATTTTATTTTATTTTATTTTAACATAGAAGGGTAAAAACAGAAAAAAACAACATGCTGTGTCAACTTCCATTGGGTGTGCAGTGCTTTTTGATCTTTGTAAGCGTTTCTGAAAAAAAAAAAAGTGTTTTTTGTTTTTGTTCTGTTTTTTGTTTTTACAATTCCTACATTCAAAAATTGCGGAACACTTGAACAATCAATTTTTTTTTTTTGCCCATGGCATCATAAAATCTTTTACAACTCATAAAATCAGACTATATGTTAGCTTTGTCCAAGGAACAGACCGAAAGTCGATATTCACTGATAATCTTCCCCCTTGGCACAGCTCAGATTAAAAAACGCAGCATTGATGTGTCAAACCAGGTTTGATGCCATTGACTGCAAATTCCACTGGTTCATATGTCTGTCAGAACTGAGAGTGGCGGCCAGTTTGAATTTGTGGAATGGAGAATGAGATGAAACAGTTGTAGCGGAGGGGAAGATCTGCAATGAATAATTACATTTAGCTTGTTCTCATACAGCTTTCTGCTATGAGCATTTGAGTGATTTTTGATATTTTACTACAGGTAAACCATGATCTGAACTACTCGAAGGACTGTAGAGTTTGTGGATGTTGATTGAAAGCTTTAACAATTAAAAATCACACCCAAAGTTTGTACAATAACAATATGTTAGCTTGACAAATCCAGCATAATGATACATACAGTATTGAGTGTGTGTGAATTTGACTCGTCGAGGCAGGTGCTTGATGTTCTCTCCTCAGGGCATCATGTCACACAGCTTTCGCCAAATGAAAACATGGTCGCCGCTCAAGGGGACAGTAAATCTACCTTCTTTAATGGAGGACGCGTTCACAGAATGTCCTGTGACAGGTCTGCCCACAGACACGTTATTTAATACTTGTCAGTGCACAGAAAGGAACGGCCTGTCCCTTATGTCCCACCTCTATCTGTCTTTCTGTCTCCAGACGCTATGCATTCACTTTAATTTAGGCCTGAGCTGAACAGGAGGTGATGTTGAGGTGGTCAGGGCATTCATTAAAGAGGTCCCCTGCTGCTGGTTACGGGGTTGTGACCCGTCTGGCCTTTAAATTTCAAGCGTCTCTTGCCCCTGACACATTCACCTTGTGCTAATTCTGCTGATGTCAGTGGAGGTGCAGGTTTGAAGCGCTCATACATGCAGGTTCGAGCTTTGCATTCACTCTGCTTAAACTTAACCATCTCCCACCAGCCAGCCTTTTGCCATTTTGTGGCCTGGGTACAGATTTATAGACATACCACCCTGGTAACCATGAGAAACTGTGTTAAGTGGGTTGTCTACTGTACAGCAGCGCTTACATACTGGAAAATACTGTTGTGTCCTGTTCTGACCACAAGGAGTGCACAAATACAGGTGCCAAGTAAAGTAGAGCAGATCAGGTTATTTATTTATTTATTTATTTATTTATTTATTTATTTATTAATATTTAATATTTTTTATTTGTTATTATATTTTTGCATACACATACACACACAGACGCGCGCACACACACACACACACAGAGACACAGACGGACACATACACACACACACACACACATAT
Organism: Spinibarbus caldwelli; assembly: GCA_039654775.1. NCBI lineage: Eukaryota > Metazoa > Chordata > Actinopteri > Cypriniformes > Cyprinidae > Spinibarbus > Spinibarbus caldwelli. Next base: position 5,681,403 of record CM077232.1, read on the forward strand.
ATAGAGAGAGAGAGAGAAAGGTAATATTATATTTATTTAAAATACTGTGCTTTTTTTCTTCTATTTCATTGCTTAATATAAAATTATTATTTTTCTGTAAACAACATAGTACAACATATTTATTTTTATTTACTCGTTATTTTAGATTTTTATATAATATTATATAAAATATATAATATACATTATATTATTTAAATTATTTTTTATATACAGTATATTTTACACACACACACATACACATATATGATACATATATTCTTAATATTTATATTTTCTTCTATTTTATTACTAAACACTATTGTCGTTGTTGTTGTTATTATTATTATTATTATTATTATTATTATTGTTAAACATAGTTTATTGATATCTCAAGTTAAAATGTTAATGTTAACAGCCTTATTGCATCAGATCCAGATACTGGATTTCTGCACTGATTTTTGACGAAACATGGTAAAATGTGTTAAATGGAGCTGAGAGTAACTCACTTTTCAATGAGTTGTGTTGTGACAGCAGCTAATTATGTTTTACACACCTCGGCTTTTGACCTTCTAGAGTCAAACACACTCATTAGTTACTGTTGTGAAGAACTTGTAAATAAGGCCTCCTATTCTAATAATGTCATGTCAGAGCCAGAGGGGGTTTGACAGTCTGGTCAGACGGCTTGGAAACTTCTGTCAATGATCAACATGAATGTTAAGAGTCTTCTCTTTAACTGTAGCTCTGTGCAAGGCACTGGTTAAACTTTGACCTCTGAAAAAGCGTGAAGGAAAATAATGTCGGGCTTCTAGTACGCCGCATGCTGTCCGACGATCGCATCCCTCCGGGAGAATCTCGCAGAAAAGTGTGTGAGAGTATGCATGTGTTTCCTTTCCATGGCTAACAATGCAGCTCAGGAAATATGTCAGAACAAAGGCCAGACATCCAGGCTCTTTTTCTCAGTGTGCGCTGCTGAGGAGGGCTGGGATACACATATATGCAGGACCGTGACTGTAAATGCATGAATCCAGTTCATCTGTATGATAAAACTGAGGTTGGACTTGTTGAGGTTCTTCTTAGACTGACGGGATTATTGTCACAGAAGGCCGTGCGATGTCTCACTGGACGGTGAGTTGCTTGTTGACCTCTCTAACTTTCTGCTTAGGTGGCATGGAGCATTGGAGACGTAAGACTAGTGAGAAATGATGCCCGAATGTGGAAAAAATACATTTTCTTGAGGTTATCATACATAATATACTGTACAGAGGGGTTCAAAAGTCTGAAATTGTATGGAAAAATCTTTTTTTTTTTTTTTTTTTTTTTTTTGGAAAATTTTGGGGATTGAAAAAAAAAAATAAGACAAGAAATATTTTGTATTCAGTTTCAAATTTTATATTCTGCACCATATTTTTTGTTTCTAAGTCATGCATGTAAAAATGATCATGTAAAACTTTGTGTAGATTAAGATGTTCTTGGAGACTGGAATAATCGCTGCTAAAAATATAAATTAAATTAAATAAAAAAGTAAAAAAATAAGTAAAATATATTAAAACAGAAAACATTTTTTTCTAACGATATTTCACAATGTTTCTGCAACTAAATGCAGCTTGTTAACTTTTTAAAATTATTGAAAACTTTTTAATGGTGGTGTACATTTTATAGATATTTTAGTATAATTTTTAATGAAAACTGCGATTAAATTAGGAATAGTATTCTCACAGGGTTATATAGGGTTAAATATCAGATTTTTATTCATTGCTTGTCTAGTCATGATAATGAATACAATCTTAAATCATGGAAAAGTTTAGAAAGTTCTAGAGTGAAGATGCATTTTAAAGAGATTTGTCATTATGTAGAATAAAACTGTGATGAGCCTTTCACAGTTTTCCTGTGATGTCTAAAAGCGTTTGTTTGTGGATGGACGTCAGAGTTTGCAAGCTTAAGGTTACCAAGTTACTCAAAATTGAATTCTGGCTGCTTCAAAGTGGGACAGGATTTTTCAGTGCCATTCAGTTTAATTTATGATGTCTCTAGGATAAATTAATGAGTTTTGGATTCCTTGTAAACTACAGTTTTTGGTTTTGTTGTTGTTTTGTAGCATCTACGTAGGTTGAACATATTCTCAATATACACAGAAATTACACCATAATGTTATTGATAATATTTATAAAGTACTTTTAAATCATTTTATAGTATGCATGTTAAAAAAGTAGCTTAAACCCAAAAAAAAAAAAAAAAAAAGGTGTAGATGAGTTTCTTCATCGGAACAGATGTGGAGAAATGTATCATTCCATCACTTGCTCACTAATGGATTCTCTGCAGTGAATGGGTGCCGTCAGAATTAGTTTAAACAGCTGATAAAAAACATAACAATAATCCACAAGTAATCCACACAACTCCAGTGCATCAATTAATGTCTTGTGAAGTGAAAAGCTGCATGTTTGTAAGAAACAAATCCATCATTAAGGTGTTTTAAATTAAAACCGTAGCTTCTGGTCAATATATTGAGTTCATAATCCATAATAACTCTTCCTCTAATGAAAAACTCCTTCATCTGTTGTCCTCTCGCATCAAAATCCACCCATATATTTTTTTAGAACAGTTTTGAACTATTTTCGCTTGTAAACGGTTCTTGATATGTGCATATTTCTCTCCTGATTCAGACGACTCACTGGAAAAAGCAATATTATGGATTATGGACTCCTATTTTAGCTGGAAGTGAAGGTTTGAAGTAAAAAACATCTTAAAAATGGATTTGTTTATTACAGACACACAGTTTGTGGATTACTTTCGTCACTTGTGAATAATTGTGATGTTTTTATCAGCTATTTTCACTCTTATTCTGACGGCACCCATTCACTGCAGAGGATCCATTGGTGAGCAAGTGACGTAATACTAAATTACTCCAAATCTGTTCTGATGAAAAAACAAATGGCCTGAGGGTGAGTACATTTTCAGCAACTTTATATTTTTGGGTGAACTATACCTTTAAGAGGCAAATAATGCCCATGTCATGTACAGTAGTTGACTTTAAAATCAAACATAATGAAGATAAATGAGCTTTGTAGATTCTTGCATCTCTAAATTCTCTGTAGTTATACAGTCGTATTATAATTTGTTACTGTATTTTGGTGGATAATTTGTAGGTTAGTCCTAAAAATTGGTGTTTTACCAATGCTATACATTGTAATTGCTGCTCAGTTTGAAGGGCAAACAAAAACAAGAACTTAAAACAGCAGTTCTGTCATTAGCACTCTTCCCCACATTGTCTAGTCTGTCCATTAACAGCAGTTGCCGCCAGTCATGTGGGTCCGAGGAAATATGCTGCCGATGTACAAGAGTTCACCAGCAAAGGTTAGAAGCACAGACCATAACAAAGAGTCAGATGACAGATCCATGAATAGCCAGAGGGCTTTGACGGTGCTGTGCACAGCTTTGGCACAACTGTTTTGATGGCTTTGTGTTGTGAATGTCTCGAATTCCTGGTCACAGTGCCTGCAGGTCATTCAGAGAGTCTATTTAACCCTCAGGATGGTCTTTATGTGCACTTCACGCTATAGGAGCCCACCAGTGAAGCGTGTCTCCAGGTCGGGTCCCGCTGGAGGTTCTGCCTCTTAGTGAGGGGTTTATGGACACAGACTGTGGATCAAAATAACAGCCTCTTTTACACAGTCACTGGACGGTATTGCTGAGCAACTGGCCAAAACAGTGACCTTTCAAATTGCTCATGGGCAAGAAATGGTACGGCTACTGTTTGCTCTATTGCAAGCCTTTTGTGCGAATTGACATTTGATATTTTTGGGTCAGTGACGCAATGCTCTTTTTTTGTGGCTGGATCAATTTTTTTTTTAATCTAAATTATGCAAAGATATATAAAAAAAATGCTGAATGATGAATGTGACAATATCTTGGTGGTGTAACTGACGGAGAAAAATTCTAATTTTAAGGTTAAAAATGGGTTAGGAGAGGCAAAAACAAAGTTTTAGGTGGATGCGATTTGAACAAAATTCAGGAAGTCATTGTGGGACAAGAAAACCATTACAGAGATGATCCCATTAAATGCTCTGATTTTATGTATTTATTTATTTTTAAATAATTTTTATTATAATAATATTTATGTATGTTTTTTTAAATAAAATATGTTTTGTATGTTTTTAAATTAAATAATTAAACCACTATTTTCATAAAATGTAATTTTTGCAAAGGATGGTATGTTTTTTTCTGTTCTGTTTTTTTTCCTTTTTTTTATTATTATTATTATTATTATTATTATTATTATTATTATTATTATTATTATTATTATTACCAACGTAAATACAGATTATATCTTACACATCCTTATCTGTCACTGATCCTTTTTGTTTCAGAATCTGGTTATTTGATTTATTCGTACAGTAGAGTATTATTATGATTATTATCTTTGACTTTAGACAGTATTTGTTTATATTGTTCACTGTCTTTCTCTTGAATGCACACATAGACACAGTATTCCTTCTCAAGGAATAACAGTGATATGATATTTGTGTGAGTGATTCAAAGTCATCCATGGAGGTTACGGTGGGACGGGCTCTTCCCTCCCTCTCTCACCATAATACTGCAGTCACCGGCCAAAACTCTCAGCCTCTGGCAGTGCGGCACGCTGCTATGTTCCAGCTAGGAGAGTAATGGGATTAGCCATCTCTTACATAAAATGCTCTCCTGGCAGCCGTACATGCCCTTCGGCCATTCATCAATGTGGAGAGAGACAGCAGTTATGAATACAGTGGAACCAGAATGCACTAGAGAACATACGCACATCTCACAGCAGTGCAGGAGATGTGTTTCACTGTATTAATGATCTTCAAACATTCTGTTTAGAGTTCATTCTAATTTACTCTATCTGTTTTTGTCTTTTGTTGTATATGTGATACTTTTTAAGAAATTTAAATTCTGATGTAAGATTGATTTACAATGCAAAATTTTGTTGTAGAAACAAATTTCAATTAGAGATTGCTAGTAAATGTTACAAATAATTCAATTAAATGTGAAATTTGGAATTAGAACAACTGAAATGGTCTTGTCTTATAAAACATACTCCAATAATCTTTGGTTTGTTTACAAATTTTGAAAAATAAGTTTTTACTGTGTACACTGGGCATCATTCAAAGTCAGTATTTATAGCTGTGATGTCTTCATAATATTTGCATATTAAATACAGTTGTTTTTTTTTTCCATACACATATTTATGTACTGAATTGGATGCATGGATATTAAAATTCTGTACGATACAGATAAATGGATCATTTTTTTTGAAGTTTTGATCAATAAACAAGTTTTAAACAATTTAAACAAAAAATCTGTATTGTTTTGTTTTAAGAAAATCATAAAAATAAAAATATAAAGCACCAAAAATATAAAAAGATGAATTTAGGCAGCACAACATTATAATTGAAAGTATGAAAGATGGATATTAATTTTGTGATTTGCTAAAAATTTGATTTAGCAGTATAATGAATAGTAGCCCATTTCCGCAACAGGGTAAAAAATTAAAAGTTGTGACTTTTTTTATTTTACAATTCAGACTTTTTTCTCGCATTTCTAAATTGTGAGATATAATCTCAGAATTGCAAGATATAAACTCACATTTCTGAAAGAGAGAATTTTTTTTTTTAAATACAAAATCTTACATTTCTGAGTTGCAGTTCTCTTGCAATTCTGTTCTTTTGATTCTTCCATGGACAACTTTTTATCTCACAATTCTGACAATTTTCTTGCAATTGCGAGTTTATATCTCACAATTCTGACTTCTCAGAATTGTGAGATATAAACTCGCAATTGCAAGAAAATTGTCAGAATTGTGAGATAAAAAGTCCTAATTGTGAGAACTAAAATTATCTATGTAAATCGATATGTAAATATGCAGAAATAAGCATGCACTATTAAATATCCATTATTGACCTGTATGATTAAAATCGGTTGATAACCATTGTGATAACCATCAATATATTTTGCCTCTCTAGCGTGTGTGTTATAACAACAAAAATGCAGCTAATAGCCAAAGTCTTTTATTTAATTATTTTACTATATTTGTGATATAAAATAGCTGAACATATCAGTCAGTTACATCATTGTGCATCATTGCTAAAAGTTAACCTTTTTGGTCTGTTTGCACATAAACCCCAATGTTGTGCAAGGAATGATCAGCATCTTCTGACACCTCACAGACTCCCACGAGGAACAGCCAGACCTCTCTTAACAATGCACTGTGTTTAAATGAGGGATGAGAGCAGCTTACTGCCTGAGACCCTTTATGGCTTTTCATTGCTTCATTCTTTCTCTTAATGGAGAGGATGTGCAAGCACAACCTTCATTAAACGTGTAGATGATTACATGGCAGTCTGGGGGTCGAGCTGTCGTGACCCCGTTATGCCCCTCTTGTTCAAGCATTGTCCCTGTGTGGAAATCCTCAGGAGACGATTATAAACACCCTCCATTAGAAATAAAGACAAGGATGTCTATTTGTCTAGGTCATAATTACGTGCTCTATTATTATAATAGTATTTTATAGTTGTATTTTAAAAATATTATTTTTAAATTTATTTAAAAAAATTTATTAATTGCTACTAATTTATTAATTATTTAGTTAGTTTGTTTTGCAGCTTTTTTTCTTTTAATGGCGCATATATATATATATGAATATTATTTTATAATTTTTATTTTAAAATTGTATTTTTGTTTTATTTAATTTAATAATTTAATTTAATTAATTTATTTTAGTATTATTAGTATTATTTATACTTATACTTATTATTATTATTATTATTATTATTATTATTATATTCATATTTCAAATTAGCTAATTTTTTGTTTTAAATTAAGTTTTAGTAATTTTGTTATGCTGTTATTTTCATTAGTTTTCGTTTTTCTTTAAATGTTTTTATTTCGCTTTATTTTATTTTACTTTATTTTATAAAAAAAAAATTAAATTAATTAATTTTTTTTTTTTTTTTTTTTTTAACTAAGTTGCCAAGGGAACTTTTTTAAATTTTACTTTTTCATAAAATTTGTATATTTTATTTCAGCTTTATTTAAATTAAATACATTTTTTTTTAAATAATTTGTTAACAGTAGCAACATTAACAGTAACTCCATTGAAATGGCTTTGAAATTATTTTTTATTTTTATTTATTTTATTTTAGACAGTGTCTTTATTTACATGTTGTCATAAACATCAGTTAGTAAGTGCAATAGATGTCTTTTTAAGACAATTTTTTAAAAACTTTTTAACTGGTTCCATAATATAATTGTTATTTTGTGAATCATTCTGCACTGGTTTGATTCCATTTACTCTTAATAATGCAAAAACCGCTGCCTGGCATAGCTGAAGGTTCCTCAGTGAGGAAGAGTCTCTGTTAGGCTGTACATGCTTGAGTTCCCACACTCTCTATGATTAGCTTCCATTCAATAGCGGGTTTAAATAAGAAGTGTTCAGGTGGAGGAAGAGACCCCATGAGTCATCTTAGAGCTTTGATAAGACACTGCCACCAAATATCCTGAGCGAAGAGAGTTCAAGAGGATATTCTTCCCCGTTTTCTTTCTCTTTTGCCTTTTCTTTCCCTCCCTTTCCCCTCCTTTGTGCAGGTTCTTAAAGGCCCACACAGAAATGTTCAATTTCGAGACAAAAGGAGTCCAATTAAAGCTTCATTGTGGGGCCGGTGCGGCCCAGGATACTTTGGATAATCCTGCTCCCCCTTCTCCTATTTTCTTTTCTCCCTCTGCCTCAGTCTGAGAGTGTTCAGCAGTGATAAAATGATGTTTTGCCTCATAGTAAACCATTTTGGGATAATCGGCATTGGCTTATGATAACCATGCCTGTTAGGCCGATTAACAGTATAGTCATTAGTAGTAGGCATATGTTTTAGAATAATGGATATTTTTTTATTTTTTCTTTTTTCTTTTTTGTGAATTTTGAGTAAATAATGTGTAAAATAAGTCAATAATAATCTCATAAATTGTATTATTATGCATATTATATAACATTAAGTATATTACAATATTTTTCAGTCTTTCATTTTAGTATTATTTATACTATTATATTTTTATTATATTATTTACTAATATTTCAAATTAGCTCATTTGTATATTTTTAGTTTTAAATTAAGTTTTAGTAATTTTGTTATATGCTTTTATTTTCATTAGTTTTTGTTTTTCTTTAAATATTTCTATTTTGCTTTATTTTTTCAGTTTCAGTAAATGTAGTACTTAAAAACTAAAACTAAAACTTCTTTTAGTACATTTCCAAGGGTACTTTTTTTTATTTTACTTTTTTCATAAAATATTTATATTTTATTTCAGCTTCATTTAAATTAAATGCAAACAATGACAGTAGCAACACTCAGATTTCAATCAGAGGAAACATTTCAGTCAAACAACTACTGAATAATGTAGAATGAAAGTGCAGAAAATAATTGATATGTATTGTCATGTTGCTTCTTCTTGTCATCTTTAAAAAAAAAAAAAAGAGAGAATTTAACAGTTTGCTTACTAACTGATGATTATAACAAAATATAAAATAGATACACTCTGACCAAAGTAAAATAATAATAATAATAATAATAATAATAATAATAATAATAACAATAATAAAATAAAACAAGTGTGAACATCACCATTATTTGCGTTCTACACACTCATGCATATGTCCCTGTGCTTAATGTCCTGTATTTTATGCATTGTTGCAAGATTTCATGGGCAGCTGTTCTTATATGAAATCTGGATTTTTTGAATGAGAAATTTCTATTAATTAGTCAGACGCGTGCCATGTATCTCCATTTGTAGACTGCTCAATCCTCTTAATGGCTTCAGGATCAATAGGAGGAGCTGAAAGAGTCATTGATTTCACCAGTCACTGATGTGATGTTGAGGTTTGCATCTATTTGTATATGTAAAAACCGCTTCAGAGGTGTATCAATGTGCAGATAGTGATATTGCTTGGGTTTAATATTATTTTTACTATAATATATGAGCTGAATATATGGGAGATGTAGATGCTGCCTATATAGAGTGTTTCAAATCAGTCACTTGATGATCAGTCAAATTGATGTCATGGTGGTTTGCCAGACTTAAGCATTCCTGTACTGACATTGTTATGAGTTATGAGAGAGAGTTAAAATGCAAAAACGAATCTCTCATTTTGCTGTGTGCATAGAAAATGAGTCTGTGGAAGTTATTCTGGAGGGAGTTATTCATTTTCAAGAGTGAATTGCATATATGGGACTGAGTGTAGCGCTGGCTCGTGGTGCTGTATCTATAAGAAAAAAAAATCTGCTGTAGGGCACGCACACACACGCATGCAAAATCTAATTTGATTAAGCACAGGCACTCTCACCGTTTTTCCACAGCATGCTGAGCAAGCTTAACGGATGGAAATTAAAGGGCATTCACATTCTTTACCTCATGTCTTTGTTGGTCGATTTCAATTAAACCAACAATTGGGCTAAATTGCATTGATAATGAAATTATTGTGTTCGGTATCAGTACTTGTGGAGATGCGTATATCTGTCTATCTGTATATGTGTGTTCATATGAATAAATAATATTATAGCAATATTTATTATAATATATTATTATTAAATAATAATATAACACTTTTCCTGCTTCTAACCTAAAATCTGATTACATTATCTATAAAAAGCTATTTATTTATTTATTCATTCACAAAATATTTATTAATTTTGGTTGTTTTTGTACTGCCTTTACAGTAGTATAGAAAAAGCTCCTGAGTAAATAAATAAATTCATTAATTCATTAATAATTAAATGAATGAATGAATGAGTTAAAAAAACAATAAAAAAACCCTCCAAAGTTAATTATCTGGATATGCTATGGTACTATTGTAGAAATTCTTAATTATTGAAACATAATTTCTTGTTCTTTCTCTTCGTTTTTTTGACATTTATATTTACATTTATGCATTTAGCAGACGCTTTTATCCAAAGCGACTTACATTGCATTCAAGCTACAGTTTTTTACATTTGATCAGGTCTTGCTTTCCCTGGGAATCGAACCCATGATCTTGGCGTTGCTAGCGCCATGCTCTACTATTTGAGCTACAGGAAAGCTATTTAACTTGAGATTAATGCATGATGAGATTAGGATTTGATTATGAGGTGGATTGACTTGATAAATGCAACAGTGCAGATGTGTGTTTGAGATTAGCATCAGGTAGATTGAGGGCCTCTTTCCCTTTCACTCTCCTGAACAATGGCCATGAAACAATGCAGACTAAGCCCTGTGTCTCTCCTGATTTCCCAGAAAAGCCCTGATTTCGAGGAACAAACACACTTCTAGGTTTTTTCTCATATCAAACAGGAAGCTTCTCCGATCTCCACCCAGCTGTCTCCTGCCTTTTCATGTCCGAAACTCTCAGAGCTCTTCTGCAGAAAGCACGGATCACTCCGGCTCAGCGTGTGTTTGATGTCCTGAAGGCAAACGCACTTATCAGCGGAGATGGCAGAGTATCATTTGTCTGCCTGTAGTGGAACATAACATAGCTGTCAAAATTGCAATTTTCCCCATTTTTGGATGAAAGTTCCCTGGAAAACAGGACGCAGCAGAGACCCACCCAGGCCGAGGTTATGTATCCACACGTTCGCAGATTTCCCTGATTTCATTTTTTTTGCCCCTCATTTCCCTCTCATAAAGCCAGCAGAGCCATATCCTCTATGATTTTATGACTAGTACAAGCAGACACTGAGCGAAGGCTTGGCAGCTGATGGATATCTGTCCAGAGACTCCACTGATGGACATTTGTTAAGCTACTTTTTGTGAGGAATTAATTTAATATGGACATTTGCAGTGGGTGGCAGGGTTCATGGTAAGATGGTGCACATTTTTAGCGGGTAATAGGGATCAGGACACAATGCTGGAAACCTGCTGAAAAATACACATAAAGATCTCCCAGCCTGTTAGGCTCTACTGTTTTGCCAGTTTTTTTGGGTTCTGGTGTACTACTTAGCTGGTCAGGTTGAGTTAGGGTTAGCAAGTAAACATAAGACAGAATAAAGAAGCAGTATAAGCTGTTGAATAATTATCTTACATTAACTTTATATAGAATATATTATGTTATATACTATGTTATATATTAAAGTATCTTGAAATACGAAAGTTTGCAGTATGTAAGATTTTTAAATATTTTTTAAGAAGTTTATTTTGCATTTATTTGATAAAAGATACAGTAAAAACAGTAATATTATGAAATATTATTACAATTTCAAATAACTGTTTGAAAATATTTTAAACAATAATTTATTCTTGTGATACAAAGCTCAATTTTCAGCATCATTGCTCCAGTCTTTAGTGTTACATGATCCTTGGAAATCTTTCTAATATGCTGATTTGGTGCTCAAGACACATTTCTTATTATTATCCATGTTGAACACAGTTGTGCTGCTTCATATTTTTGTGGAAATCGTGATACATTTACTTTCTGATGAATAGAAAGTTCAAAAGAACAGCATTAATTTAAAATATAAATCTTTTGTAACATTGTAAATGTCTTTACTTTCATTTTTTTTTTATCAATTGTATGCATATTTGCTGGGGAAAAAAGTCTTACAACACTGTAAAAAAAAAAAAATACAATTGTGCACAATGTACTGTATTAATATGATTATAATATATAGTATTTTTTTTTTTTTACAGGTGTTTTACCTGTATTTTGAATTTTGCATTTTTTATATAGTGTGTAATAGTTGTGTATGTGTGTGTATGTATGTATATATTTATATATAAATCCATCAGTTCAAAGTGGCATGTGTAATTTTAGCATGCACTACAAATTGAAGTTTTCATAGTATTTTTTTGTGTACAAAATCAAGTTATTTGTGGGCTATATTTTAAAATTATATCAAAAATATTATATATTTCTCTGTTTTATTGCATGCTTTTGAGGGAGCTGTTCCTGTGTAAGCTACATATGTGAATGGACACATGCTGGAGGTTTTAATTTAAAAGTTCTGTGTATGCAACTATTTCTGTGCATATCAGCAGTGTTTTTTTTTTTTTTTGTGTGTTCTTTGATTTGTATTTCCAGAAAATGGCCCTCATTCTGTTGTGTGACATCCTAAATCAACAGCATCATCCCATTGTGTATATTATGCATACAGCATTGTGAAGATATTGGCTGCTGTAGTCTGGCTTACAACCAGACTCTCTATATCTCCCGCAGCCAGTCCAGTCCGAAACCACCGCTGAATTAGTCACAGTCCACTCAGCATCCTATCCAAAAACTGTCCCCCCTCCTTCGTCTGTTTTTCCTAATGTTTCCAAAAAAGAGACTCTATAAACTGAATGTCATATGAAGCCTATTTTCTCTTCTGTCTCGATAAAACAGGCACTCATGCAGAAGATTAAAGGTGTTTGATCGTAGGCACATGCCGTATCCACTTCCAGTTTTGTAATGTGATAGATGCAGGCTGCGCTTAACTTGGAGGAAATTGATACAGTGGACTATAGCGGCATCCAAACTGAACCTCATACGTGACTGATTTGGGATTTTTATATGGGCAGCAACAAAATGCAACAGGATTCTATTTATTTCAGTTGTTTCAAGTTGCTAAAGCTAAAGACAAAAAAAAAAAAAAAAAAATATATATATATATATATATATATTAAAAAAATAGGTTTTTCCTTACAGTTCTGTTTTTTTCCTTGAAATTCAGAGTATATATCTCATAATGATTTTTTTTTTTTTTTTAGAACAGCAAGAAACAAAGAATTGTGAGATATAAACTGAGAATTGTGATAAAAAGGTCAGATTTGAGTTGAAAAGTTGCAAGTTTTTTTTTTTCCACCACGAAATAAAAAATAAAAAAGGTCGAAGCTTTATATCTCACAACTTTATAACCTTTTATATGTCACAATTCTGACTTACTTTCTCGCAGTTAGAATTGCGAGTTTATATCTCACAATTGCAAGTTACCATCTTGGAATTCTGTCTCTCTTTTTAAAAATTGTATATTTTTTTTATTGTATTTTTTTTTAAATTGTTTAAAATTTTGAGTTTATATCTCACAGTTACTGGTATTATATCACAATTCTGTCTTTTTTTTTTTCTCAGATATGAAAAAAATGTTTGAATTGTAAGATCAAAAGTTGCAATTACCTTTTTTTTATATATATATATATATATATATATATATATATATATATATATATATATATATATATATATATATATATATATATATATATATATATAATATTTTTTATCCTATAGCGGAAACAAGATTCTGTATGGCTTCAGGTTACATCTGATGTTGTTTAATTACTGTTTATTGCATTATTTTAGTGTTGTATGTTACTATGATGGTGTTTTGTATTTGTGTCTATGGCACAATGCACTTTCTGTATATTAGTATATAGTTTGTGGAAAAGCTACTTTGATGCACTTTTATTTCTCACATGGCTTTTGTGTTATTATGGTGGTTGTCAGTATATGTTAAAGGTACAAACAGATTTTAGGAGCAGTGCTTTTTGATTGTTTGTTTTTGTAAACTACAGTTTTAAACCGTAACATTTACAGGTTGTTCTGTAAATGTTTACATTTTTACAGAATTGTTCCATAGTTTTTTTTTTTTTTTATTTCTGTTAAAAACTGTTTTTTTTTTGTTTGTTTTTTTCCAGTGCACACATCACACATGCATACTAACAAAATAGTAAAATAGTACATTTTTAAATATATTTTTGTATAAAAAAATGTATAGTTATATTTTAAATTAATTTTTAATTATACTTTTTATGGTTGGATTGTGAGTATACATTGAATAGGTTTTTGTCACAATGCATTATTGGTTTGCTGTTATGCCTTACATTTAAATCTTAGCTTTGAATGCTGATGTGTTTTTATGGGATGGTGCAGTTGTCCTCTAAATTGTAAATGGTCATATTTGTCAGGTGGCAAACTGAGGCATTGTGGTATCAGCTGTTTCTCCTCTATTCTTCATCTGCTATAAAATCCTTGTCTTTTAAACTCGGTTGTGCTGACATTTAGATTTAAGATTCTATATAAATTTTCTCTGTTCACTCCTGGCTAATAGATATTTCATCCACTGCTCTGTTAGTACATATTGCTCTCTCGACAAGCATAATGTACCCATCAGATGTGAGTCTGTTGTGATTGTGAAATCCGTTATTCTTAATATTCCTAATGAGAACGTTTACTCAGACCGGCAGAAGTGTCCCACAGGGTCAAGAGCAAGCCCATTTTGCAATCTGTAGAGCTAGTCAATCTTAATTATGTTACTCCTTCCTGTCCTAACAGGATCTCTCTGGGGTGCTGTACTCCATTTCATGTGCTCATTTTTACATGTCATTTTCCATTGTACTCATGGATGTGATGTTATGGCATTTTGAATCAAAATGATGTGTCCACCAGGGCTGGTTACAATATTCGCAACATATTTATATTTATATTGTTTATATTTATATTTTGCTTAAAGAAAATGAAGCCCATTTTTCAGAACTTTAAGATTTTTTTTTTTTGCAGCATAGGACATTTTCATGACTATTAAGCACAAGCTATGACAATTTCTTTTCTATTCTATTCTATTCTATTCTATTCTTTATTAAATCCAATGGAAAATTAATTTTCTGACAGTTTCTGTATTTGATTTCCTATTCTATTCTATTCTATTCTGGTCTGGTCTGGTCTATTTCACTGTGTTCTTTAGTAAATTCAATGGAAAAAGTTGTTATAAGATGAAATTTCATTAGTAGGCAGTTTCGGTGTATGAATTATTTTTTATATTGTTTGTGAATCTTTAGTGAATTATTCAATGTTTCATATGCATGCCAGATTTACATTTACATTGTATTCTATTCTATTCTATTCTATTCTATTCTATTCTATTCTATTCTTATTTATTAAATCCAGTGGAAAATGAATTTTCTTTAGTAGGCAGTTCCCATATTTGATATTCTGTTCTATTTGATATTCTGTTCTGTTCTATTCTATTCTATTCTATTCTATTCTATTCTATTCTATTCTATTCTGGTCTGGTCTGGTCTATTTCACTGTGTTCTTTAGTAAATCCAATGGAAAAAGTTGTTATAAGATGAAGTTTCATTAGTAGGCAGTTTTGGATTTTTTTTTTTATATTGTTTGCGAATCTTTAGTCAGTTATTCAATGTTTCATATGCATGACAGATTTACATGCTCAAGAAATGTCTATTCTATTCTATTCTTTAGTAAATCCAGTGGGAAAAGAATTTTCTTTAGTAGGTACAGTAGTTTTGGCGTATTCTATTCTATTCTGTTCTATTCTATTCTATTCTATTCTGGTCTTTTCTGATCTGGTCTGGTCTGGTCTGGTCTATTTCACTGTGTTCTTTAGTAAATCCAATGGAAAATGTTGTTATAAGATGAAGTTTCATTATTAGGCAGTTTTGGTGTTTGATTTTTTTATATTGTTTGAGAATCTTTAGTGAATTATTCAATGTTTCATATGCATAACAGATTTACATGCTCAATAAATGTCTATTCTATTGTATTGTATTCTATTCTATTCTATTCTATTCTATCCTTTAGTAAATCCAGTGGAAAATGAATTTTCTCTAGTAGGTACAGTATTTTTGGTGGTTTCTATTCTATTCTATTCTATTCCACTGAGGTCTATTTCACTGTGTTCTTTAGTAAATCCAGTGTGAAAAGTTGTTATAAGATGCAGTTTCTTTAGTAGGCAGTTTCAGTGTTTGATTTAATATTGTTTGCGAATCTTTAGTGAATTATTGAATGTTTCATATGCATGACAGATTTACATTTACATGCTATTCTATTCTGTTTTATTCTGTTCTATTCTATTCTTTATTAAATCCAATGTAAAATGAATTTTCTTTAGTAGGCAGTTTCCATGTTTGATTTTCTATTCTATTCTATTCTATTCTATTCTATTCTATTCTATTCATTAGTAAATCCAGTGGAAAATGAATTTTCTTTAGTAGGTACAGTAGATTTGGTCTATTCTATTCTATTCTATTCTATTCTATTCTATTTCATTGTGTTCTTTAGTAAATCCAATGGAGCAAATTGCTATAAGATGATTTTTCTTTAGTAGGCAGTTTTAGTGCTTTATTTCATATTCTATTCTATTCTATTCTATTCTATTCTATTCCTCCATTGGATTCACTGTCCTTTAGTAAAGTAAATGGAAAAAGTTGTTGGAAGATGCATTTCCTTTAGTAGGCAGTTTTAGAGTTGGATTGGAATTGTGTACATCACTTACATCAGCAAGGGTCATTTTGTGATTGTAGATTACCAGAAAGTTACCAATCGTCTGGTATTCACTTGCCAATGTTGTAATTTGTATTCAGTGTTTGCCGAGTGGTAATTTTGGTCTCCAGCACCATTTCCTTGTGTTTGTCTGCTGGTGATGAACACTGTGCACCCCTTCCCAACCCCCTCCGCTCCGTTCCCCCTCCTTTCCGCTGCTTCTGCAGCATCCAGTGAGTGAGAGGCAGCAGCAACCCTCCGCACACGCTCACATCAGGGGTACAGCCAACCTGAGTCGAGTGCTTCTCTCAGGGACGCCCCATTGAGAGAGAACTGAATGAGTGAATGAAGACGGACCGGTAGTTTGACTTTGGATTTGCAGGCTGGCTCCTTTTATCCTTGTGACAGGACCATAATTGAATCGAGTGTGTTGGGATATCATAGAAGGACGTTTAGGGTACAAGGTACGGACCAGGATGGCCCATCTGAACTGGTGTTTGGCGGCTCTTCTCAACTGGGCGAAGTTCCTCTTCTTTTGCCTCTTTCCACTCAAACTGTCCAAGACAGGGGGGAAGGTAAGCCCACATCTTCCTCAAGTGCTTTTACGTGAACCATTGCTTTTCGTGTTTATCGTTTTAGACTAGTACATTTCCATGTTTGTTCTTGACTGGATGACACACCATAATCCACAGTCAATCACTAAAAGGACGTGTCGGTTTTTACAGCAGCAACACTTTGCTTGAGTGGATGCCCTTTAATATCTAGAGGTTGTGGTACATTTGAAATATTGCAGATTGTAAAATTTCATCTTGAGCTGGCCGGGTGCTTTCACAGCCACTCAATTGATTATCATAACAATGAGCTGCTATTGTGCATGACTGTATTGTTTCTATTTTGACATTTAGCTTGCAAAGCTCTGTAAAACTAAGCCCTGCCACAAAGGCCTAATGCAGTGATCTGATATTTTACATCTGTTTGTATTCTCTTTAGACATAAATGAATGTGTTTGGATAAATATCCCATTGGATAGTGTGGCGATGCTCTTTCAAAATTGTACTATAAGTTGATTTTGGTGGTAAATGGATTCGCTCTGCGCTGTCCGGTGGATTTAAGTGGAAATTTGCGTGCGGTTCAGATGAGGAGTACTGTAGGTGTAGTTTCATCTCTCTTTTGGATAACAGGGTTATAACAGGCTGTGTTACCACAAGAAGGAATTGCTGTAATGGGTAATTTGGCATTCAGATGCAATAATATTTCTGTAATAAACACTTAAATGAATACATATGAATACATAGAATAGTATTCACTCTTATCACTTCAGTATAAATGGTTTGATAAAATTTTTGAGGAACTATCTGGTGTTTTGAGTGACTGTTTTTGCTCATACTGATATGTAGGTTCTCTCTAATGGCAGAGGATTGGTCAAATGCTACATTTCTTGGACCATCGTAATGTAAAATGCAAAGTTAATCAGACATCTTCAACTTTTCGCCTTTTCTCTCTCTTGCACTTCAGTTTATCAGATTTGCACGTTACTTTTTCCATGTTAATAGCATAATACAAATAAAGTATCTAAAGAAACTGTTCAAAAGTCTAGGGTCAGTGAGATTTTTTTTTTTAATGAAGAAATTAATATTTTTGTTCAGCAAGGATGCATCAAATTAATCAAAATTACAGTAAAGACATTTATAATGTTACATAAGACTTCTGTTACAAATAAATGCCGTTCTTTTGAACTTTCTATTTAGTAAAGATCCACAAAAATATTAAGCAGCACCATTGTTTTCAACATTGATGTTTCTTGAGCATCAAATCAGCTTATTAGAATGATTTCTGAAGGATCATGTGACACTGAAGACTGGAGTAATGATGCTGAAAATTCAGCTTTCCATCACAGGAATAAATTACATAAATTACAATACATTACAGAAAATATGTTCAAATAGAAAAGAGTTAATTTTAAATTGTAATAATTTCACAATAAAACTTTTTTAATGTATTTAAATGATTAAATAAATGCAGCCTTGATGAGCATAAGAGAGTTCTTTTGAAAACATTAAAAATTCTAGTGCAACAGTGTTGCATGCAGAAACATCATCTAAAGAAACACTAGATTGTCACCACAGGGTTCTAGTTATAGATGAGAATGCAATGCATGAAGTGATGAGATGTATATCTTGAATGCAATAATAAAGATTCATTCTATTAAATGGATAATAAATATTCACTCAATCAATGCAAGTTCACTCTTTGCATAAATATATATTGTAAATATAATTGCAATTGCATTGTGCAAGCGATATGAGACATTTTGAAACACAAAGTGTATTTTTCAGGCAGTATTCATCATCTTTTACAATCTTATCTTTCGTCCTCCCTCCAACTGTTGGTGCAAAGTGTCCCGACATGGAATGACATTTGCTGGAGGACAATCAATGCATGTCAAACGATCAGTCAGCATGTATAAAGAGCACTCGATATCTGCAGCATGCAGACCATTGTACCATTTCCACATGGGCTCAAGGCCACCATACAACCAAACGCTTATCATGGCTCCCTGCAGAGCCTCTCACAATGAAGGGTTTTGGTACAATGCTGAATTTGGTGATCGCTCCTCATGGTCTGGACTCTGCTTTGATATTATGAGACCAGGCTGCTTGGAGGAAGGACAGAAACGTCTTTGTGCTTCTATATGCAGGTCTGGCCACAAATCAAGCGTCTACAAAGACACCAGACGTGTGTAGAGGCAAAAGAGACACGGACAAAAGGTTCAGATGTATTTACGAGTGTTCATACAACAGCGGCGGATATTTCCAGCCATTGTGATAATGAGGATGTGGTGAACACTGTCATTAGACTTGTAATATAAAATCTGGTCCAGTTTGCAGATTATTCTAGTGAAAAATTGATCTGGACTTTTCATGAACTGTATTTTTGCACATCTTTTCGAAGCCAATAGTGGCAGAAATAGCTTTATTTAAGAAAGTAGTGAGATGTCTCCCTATACACACATATTGATGCATGTTTGGAATGAAAAAGTACCATTTGGCAATTAAGAAATAAAGTCATTATGTCCTGCCCGGACATCGGTACGTGGAGAGGGATGGCAGACATAATGTGATCTTAGCAGGCATTTCTCTTTCACCCTGAAATCAGTTTTAGGATATTGGCATTTTGATAGCAGTCCTTGCTGTTTTCCTCTGGCATTTATCATTGGGCAAGATGAAGCACTTTTCCTCTCATTTACCTAATGTCCTTACTGCTCATAAATTAAATGCCACTCACACACTTGGCAGAGGGAGACGAGGTCATCTGAGATGGACGTTATGTCCTTAACACTGTCTCTGATCGCATCCTTTGTTAAATGCACGCTGGCCACAAACACTGTTTTTGAAGTAACTAAGCTCACAGCTTCATTGTTTGTAGAGTTTGTATACAAACAATATAACAGTTTTAGATATTTATCCTTATTATTATATATTTATTCTTATTCATTTTTAAGTTTATTAGCAATATATATATATACAGGTGCATCTCAATGAATTAGAATGTCGTGGAAAAGTTCATTTATTTCACTAACTCAACTCAAATTGTGAAACTTGTGTATTAAATAAATTCAATGCACACAGACCGAAGTAGTTTAAGTCTTTGGTTCTTTTAATTGTGATGATTTTGGCTCACATTTAACAAAACCCACCAATTCACTATCTCAAAAAATTAGAATATGGTGACATGCCAATCAGCTAATCAACTCAAAACACCTGCAAAGGTTTCCTGAACCTTCAAAATGGTTACACAATAGCCTATACAATCATGGGGAAGAATGCTGATCTGACAGTTGTCCAGAAGACAATCATTGACACCCTCCACAAAGAGGGTAAGTCACAGAAGGTCATTACTGAATGGTTGGGTGTTCACAGAGTGCTGTATCAAAGCATATTAAGTGAAAAGTTGACTGGAAGGAAGAAATGGGGTAGGAAAAGGTGCACGAGCAACAGGGATGACCACAAGCTTGAGAATACTGGCAAACAAAGCTGATTCAAACACTTGGGAGAGCTTCACAAGGAGTGGACTGAAGCTGGAGTCAGTGATCGAGTCACCACGTTCAGACGTCTTCAGGAAAAGGGCTACCAAGCCACTTCTGAAACAGAAACAATGTCAGAAGCATCTTACCTGGGCTAAGAAGAAAAAAACTGGACTGTTGCTCAGTGATCCAAACTCTTCTTTTCAGATAAAAGTAAATTTTGCATTTCATTTGGAAATCAAGGTCCCATTGTCTGGAGGAAGACTGAAGAGGCACAGAATCCAAGCTGCTTGAAGCCCAGTGTGAAGTTTCCACAGTCAGTGATGAATTGGGCTGCCATTTCATCTGCTGGTGTTGGTCCATTGTGTTTTCTGAAGTCCACAGTCAACGCAGCCATCTACCAGGACATTTTAGAGCACTTCATGCTTCCTTCTGCTGACAATCTTTATGGAGATGCTGATTTCATTTTCCAGCAGGACTTGGCACCTGCCCACACTGCCAAAAACACCAAAAGTTGGTTAAATGACCATGGTGTTGGTGTGCTTGACTGGCCAGCAAACTCAGCAGACCTGAACCTCATAGAGAATCTACGGGGTATTGTCAAGAGGAAGATGAGAGACACCAGACCCAACAATGCAGATGAGCTGAAGGCCACTGTCAGAAAAACCTGGGCTTCCATACCACCTCAGCAGTGCCACAGACTGATCACCTCCATGCCATGTCGAATTGAGGCAGTAATTAAAGCAAAAGGATCCCCTATCAAGTATTGAGTACATATACAGTAAATGAACATATTTTCCAGAAGGCCAACAATTCACTAAAAATGTTTTTTTTTTATTGGTCTTATGAAGTATTCTAATTTGTTGAGATAGTGAATTGGTGGGTTTTTGTTAAATGTGAGCCAAAATCATCACAATTAAAAGAACCAAAGACTTAAACTACTTCAGTCTGTGTGCATTGAATTTATTTAATACACGAGTTTCACAATTTGAGTTGAATTACTGAAATAAATGAACTTTTCCACGACATTCTAATTCATTGAGATGCATCTGTGTGTATGTATATGTGTGTGTGTGTGTGTGTGTGTGTGTGTGTGTGTGTGTATATATATATATATATATATATATATATATATATATATATATATATATATATATATATAATATATAATCTAATATAATTTTGCATTGTAACCTAATTTTGTAATGTTTAAAAATGTTTGAATATTTTCTATGCATTTTAAATACACACAAACCCACATAAAATAAAATTTTATATAAAATATTTAATTTATAATATTTATGTATATATTATGATTTGAACCATTGTTTACATATATTTTATCTGCATTTCAAATGTATTCATGTTTTGTATATACATTTTTAATATATAATGATAAGCATATATGACATACATACGCACATTATTATTGTAAGTACATAGGTGTCTCACTAGGTCTTTGAATGGAGCAGATGTTACAGCTTAATCTGAACATGTTTGGTGGTGTTTTCTCATTCTTTAAATCATTGTCCTGAGCATGTTACATTACACATTTACTTACAATGTCAAAGGAAGGGGCTCATCAGGGTGGTGTGAATAATGTTATTAAGTCATGGAGCACTTTTCATTAGCAATAGTAGTCTGTTATGTATTGGATATCATGTAATTATGTGAGTATGGAGTTCCCACAGTTACTGTGAATGAGATAACATAACATACCCGTGAGCCTCTGACGAGAAGCTGCTCAGGCGCTGGTTCCTTTGAAAACCTGTAAACAAACACGTTACATAAAAGTTTGACAAGCAGAGAAGCACACTGATCTGACTCTCAAGAAATACTGAATACAGGACTGTCTGGATATCTTGCGTTTTCAAGCAAGATAAGTTTGATAAGCATAGGGTTTGCTGGTTTGCTTTGGCTCACATAGCGGTGGTGTGTAATAGGTCAGAATGACATCAAACCACAGGAGGATTCAGAGCCTCGTGTTTTTACTGATAGTCATTGTGTTCTGCTAGGAGGGTGTGTGTGTGTGTGTGTGTGTGGTACTTCTTTCAGAAAGACCACTCAGGAAAACGTGCTGTTACACGTGAAGTTAGAGTGGGTGTGTCTTCATTGTTTTCCATGGATAGAAGAGAGGAGCAGATGCTGTGTGTGTGTGTTTGGTGGGGTTATAAAGTAATACTGAGTCCATAAGAGAATATTCAACAAGTGATGTCACTTCATTTCAAAACACAGTAATTGAAAACAAGTTATGTTTTCATTTAGCACTTACTCACTTCTTGGTAAACGGGTGCAGTGACTTTGGTTTTCAAAAAACACAATGGACCAACACCAGCAGATGACATTGCACCCCAAATCATCACAGACTGTGAAACTTAACACTGGACTTCAAGCAACTTGGGCTATGAGCTTCTCCACCCTTCCTCCAGACTCTAGGACCTTGGTTTCCAAATGAAATACAAAACTTGCTCTCATCTGAAAAGAGGACTTTGGACCACTGGGCAACAGTCCAGTTCTTCTTCTCCTTAGCCCAGGTAAGACGCCTCTGACGTTGTCTGTGATTCAGGAGTGGCTTAACAAGAGGAATACGACAACTGTAGCCAAATTCCTTCCTTGACACGTCTGTGTGTGGTGGCTCTTGATGCCTTGACCCCAGCCTCAGTCCATTCCTTGTGAAGTTCACCCAAATTCTTGAATCGATTTTGCTTGACAATCCTCATAAGGCTGCGGTTCTCTCGGGTGGTTGTGCATCTTTTTCTTCCACACTTTTTCCTTTCACTCAACTTTCTGTTAACATGCTTGGATACAGCACTCTGTGAACAGCCAGCTTCTTTGGCAATGAATGTTTGTGGCTTACCCTCCTTGTGAAGGGTGTCAATGATTGTCTTCTGGACAACTGTCAGATCAGCAGTCTTCCCCATGATTGTGTAGCCTAGTGAACCAAACTGAGAGACCAGTTTGAAGGCTCAGGAAACCTTTGCAGGTGTTTTGAGTTTATTAGCTGATTGGCATGTCACCATATTCTAATTTGTTGAGAGAGTGAATTTGGTGGGTTTTTGTTAAATGTGAGCCAAAATCATCACAATTAAAAGAACCAAAGATTAAACTACTTCAGTCTGTGTGCATTGAATTTATTTAATACACGAGTTTCACAATTTGAGTTGAATTACTGAAATAAATGAACTTATCCACGACATTCTAATTTGAGATGCACCTGTGTGTGTGTGTATGTATGCATGTATGTATATATGTATGTATGTATATAGTCGCTGGGGTATAAAATTATTGATTCTTCTTTTATGCCAAAAATCATTAGGACATTAAGTAAAGATCATTTTTTAGTCATCAGTTTTTAGTCTAGTCTAGAATCTTTGGTTTCACACAATGATTTTAATTTCAGTGCATGACTAACTAGTATCATTAAATAAAGTATTGAATTGTTAAGTGATAAATGAAGTGGTTTAGACTCTAAATTTAGATTTTTCTGAGCCACATTCGAATCTGTTGAAAAATATATGCACGTATCAATAGGTTTCTACACTGAAAACAAAAATGGTGTAGGATTTATTTTGCAAAACTATTTTCACTCAGAAATTGCCAGTAAATGTCAAATAATTATAGAGAAATTGCAAGTAAAAGTCTAAAATAGTATTTTCTTGTAAAACATAAATAATCTTTGTTTTTACTGACAATTTTGAAAAATTATATTTTACAGTTGATAATTTGGGAAGTTGCAACTGTAAGACAACTAAATTCTGCTTTTGTGTTGTGCCTAATAAAAACTACTTAATTACATTGTTACATAGCCTGCTCTGTATTTCCACATTAATCCATGTTTCTTCATCACTCTCACATGTAAATATATACAGTATCTACTGCAGTAGCAAAATCTCTACTGGACGTCACATTTCTTCCACCCAGCCCAGCTCTCCTCCTTTCCTGCCCTCCCATACTTCCTTCCTCTGCTCCTTTCATCCTGATCCCTGTCCTCTAGCTATAAAGCAATCGCTCCATCTCAGTCAGGTCCCCAGTCTGTACTCGACTCCGTTTGACACAGACTATCCGCTCAGAGAGACAAAGCTTGATTTCCATAATGGAGGCAATAAGAATAATGCCTGTGTTTTATCTGAAAGGAAGGACCTTGCTGAAGGTCAAAGCCGAGTTGATGCGGAGCTGGGATGGATTTGATTATGCCGTGTGTTTTTCAGACTCCTCCTCCAGCGCTGCTTCTCAGATCATCTTCAGGCTCTGATGCTCGTGTCTGTCAGCAATGATTCAGTCTGTCTTTTGGTGTGACACTTGACACTTTTGTCTTAGTTTAAGGGCATTTTCACACTAGAGCTCCATAGAATGCCAGAGTTCAGTTTATCTGTACTGGTTTTGCACACATGAAGTGGAAAAATTGATTGGATATTATTCTTACATGGGCTGGAATGAAGTGTGACATTGCTGAAGATTTTTATCTGCTGTTTTTATTTAAAGAAGCTAATTTATGCAGCAATGTGATTAAAAACAGCAAAGACTTTAGAATTTGATAAGACTGTAATCTGTAAGGAGGAAAAAAAAGGACGTTTTTATAGCTCTTTTTTGAAAGACATCTCTTATGTTCACCAAGGCTGCGTTTGATCAAAAAGCAGTAAAAAAACCAAAAAACAAACAAACAAACAAACAAAAAAAAACGTAATATTGTGAAATATTATTACAATCCCAAGTAACTTTTTAGAAATATATTTATTCCTGTCATGGGAAAGCTGAATTTTCAGTCTTCAGTGTTGCATGATCCTTCAGAAATCATTTTAATTTGCTGATTTATCAATGCTGAAAACAGTTGTGCTGCTTAATTTTTGTTTTCTGGATGTTTTGATGATAGAAACTTCAAAAGAACACCATTTATTTGAAATAGAATCCTTTTGTAACATTATACATGTCTTTACTGTCACTTTTGATCAATTCAAATCACCCTTGCTAAATAAAGGTATACATTTTTATTAATTTAACATGGAGAAAATGTCTGTACTGATGTTATACGTTAACTATTAAACAGTGCATTGTTTTGCCATGTTTTATACCATTTTCTCTAACCATTTTAACAGAAAATTCCATTGAATTCTGTTTAAAACATCCCAAAAAGGCAAAATCTTGTTTCATAATACAGTATGTTGGACAGTAAATAGTTGCTAAGGTAGGACTGATCAGTAATGTTTCCAAAGTTCAGAAAAGATTCATCTCAAACCTATTCAATCTAATAGAGCCTGTTGTTCCTCAGTTCTCATCATGGCCACTAGGAGTCACTCTGGCTGCTCTTGTTCTCTCAGGTTATTGGTCTATAGTACAGAAATGTACAGGAGCCGTTCCTCTGCACTCAAAGCATAGGTTACTGTAATCACATCTCCAGACTCATATATTGTGACAGAGCGTTTCCTCTCTGCAGCTGTTATCTGACTGTGTAAAGCTGTAAAGTGGCATGATGTTGACTGTGCTAATATGTGTCTTTGTGTTTTGACCTCCTCTTCCCCTCACTGATTTACAGTCCATTCCATGCAAACACACAACTTGAAGATACAGCAA
Organism: Spinibarbus caldwelli; assembly: GCA_039654775.1. Classification (NCBI taxonomy): domain Eukaryota; kingdom Metazoa; phylum Chordata; class Actinopteri; order Cypriniformes; family Cyprinidae; genus Spinibarbus; species Spinibarbus caldwelli. The sequence goes on from CM077232.1 coordinate 5,707,220, forward strand.
GACCGGTTTTGTTATTTGTCCTTTTTTGTCTGAATTGATGATTGCAATAACGGTAGTAAAGAGATGTTATTCAGTTTAGAGAAAATGTTTAATGTCTATAGTTAGTGCTTATCATATTAGCATCAAATCTTTAGTTTAGACCTGTATTTCAACCTTCTTTCTGTACATTTCTCTGTTTTTTTTTTCAGTATGAACAGATTTAGAATAGAATCAAATGCAAATCAGATGGAAAAAAAATAGTGTTATTTTAGTATCATTCATATAGTTTTTTGTTGTTAAAATTAATTAAATTATTTCTGTTTTCACTTTAATTTTAAAGTTTTAGTAATTGTTCTGATTTTGTCATCATGATCTGCCTCTGTGGGAGACAGAAACTGAACATTTACAGTGACATCAGAAACACCTCATTGGCATTTTCATGTGTTGTCTGAAGAATTTGACTTCTTGGTTTGACTTCTTGTAGTACTGACATTGAAGGTAGCTCATTTTAAGTCAGTGAACCAACATCTCAATCTAGGACTCATTTAAATGTTTTATCTTGTGAAACAGCAAATATACCATGTAAACTAGGACTTTGTCTGGTCATACAACCTTAAGGCTGTTCATCTGGAGATACTGTATCTGCGCAGGTACCTGTGGACTGTTATGAGCAGCTCGAGTTACTCAGTTGTGTTCTCATATTTCCATTGCAGCGTTTGCTATTACAGTAAAGACAGGTTGCTATTTTCATTGTTTTTCTCTCTCAGATATAGAGGATGTTGTTTGCATGAGCACTAGTGAGGGTTTTGGGGTCTTGGAGGGCTGTGGTTTCATACTGTACGCTCTTTGAGTGTATTCTAGTAATAGACTGCACTTATTTTGTTCTGACTTGAAAATAAACAAGCTAATTTTATCCAGACACCAGAAAGGCATCAACAGATGCAGCCATATATATATATATATATATGTATGTATGTATATGTATGTGTATATATGTATGTGTATATGTATATATGTGTGTATATGTGTGTGTGTGTGTGTATATATATATATATATACACACACACACTTAATATACACTTAATATACGTACTTAATTTTAGTCAGAGACAATATTAGAATGATTGCTGAAGGATTGTGTTATGTGACACTGAAGACTAGAGTATTGATGCTGAAAATTCAGCTTTGCATCACAGGAATAAATTAAATTTTCAAATATATTCAAATAGAAAAATAGTTCTTTTAAATAGTAATAATATGTCACAATGTTACTGTTTTTACTGTATTTTTGATTAAAAAAATGCGAGAGTTCTTTCAAAAACATAATTATTCCAAACTTTTTTTTTTGAAAAAAAAAAAAAAAAAAATTATTCCAAACTTTTGACCGCCAGTGTATATCGTTAGCAAAGTATTGCAAAAAACTTTGTGAATGTTCATTATATCATCCATCACTATTCCAGCCTTACATAAACAACTCTGCCCTTTCATTAGCTTCATCTGTGTTCTTGAAGTTTCTTCCATCTGTAAAGAAAAGCTCAGCTCTTCAGATCATCCCTTTTCTGCCCGTTTTGACCGCAATCTCCTCTAATGCGCTGCATCTGAGGCCGGATATTATTCCCTATATTGTATTGCTTCTCATCTGATTCATGTTCTCGAAATAGAGCTGAGTGAAAGCGCATCACGGCCGTTCTGCGCGTGTATATTTAGCCGGTCTATTGACCAGAGCGGATCTCATAAAGGGATTGATCTGCTTGAAGAATAAAAATGGAGGCTTTTACAGTCTCAGGCTCTGAGGTGCTGTTGGGAAGAGGATGGTTTTCATTGTGATAAAGTTAATCAAACTAATCCCACACTTATTTCTGATTTATCATCTGGCCTGCACATCTCTCAGGTACAGCAATTGTGCATGAGTCTTCCATTCTCCATAAAAGTTTGTTTCGTCAGCCTTTGCAAACCTTGCCTACATAACTGCATTTTTGACAATCAGCATAAATTCTGGTTCACTTTGCAGTTTATTCTGTTTTAGGAATGCACTTAGACAGGAAAAGAAAAATGTAAAGCAACCTACCATGGTACGTTTTGTTGTTATGTGCCATTTAGGGATGGCAAGATAATTGAATTAATTCTTACTAGAGAAGTAGACTGGTGTGGATAATTGTTCCACTATGATCAGTCAGTCAGTGTAAATTTTGTTATTAGAATTTCAATAAATCTGAAATTCATTTAACAGAAACAGACTCTGACTCAAAACAAATAACAAATTGCAATTTACTAGCAATTAGTCAAACACTTGAACCAACTGTTCAATTTTATAACAAATGGCTATAGTCTAATAGTGATGTCTGTTAGTTTATGTAGATGTTATTATTTTTATTATTATTATTATTATTGTTGTTTTTATTATATTAACAATACTTATTAATACTAATCATAGTAATACTGATAATTATTACTATTATAACATCAACACGAGCTATTATTATTGTTATTATTATTAATATTAGTAGTCGTAGTAGTAGTAACTTGTTATTATTATTATTATTATTATTATTATTATTATTATTGTAAATAATACCCATATTAATACTTATTATAGTAATACTATTACTAATAACAAGAACTGTTGTTGTTGTTATTGTTGTTGTTGTTATTATTATTATTATTATTATTATTATTATTATTATTATTATAATATTTAGTTTTGCACTGTGGATTTTTTCCTTTTTTTTTTACATTTATTTATTTATTTGTTTATTTATTTATTTACAATTTGCTTTAAAACACCCCTACTTCTGCTAGTGAATATCTAGTCTACTTTAATCTGAGTTCCAAAACAAAACTCTGATTATCTTTCAAATATTTATTGCCTCTAACATGGTAACGGTATATTTTGGCAAATTCAGTGATTTTGATCTTTCCCAAAAGCCCCTATGTAAACATGACTTTTCAAGCTGTTTATATAGATGATGGTGATTGTGGAGAGTCAACTCTACCTTTTGTTACTTCCTCATGAGAGTTTCTGCAGCCGAGATTTACCGACCTAGACATTTACCTTGTTTACAGGTATTTTCGTTCAGCCTGACTGCCTTAATTAGCTCGTCTGCGGCTAATGCAACCCCCAATTACAAATGTGTCCACCGTGTGCCATGATGGACAGGGTGAATGTCTGTGAAAGCAAACAGGACTGACCCCAGACATCATCCAGAGACAGAGAGACACCCACAGTGAGACCACCTTCCCCTCCGGCAGGCCGGTGAAGGTTTGATGTGCCTCTGTAATGAAGCTCTCAGCTCTGCTCTGTTTGCTGTTTGGGTTGCTGTGTCTTTGATGGCTGCGTCACAGCCCCAGAAAAGCAGTAGCTCGCAGCCTCGCTGATATCTGGGGCAGAGACATGTAGCCGTGGCATTAAAGGAGATTTGCAGACCCAGAGGAAAATTTCATTGCTCTGAGGTTGCTCTCTTTCCAGCCTTGTGGAGTTCTCAATCATTTGTCACTTAAGAATCGATTCTGTTTCTTTTAAAATTCTCAGGAGACATAAAAACACAAACGAGACTGTAGTTGACATGCAGTATTCGTGTAGAGCTATAACCTTAATGAATATAGTATAGCTCAGATCATAGCTTGAAGAATCTGATGAGAAATGATTGAGTTCATATTGAAGTATTGATTGCAGACTGTCTCATGTCTATCTGGTCTAATCTGAGCATGGTTTTAGACATTGTTGAGCTTTCAAACACTAGAGGAGGCACATGCGAAATTACTGCAAATCTAATAATCTGAAGTCTTAATTTATTGTTTGTTAGAACCAATCAAGATTTTAAAGCAGTTTCTTTCTTAGGTTTCCAGAGGAACAGTGTATTGCTTAGAGGTTGCTTTTCTATAACTAAAGAGACTGAATGGTGTTCACAATGATGTTTAAGTATTTAAGAACTCCGTTGGGACAATATCATAATGAGACAATAGACACAAATGAGACAACTGTTGACATGCATGAAGAGTTTTGTGTAAAAATGTAGCTAGTCTGGGAAGAATCTGATGAGAAATGTTTGAGTTAATGTTGAGATCAGTGTCTTTTGATTGCATACTTCATCTTGTCAATTCTGTGCACAGTTTTGAAACATTGTTGAGATATTTTCTGAAACTCTATAGGAAACCTCTATGAAGCAAAAGTTAAATTTAACGTTTTTATTTCCATTTAGAAGAAACGAGACATTAAAGAGATACCACTTGTGATGTTTCTTTCTTAGAGAGCTACAAGAACATTTTATTGCTCAGCAACTGCCTGTTCATAGTTTAGATAATTTGGTTTTGAAAGAATATGAGAAATATTCAAGCTCATTCAATCAAATCTCAGACTTTTGTATCTTTACTAATTATAGCACAGTTTGAGACATTGTTGAGATCTCTGAAACTCTAGACAAATGTAACAATACCCGTGTCTTTTTCTCAGGAGACAAATCTGAGATGTTAGAGATCTTGTTTTGGAAAAACTATTGAGATATTAAAGCAGTCATTTGTGAGTTTTGGAACAACTGGTTCCTCCTGTATGACTCAGGAGACTTAATGGAGTTCTCAATAAAATATTGACTTCAAGTATATTTTTTTTTCTCCTTCAGCTTACTTTTGGCATCCAGTAAGAAATTAGAGTTGTCAAATTAATGTGGATAGTCTGCTGAAAAATGTTTGAGTTCATACTGAATGTTTTTTGAGTTTGTTGAGAAAGATTCAAATTCATATTCACATTCAAATATCCAGGCTTTTGAATTCTTGGCAAATCAGAGCACAGTATGAGACATTGTTGACATTGATTTCTTCTGACATTCTAGAGGAGATGCATTACAAAGAGAGATTGCTGAAAGTCTGCAAAACAAAAGTTCAAGTCCATTTATTCTCCTTTTAATCTCCATTATAGATAATTTGGCTTTTGAAGGGTTGAGATAAAGTTCATATTCAAATCTCAAGGTTTTTGACTCTTGGCAAATCAGAGCACAGTTTGAAACATTGTTGAGATTTCTTTTTGAAATTCTAGGAGATACATTGCAAAGGTGAAAATCTGTGAAACAAAAATTCAAGTCCGTTTATTCTCTTTTTTTAATTTCCAGAAACTCATTTGTGATGTTTCATTCATAGCAGCACAGACAAACATTTTACTGTTCAGATAATTTGCCTTTGGAAAAATTTGTTGACAATATTCAGGTTCATATTCAAATCTCAGTCATTTGACTCACAGCGATCATGTTGAGATCTCTGAAATTCTAGACACGTGTGACATTACCCAGTCCTTTCTCAGGAGACAAAATCTGAGAGACAGGTGGTATACTGTAGGTATATTTAACTGCAGAAGAAGCGAACGGAGTTAGAGATGAGAACAAGCGAGCGCCTTTTGAGAGAATCTGCTCGTGGGGGAGGTTAGAGAGGAAAGCAGGGGGTGGAAGATGTGAATGAAAGTAAGACTGAAGAGAGACATGGCGAGAGGAGGGGCTAAAGCCGACAAGGAGAGCAGTGGGGAGAAATAAAGAGGCTCTCAGTCACCTCCCCCTCTCTCCTGTGGAGCCAAGCTACATGACCCCAAAAAAAGAGAGAGAGAGAGAGAGAGACGGAGAGAGGGAGGGCTCCTGGAATAAGAGAGTGGTGAGGAGGACAGCAGCGGCAGTTGATGCAGCTCTCCTCAGCGTGTCATGGATCTGTGGAGCGTTGTGGGACCAGCGTGTGGAATAGTTATGCGTCCTGTGCAGGATCCAGTGGAGAGGAAGCCGTCAGCGTGATCTCGTGATGCCTTCTGTGTCTCTCAACTTGCCAGCCGCGCTGGCCGGCCGCGCACGCACCTGGGTCTGCCTGTCCTGCATGTTCTGGGTGAGCCGTGGGTCAGTCCACTTGACTGGGACCGGTGGGATTGAGGGAGAGAGTGCATTTTCTTGGATAATTCAATGAGTGCTGGTTGTTTCATTGTGCATGTCATGTTTTAAGTGTTTTTCATGCTTTGATGCAAATGGATGTATTTTCTGGACATTCACTAGCCTGTTGCTTATGCCTCCTAAAGAATTGTAGAGAAGCATCTTAGATGAAATTGATACTCAAATGCAACCTCAGTGAGAACTCTAAGTCGAGTTAAAAAAAGAGCAACCTCTGAGCTTCTTATGGGCCTCAAATTACTTTTTTTTTTTTTTTTTTTTTTTTTTTTTTTACATCTTGAGACATTTACATCTTGAATTTTCAGTAATTTCCTACTTAACTCACAAAGTGAAGATGATAAAAGTAAATATTGAATTAAATATCACTCCCACAAAGCTGTCATATGGCTTCAGAAGACATATCCTGCAAATACTATAGAGCACAAGTGGTATGGACTACTATTATTAAAGAACTCAGTGAATTAGATTTGCTGGAGCAGTGAGCTTAAGTGTCTTTCACTATATATTGGTGCAAATGGATGTATTTTCTGGACATTCACTAGCCTGTTGCTTATGCCTCCTAAAGAATTGTAGAGAAGCATCTTAGATGACGTTGATCCTTAAATGCAACCTCAGTGAGAACTCTAAGTCGAGTTAAAAAAGAACAACCTCTGAGCTTCTTATGGGCCTCAAGGATAGAAAAATGACATTTTTTTTTCTTCTAGACAAAAACAGCATTAAATGGAGACTTTTGCTTCTTAAATTTTCAGTAATCTTCTAACTCACAAAGGGAAGATGATAAAAGAGAATACTGACTTAAATGTCAGTCACACAAAGCTGTCATATGGCTTCAGAAGACATGTATATACTATAGAGCACAAGTCGTATGGACTACTTTTATTAAAGAACTCAATGAATTAGATTTGCTGAAGCAGTGGTCTTTCACTATGTTTTGGTGCAAATGGATGTATTTTCTGGACATTCACTAGTCTGTAGTGTAGTTTTAAGGAATGGTGTGCTCAAAATTGAACATTTTGTCATGATTTGTTCATGTCATTGAAACTCAAAAAGAAAATTCATGCCAGAATGTTTGTGGTAGAATGTCCAAGCTGCTCTTTTCCATGCAGCTCATATGGCTGAGCTCCAAAAGTGACTGTAAATGTCATTATTTTAGGATTATCAGTGATTATTTCTGAGACTTCTAATTCAATCCTCAAATTCATTTTATATCACTAAATTTTCACTTTATTTCAGCAGAGACTGCATTTTCGTGGAAAAGTCAATGAATTTGATGAGTGCTTGGAGCTTGTTTCATTGTGCATGTCACATTTTAAGTGCATTTCGCTATGTTTTGGTGCAGATGGGTGTATTTTATGGACTTTCACTAGCCTATGCTCTATGCTGTGTTTTTAAGGAAAGGTTCGTTCAAAGGTTTTCACCTCGTTGAAACTCAAAAAGAAAATTCATGCCAGAATGGTTGTAGCAGAATGTCCAGGCTGCTTATTAGATTCATACTGCGGAGCTCCAAAAGTGACCAGAAATGTATATTATTAGTGATTATCTCAGTCTGAAACATGGATGATATCTTTGTTTTAGTGAAGAGTGAGATTAAATGAGGTAAAATGTCTTGTCTCCAGAGGAAAAAGTACTCAGCTACATCTTGGACTTTACTCAGATTTGCCAACATACCAAAGTCTGAAATTACAATTTAAACTCAAATATTTCTCATCCGGTACTCACATTCATTTGATATCTCTATACTTTCACTTTATTTAAATGTGAGAAGCAGGAGACAAATCTGAGAAGCAGGTGCAAAAATATGTATTTGCTCTTCTTTTAATCTTGTATAGGAGAAGCAATTCAGACATTAGAGATCTCACTTGTGATGTTTGTTTTTAGGGACCACAAGCTCAGATTTCGCTGTGGAAGAGTTTGTTGAGAAGAAGTTCATATTCCAATCTCAAAGCTTTTGAGTCTTGACAAATCAGAGCACAGTGAGACACTGCTGTGATTTCTTTTGAAATTCTAGAGGAGACACACTGCAAAAAGAGTTTGCTGAAACTCAAAACAAAAGTTAAAGACCATTTACTTTCCTAAAAGTTAGTCAATTTACTCCAATTTATTCATTTTTAGACTCAAATATGTCTCATCCAATTCTCATGTTCATTTGATATCTCCATACTTTCACTTTATTTCAACAAATGTCTCATTTATGTCCATTTTTATGTCTTCTAAAGAATTGTAAGAGAAGCATCTTAGATAAAGTCTGTGAGAGCACCATTAAGTCTCCTGAGTTAAAAGAGAGCAATATATTATTCTCCTGGGCCTCAAGGACAGAAAAATGAAAAATATTTTTTCTCCTAAACAACAGTGTGATTAAATGGAGACTTTTGCATCTCAGGTTTGCAGTAACCTACATGTATCTCACAAGGGAAGATGATAAAAGTGAATAATGACTTCAATTTCAGTCACACAAAGCTGTCATACGACTTAAGATGTAGTCATGTGGATTACTTTTTTACTACTTTTTTGGAGCTTGATGGAATAAATTACCATCCACTTTCATTTTACGCAAAAGTGCAGCTTGGGCATTCGCCCGATGGGTGAGTGAACGATGACAACGTTGTCACTTTTGGGTGAAGTATTCCTTTAACTGTCACTCGGCCGATGGTTGTGTTCCCTCCTCTTTCTCTCTGGTCATTCACTCTCTCCGACCTTTCTGGTCTCTTAATTAGCATTCCGTTTTAGTGAATGGAGTGGAAAAGGATCCCAAATCCTCCTAAAGCTCAGGCACTTTTTGAATATAGTGGGAGCCTTTCAGTCTTCCTTTCAGACTGTGATTCTGCAGTCCTGCTGCACTGGCATTGGAGGAATGGGCTTTGCAGGGACGAGGACTCTGTCTACAGCTGTAGATGTCATCATATATGACGAGAAGATGCGGGAAACAGGCGTTCAGAATGAAGCAGATGTGATTTATTCGCTAGCGGCATCCAAAACGAAATCCCTGGGCCCAAACTCTATACTTGGCATGGGTTTGATTACCTGCTGAGGAGAGATGACATTGTGAATGGAAAGAGACATGTTCTCCTCCTGTCCTGATATCAGCAGAGTACAAAGCAGAAGTAACAGAAAAAGAGCGGGCAACATCTAATACCTAAAAGCTCAGAATGCACTTCCTCCAAACTCTGAATTATAAATGAACTGTCTGAGACTTTTAGGACTAGTGGGGCTGGACAGTCTCTTGTTCATAAATTTGTTTGAAAGTATGTTGAAACAAAGGTATTGAAGGTTTGATTGCAAGAAAAAAATATTGGTAACACTTTACGATAAGATTAAATTTGTTGACATGATCCATTAGATGATATGTCCTAACAATGAACATTTACAGCCTTTGTTAATTTTAATTTTAATGTTTAAAATGTAAGAGTTCATTTTAAATTGATAAATTTATATTGTTTATTATTCATAAAACCAATGTTAAAGGGTTAGTTGATACAAAAATGTAAATTTTGTCATCATTTACTCACCCTCATTCCAGACCTGTACGAGTTTCTTTCTTCTGTTGAACATAAAAGAAGATATTTTGAAGAATCTTGGTAACCAAACAGTGGATAGTAGCCATTGACTGACTTAGTGTTTTTCCCCCCTATACTATGGAAATCAATGGCTACCATCAACTATATATATATAAATCAGACTTTCTTGTAAAGTGTTATCATGTTCATTTTTTAATGACATTTATGTAAAAATTAACATGCATTAACTAACAAATTGAATCTTACTATAAAGAATTATCAAGATATTACAGTACAGTTAATGTTATGTGTAGTTTGCAGATTGCTTTGATTTTATAATGTGATGTATTTCCAAGTGAAACTGGATATTTAGGGAGGAAAAATGTAGAGCGGTACTTGATTTAAACCAATAGTAATTGATTGGATTGTGAAAAGTGGGCGTTACCAAAATGGATTCAGGTGTTCGATGGTAGGGTTGAAATAATATATTTGGAATAATATACCAATATAGCAAAGTATGAACAGTAACGCATATGAATAGGGTATATATTTTTTTCTTTTTGTCTTATTTTGAGCTTTGACTGAAGTTGGCTTAAAATGGGCTTTTGTCCATGAAAATTAAGGATTTAATGTTTTGCACTCAGGAAAATGTGACATGCAGCTCTTGCATAAAGACCTCTGAGACTAGTGTTGCTTACAAACTCCGGCTCTCTGCCACTCAGCCAATGCAAATATTGACTTGAGCTGTCTGAGAGGTCAAAGAGCTTAGTGCAGTGATCAATGTCCATTAACACTCCAGATCAAGCAATGAAACTGTTCTGCACATTTTATTTTATTTTATTTTATTTTATTTTATTTTATTATTTTTTATATTTTATTTTATTTTATTCAATTCACCCTCACAAGATAAATATTCATAAATATAAATATTGATTTACAAAATTAATATTCAGATAAATATTCATTCCTCTCTTTGCATTACAGCCATTTCTAGTAGATCACCTTTGATTTTCTCCGAGTAATGAGTCTGTGGTCTTTGAAGTCACTCAGCGTATGATTTACTCTTGCACTTCTCATCATTGTTGGCTTTTGAATTCCACTTTAATGACCTCATGTTCTACAAGCTCTGTGTCCCTCTATCAAAGCTGCCTGTGAGGGGCCCCTATAATTTTGGCAAATTCAAAATTAGAACATCTGGTTTGCTTTCATAATAGATCAGCCACGGTTCTTCATGTACTTCTAGGCACGTGTCTGCGAGAGGTTGTGCATGTTTTCTGAGTACTGTATGTGTGTGCATTAGAGCTGAGCTATACAGTACTGAATACTACAGTAGATATGTTTGCCATGATTTTGCAGGCAAAGTGTAATTATGACATACTGAGTGTCACATTGATTTCATTGTGCTTGCTATGTGGCTGTCAAGTTTTCTAAAGACTGTCAGACTTTTTCTATGATCCTTCATTGTTTTGTGCACTGTCTTGGTTCTTCTTTATTTTGCTATATCTGTCTCTGTCTGTCTGTCTGTCTGTCTGTTGTTTGTTCTGTCGTTAAATCTGTTGTTCTGTCTGTCGTTCTGTCTTTCTATTGTTCTATCTATCATTCTGTCTATCATTTTCAACTTGAATTTTTCCTGTTTGTCTTATGAATTCACTTAGGAATGAGTGGTTCCTCCTGATTGAAAAAAAAAAAAAAAAAACAACCAAACAAAAAAAACCCTTTAAGCTGTTTCAGAGCAAATAGTGAAAAACTGAAATGTTGTTAGAGAATATTTACATTTTCACATAGAATATATATGGAATTTTGTTGAAAGGCTGACGAATATCGTAGTCCTTGTGTCTGTGTGACATTGTACTGATTCACTGTGTGGAAAGTTAAACCATGAGTGACAGTCCGGAGGGAGCTGTGCCGCCCCTCTGAGTACATTAAAGGTGTTTAACCTTCTCTGTTGATTTATCATACAAGTCTGTGTTCACTTCAGCGGTCAGAGCCGCTCACTAATCCACTGCTGTTAATGGAGCTGCATTCTGGAATGTCTCCTGATGGCCACCTCATTTCCATAATATCTCACTTTTCCCTGTTATTCTGTCATCCTCTACAATTTCTCCCAAGTTTTCTCTATCTCTCTTTCTCCCTTTCCTTTAATCCTCAATCTTGCCGGGTTGCCAGTTTTGACTCTTCTCCTTTTTCAGCATCTGTCAGAGATAAAAGACTTACTCTCTCAGGAAAAAAAAGAAAGTACAAAAGCTGTCACTGGGACAGTACCTTCGTACCTTATTTACCCCTAAAAGGTGCATTTCAGTACCTTAAAGGTACAGATTTGTACCTAAAGTGTACAAATTAGTACCTAATTTGAAAGGGTACCGTCACTGTGACAGCTTTTGCATCTTTTTTTTGTGTGAATGTACTGTATGGTATGTTCTAAAGCCTGGATTCAATGGTTTGACTGTCTGCTCTGTTTTTTCTTCTGTTTCAAAGCTTGATCAGTAAACAGATTGTAGGCGGTTCGTGGGTGACTTAAGATACACATTTGTTAGCTGAGGAACTGTAGTAAGGCACAGGACACATCCAATGCCTCTTAGGCCGTTTGTGTAATTCATCAGAAACTCATTAATGTCTTGGCGGCATTTCTAGAGGGAGGCCTAACAGGGGGAGTTTGCTCTGCGTCATGTGGTTTTCATCATGTCAAACTTTACTTGATTATTCTTCACTGGCATTCTTGTTTCGTCTCAGTAGGGGGCATTATTTGATGTGAGTTCACTTTGCAGTTCATATCAATGCTCGACCAGAGCATCTCATATAAACGGGGCTGTTTCTTAGTCTTTGTGAACAGAACCAAATGTCTGGTGGTTTTGAAGCATATGATGTAATTTTTCACTGCTCGGCACACTGCTCTGACTATCGTAATGAATAAATGCTGTATACTTTCAGTCAGAGATGTTGTTCCTAATGAGAGAGAGTCCCTTCATTCTGTGGCCACTTTAAGGAATTCATTTTGCTGTTTGTGATCATGTCATGCATGGCAACTCATGACAATTTGTTTTGAAACCACTTTGAAATTGATTTAAGATCTTAGCAAGCATTCTAAAATACAGATGTGTAATGTCATATATATATATATATATATATATATATATATATATATATATATATATATATATATATATATATATATATATATATATATATAGTTCACTCTGTCCTCCACCACTGTGATTGACTCGAGCAGTGTGGTGTTTTTCTTGTCATTGAATGAACCGCAGGACTAAGTGCAGTGGTTAGTCACACATCAGCATGAGTGGATCATCACACCAGCCACTCAGAGGCCTCGAGACGGAAGAGCTGATTGAACGGGTGATGAGGTATTTAGCAATGAGGTGCTCAGAGCTGAGAGAGAGAACAATGCCTGTTCTTTGAGCTCCTTAAACCTGTTTGCAATTATATTTAAAGTGATAGGAAACCCAGACCGCCTGATTGGACCTCCTACATGGACCTGTGAACGGACTTGTGTGGTAAACCAATCACGTTTTGTTCTTTTAATTCAGGCTGGTGTAGTTCATGGCCTGATTTTGAATGAAAATAATGTTTATTTATTTATTTATCCATCCATCTAATTTGCTTATTTAATTTGCAGAGTTTTATTTCAAGATAGACACCAATCATGATTATGACATGTGACAACAGTGTTGCATAATACTGATTAAAATGTTTGTCCTGAAATAATTGCGGCTTATAACTGATAATTTATATGTTTTAGCAAGTACAAGGCCTTTTATTGTAATTGTAAAAGATGTCCATTTTCAGATTGTGTTACACATGTCTTTGTGCTGTGAGATCTTTAATGATTTTTATTAAGTAAATATAAGTATAACTTTTATTTTGTTTGTAACATTTCAAGATGAACATTTACTGGACTGAAACAAGTTTACTTGATTATCCTTACGTCATTTATTAGAAAAATAATTTAAAATGTTTAAATATGAGTATATTTCAATTATCTGTATCTATATGATGCATATAGCTATTATGTACACACTGAATTCAAACTGCAGAATTTTGAAAACTAAGCATTTAAATATCATCTTACTAAGGCATATTATTGGAAGATATATCGTGACAACTGATATTTATATGCGTGTTATGTAAGTAGTCTGCTATGCTGTTATAAAGATCTCATTGATTTACATTCCATACAAGCCATCAGAATTTCATCTAACTTTTTGGCCATATAAATATCAGCATCTGCATCAAATTGCATATTTTTGCTCAGTTTGAGTCTTTGAATAAAAGTCTCCTAAATGAGCAGTAAAGGCTAATGCATTAAATATGATACTTAACAGAAACAAAAACAAAAAAAAAAAAACACCCCTTTATTCTGTACAGTACCCCATGCTGAACATAGCCACATGCCAAAGTCTTTTGGCAGACTGTGTACTGTATATTTAACCGTATAACCATCTCTATTTCAATTCCAGATCAGGAATATGAGTCTGAGTTCAGATCAGGTCTCAGAAACCTTATTTTAGCTGCTAAAGAATGACCAAGTGTTGTCTCTTTATTGGCCTGTCCTATATTGGTTCATGTGATTCAGATTTTGTGACCTCATTTCTATCTCAGGAAATCTGTTTCTGTCCTACCAGGTGCCTGTTTGTGCTACACCGCACTTAAAGGGACAGTTCACCCAAAAATGCCACTTCTGTTGATGTTTTTCACCTACATGTGGGATCCAAACCGGTTTGCTATTATTATTTCTGGTGGAAGACGAAAGTACAAGTTCAACTTAGGCCATACAACTTCCAAGCTCCAATACAGGATAAAAACACCAAAAAGGCACATTAAAAGTAATCCTTATAACATGTGTACTATATTCCAAGTCTTCTGTCATATGATGCTTTGCAACTGAAATTTAAGTCATTATTCACTGATAATCTTTACCTCTGCCAGTTTTATGTTTTCATATATATACTTTTATGGTGCTTTTTTGGAGTTTGATGTCAATTGTCACAATGAACTGTTATTAAATGGCAAAAGCTGTATAAAAATACTTTAAAAAGTGTCCTTTTGTGTTCAAACAAACCACAAATGCATTAAAACCTGATAGCAAAGTGGTTTGGAACAACATGAGGGTGAGTTTTCATTTTAAGGTGAATTATTCTTTGAAAGTTTGGCGGTCGTATGAATTTCTTATGAACAGTATGTGAAACCTTGGACTAGAAGTCTCTGTGATTTAAAGTCAAGCATCTGAAGCCCCATCGCTGGTGGAGATCTGGTATTAGTTTCCTTATTGTGCCTCTGAGCCCAGTGTGAATCATTGTAATTGGCACAATTTAGAGTGGCACGCTGTACTTTCTGTAGAGAGATGTAAATTACTGGCAGTGAACTCAGTTTCACTCTGTACAGACGTAGAAAAATGCTTCTCAACTTCTAATAGCCCTCATTTATTTTTCTGAATTGCACAATCTGCGCTATTTATTTTCATGAGGATACATGTCACTGAAGCCTATGAAACAGAACTTTATTTGGTTTTGATAAACACAGGTTCTGACTGACTCATGAAAACATGTATCAAAGCCACGATTTGGTGATATACATACATCTCAGGTTTCCTTCACTGCCTTACATGACTTTGATAAAGATTCGGTTCTTCTAAACTACAGAATGTTTTGCCATAAAATACCATTTTAATACTGTAATAGAATTGGATGCATGTTTCTGATCGAATCATGTCAGTTTAGTCTTGCGAAATATTGCTCAAAGCTGTTTTTTCAAAGTGTAAAATTACAGAGCATGAAAAAGATTTATGAGATGAGCTGTTGTGTTATAAACAACAGGATGTCATTTAGCCTTAAGAGATAAAAATTTAATTGTCAGTATATGAGTTCTCTTTTTACTGTTGTTTGCCTTTGTTTAGTCAAACGTGAAATGACCAAATCTCCTCACTGACCTCTACTGCTGAAGGATACTACAATTCATATACATATACATATACATATACAGTCATGGCCAAAAATATCGGCACCCTTGGTAAATATGATCAAAGAAGGCTGTGAAAATTAATCTGCATTGTTAATCCTTTTGATCTTTTATTTAAAAAATTCACAAAAATCTAACCTTTCATTGGATAATAAGAATTTAAAATGGGGGGAAATATCATTATGAAATAAATGTTTTTCTCTAATACACATTGGCCACAATTAACGGCACCCTTTCATTCAATACTTTTTGAAACCTCCATTTGCCTGTTTAACGGCTCTAAATTTTCTCCTATAATGCCTGATGAGGTTAGAGAACACCTGACAAGAGATCAGAGACCATTCCTTCATCCAGAATCACTCCAGACCCTTTAGATTCCCAGCTCCATGTTGGTGCTTCTTCTCTTCAGTTCACTCCACTCATTTTCTATAGGGTTCAGGTCAGAGGACTGGATGGCCATAACAGAAGCTTGGTTTTGTGCTCAGTGACCCATTTTTGTGTTGTTTTTGAGGTTTGTGCTTGGATTATTGTACGGTTGGAAGATCCAAACATGGCCCATTATAAGATTTCTAACAGAGTCAGTCACTTATTGATTTTTTTATCTGTTGGTATTTGATAGAATCCATGATGCTATGTGTCTAAACAAGCTGTCCAGGACCTCCAGCAGAAATATAGGCCCACAACATCAAAAATACAGCAGTATATTTCATTGTACACATGGGGTACTTTTTATCCCTGTGTTCACCAAACCCATCTTGAGTGTTTGCTGCTAAAAAGCTCATTTTTTAGTTTCATCTGACCATAGAAGCCAGTCCCATTTGAAGTTCCAGCCGTGTCTGATAACTGAATATGCTGAAGTTTGTTTTTGGATGAGCGAGGAGAATTTTTCTTGAAACCCTCCCAAACAACGTGATGATTTAGGTGCTGTTTGACAATTTTTTAAAGGTTTTTTTTTTTTTTTTTTCTCTCCTTCTCACCGTGCATTAGGAAGATATAGACACACGTCCTCTTCCAGGCAGTTTCGTAACATTTTATGTTGATTGGAAATTCTTAATTATTGCCCTGATGGTGGAAATGGGAATTGTCACTGCTCTAGCTCTTTTCTAAAAGCCACTTCACTAATTTGTGAAGCTCAATTATCTTTTGCTGCACATCAGAAATATATTCTTTGGTTTTTCTCATTGTGATGGATGATTAAGGGAATTTGGGCTTTGTTTTCCCTGCTATTTATATTTCTGTGAAACAGGAAGCCTTGGCTGGATAATTTCATGTTCATAATCACCCTGGAGTGCTCAAAATTGTGAATGGGAATATACCTCAGAGATATTTTACTCATAAGAATTTCTAGGGGTACCAATAATTGTGTCCAATGTGTATTTGAGAAACATTTATTTCATAATGATATTTCCCCCCATTTTAAATTCTTATTATCCAATGAAAGGTTAGATTTTTGTGAATTTTTTTTAATAAAAGATCAAAAGGATTAATAATGCAGGTTTATTTTCAGAGCCTTCTTTGATCATATTTACCAAGGATGCCAATATTTTTGACCGTGACTGTATATATAAATATAAAATGTAAAGATGTATAATTTATAAACAGTGATATTTAATGTTAACTAAATAAATAATTAATTACCCAGTAAAACAATATAGAGTAATTAACTGCTATATTTATTATTTTTGCTAACATATTTTTAACTTTTTATATACACTCTAAAACATTTTTGAAGTTGTAAATAAAGATTTCTGAAGTATGTTTTACAAGAAAATGTTATTTCAGTCTTTCTACTTCCAAATTTCATGCTCAATTCATTGTCACTTGCTGTTTCTTAGAAATTGCTAATAAATTTTACAAATAATTACAGAGCAAAGTAAAATTTGTTTCAATGTACTTTATTAAACATTTTATGAACTTTTTGTGGTATTTTATGAAATTATTTTATAGCATGTAAAATATAAGTCAACTGACTGAAACTGACAGTTTGAACTGATTTACAGAAATGAGATGAACTTACAAACTTACCCCTTTTTATTTTTATGCCACATCTTTGGCTGTTACTTTGCATTTTGTTGTGTCATCTTGTTCCAGGAGTGTGATTTATTTTATTTTATTTTTTTTTATTTATTTATTTTTTTTAATACACATTTAATTTGATATCACTAGAAAGATAATCCCAAATACGTTGTGAAATTTGATATTGCCCTATCTTCCTGTAATTCTTCTCATGCTCACACATGCAGTTTATTACAATTTGGAGAATCTGCAGCAATATATGTCAAGAATGAGAAGAACAACATAATGTTTGTCTGTGAAGCAGAATGATCAAGGGT